>PVKS010000071.1:0-116580 GCA_004027875.1 Aplodontia rufa | reverse complement strand
TCAGGGCTGAGGACCGAACTTGGGGCCTTGCGCATGCTAGGCAAGCGCTCTGCTGCTGAGCTAAACCCCAACCCCCTGGCTGCATTCTTGAGAGCTGAAGTTTTATAGTTTTAGGACCTATTGAGAGTTCCAGCTGGCATTATCTGCATGGATTTCTATTACAACCTTTTCTCATATATGATACCAAATGGCTCCATGGTAGCCACATAGAAATCTGAATGTGAAATGATACATTTTTGCTCTTTAAAAATCAATTCCTTGCTGGGCATGGTGTCACATGCCTGTAATCCCAGCAGCTCAAGAGGCTGAAGCAGGAGGATCACAAGTTCAAGACGAGCCTCCGCAACTTAGCAAGGCCCTAAAAAATTTAGCAAGCCCTGTCTCAAAACAAAAAATTAAAAAGGACTGGGTATGTGGCTCAGTGGTTAAGTGCCCCTGGGTTCAATCCCCAGAAAACCACCCCCCAAAAAATCCTTGGATATTCATATGTGCACCTAGCATAATTTACTCAACTACAATCCTTCCATCTTCCATCTCCCATCTCCCTCTCTTCCTCCCTCCTGCTTGGTCCCTTACTTCTCAGCTGATCTCCCTTCTATTTCCATGACATCCTTTTTTGTTTGTTTGTTTTGCTTTTTAAAGAGAGAGGGACAGGGGTTGGGGATTTAGCTCAGTGGCAGAGAGCTTGCCTAGCATGTGCAAGCCCCTCAGCCCTGAAAAAAAAAAAAAAGAGAGGGACAGTGAGAGAGAGGGAGAGAGAGAGAGAGAGAGAATGAATCAATTTTTACTTAGTTTTTCACATGGCTTTTGTTGCTCAGAAACTTCACTGTGAACATGGTGCTGGGGTTCGAACCCCCATCCTTGTGCATGCCAGGCAAGCACTGTAACCACCAAGTCACCACTCCAGCCCGACATCCCCTTTTGTATTCCTTTTTTCTCTCTAGCTTCCACATATGAGAGAAAAAATTTGACTCCTGACTTTCTGAGTCTGGCTTATTTCACCAAGCATGATGTTCTCCATTTCTATTCATTTACCAGCAAGTAACAATTCATTCTTCTTCGTGGCTGAGTGGAGCTCTATTGTGTATATACACTACCTTTTCTTCATTCATCTATTGATGTGTGCCTAGGCTGGTTCAATAACTGGACTATTGTGGACTGTTCTGCTATAAACATATATGTGTATATGTGTGTGTGTGTGTGTGTATATACATATATACATACATATGTATATATAGTGTGCTGATTTTAGTTTTTCTGAATAAATAGCAAAGAGAGGCACAGCTGGGTCATATGGTGGTTCCATTCCTAGTCTTTTGAAGAATCTCCATACCGCTGTCCAAAGGAGTTGTACTAATTTGCAGTTCTACCAACAATGTATCAAGGTACCTCCCCCCCCCCGTATCCTTGGCAGCAATGATCATAATTTGAATTCTTGACGATTGCCATTCTAACTGGAGTGAGAGTAAATCTCAGTGTAGTTTTAATTTGTATCTCTCTGACTGCTAAGGATGCTGAACATTTTTTTCACATATGTGTTGACAATGCATTCTGATTTTATATACAACTATAACACATCAATTAAAAAGTAAATAAATAAAAGAAGAAAGACCAACAGTAGAGGAATGGGATGAGGGGAAGGAAAGAGAGTAGTACTGGGAATCAAAATGGAGCGAATTAGGGGCTGGAGCAGTGGCTCAGTGGTTACAGTGCTTGCCTTGCATGCACAGGATACAGGTTCAAACCCCAGCACCACATACACAATGAAATGTCAGAGCAATGAAAGCCACATGAAAAACTAAATAAAGTTGATTCTGTTTCTCTCTCACTGTCCCTCTCTCTTTAAAAATAAATAAATGGAGCAAACTATGTATATGCATTTATAAATATGTCAAAATGAAGCCCAATTTATGTACAACTATAACACACTAAAAAAATTAGAGGAATGAAGAAATTTTTTTAAAAAAATATTGCTGTGACCTGAATGTTTGTCATGCCCCTGTCCTACTCAATTTCCATGCTGAAATCCTAATCTCCAAGGAGATGGCATTAGAAGGTGGGCCTCTGGAGGTAATTATGTCATGGGGTCAGAGATCTCATGAATAGGATTAGTGCCCTTAAAAAACAAGGCCCCAGACAGTTCATTCACCCCTCCTTCCACGTGAGGACACAAGTGGGTGCCATCTATGAATGAGAGAGCAGGTCCTCAGCAGACACCAAATCTGCCAGCACCTTGATGCTGAACTTCCCAGCCTTCAGAACTGTGAGAAACGTTTCTATTGTTTTTAAGCCCCATATTGTTACAGCAGCCTAGACAACCATTTTTTCCTTTGTTTTGCAGTGCTGGGGATCAAACTCAAGGCCTCGTGCATGCTAGCCAAGTACTCTGCCACTGAGCTACACACCCACAGGCCCCAAGGCACTTATTCTTAAGGCTACATCTACAATTAACAAAAAGAATTCATCTTTCAGGTAAGGCAACTCTTGGAGCTGCCTCTACTAGAAAAAAAACCCACGAACTCAAAAGGAAGAATATTTTTAAAAAATTCTGATCTGAATTCTTTCTCACTGTCCAAGTCTCAAAACCTAAGAAGAGCACCTACATCCCAAAGTAATTGTTTCTTAAGCAGCATGTCAGGGCTTGCCCAAATAAGTAGGAATCATTCACAAAAAGTGGTATCAATGTCCAGGGAGCATCCTATTCCTCACAGTCCATTTCTTAACAAGTACCACCCCAGATGAAACGACCTTCATGGAAAATCACTCCACAGCCCCTGTACCTCTGAGTTTGAAAAGTGGGATCCAGCCAGACCACAAGAAGGCGATGCAAAGGACTAACTCATCTCTCCCTACTACATAATAGCGTGACTTAATTTTACCCCAGGGAGGCTAAGACGTTGGTCACATGGAATCTATACTTCATTATGAACAAATGTTACTGACATTTGTATCATACAAAGCCTCTTACAATAATGATAATAAAGATGAGGATAATAGGAGAGTCAGGCTTCCATATCTGCCACTTCTACATCTGTGAATTCAACCAACCACGGATAGAAAATATTCAGAAAAAATTGCATCTGTACCAAACATGCAGAGTTCTTTTTCTTGTCATTATTCCTAAACAATATAGTCTAATACCTATTCACATAGCATTCAATTGTATTAGGTCCTTCAAATAATCTAGAGATGATTTAAACTATATGGGAGCACGCACACAGGTTATATACAAATACTTATCATTTCATATGAGGGACAGGAGCACATGGATTTTGGTGTCTAATCTTAGGAATTCTAAAACCAATCACCCTCAGATACTGAGGAACAACTTAATTTAAGGAATAATATCCCACCCAGGAAATCTAGTTTATATTTTCAATCTTTAAGTGGCTTTGTGTACTCTGAGAAATTGGTAAGCAATTTCCTTCCAAATGGTGAGAATGATTAGGTATGTGACCCTCTCCTTCTGGTTGTCAGGAAACTCAAGCCACCTTTGAAGCTCGGCCACAGCAACTATAAGTGCTTGTGTGGTCCCCACATCCCTGACCTCAATTTCTTACTTCTTTTAACGCTTTTCCTTGCTTCTGATTTTCTATTTGATAATTATTTTACTACAGGTAAATACATCTGGCAGGCCTCCTTTAATGCTTTCCCAACAAAGAGGAGAAACAAACTGACAAACATAAACTAGCTCAGGTGGGGTCAATTCAAGGAGAGTGTTGTGTTGATATGACACAGCGGGTAGGAGGGTTCCTAACCTGAGGTGTGTGGTCAGGCTTCCCAGGAAACGTGAACATTTTAAGAGAATGCAAAATGGTGGGCAAGCGTGCTTTCTTTCTAGGTCAGCAGTTCACATGAGTCTCTACAGGTTAAGAAACAGTGCTTTAGGACTCTATAGCAAGAGGAGACCAAGAATCTCTGCCAATCTAAGTGCAGCAAAGAAAAGGGAGCCAGCGAGGTAAAACAAAGACCGAGGCAGCCCTGGGCTTATTCCAACACAGCACTGCGCATGTGATCAGTCTTTCTTATCCAAGGTGGACCACAGCATTATTCACTTGGTTGCCTATTAACCTACCAGATGGCCTGTTGTAGTTAACAAGGGTCGGCGGCTGCTGCTGCTGCTGCTGCTGCGGTGGGGCCTGCTGCTGCTGCTGCTGCTGCTGTTGCTGCTGCTGTTGCTGCTGCTGCTGCTGCTGCTGCTGTTGCTGCTGCTGTTGCTGTTGCTGCATGCCAGGCAACGTCCTTTTCCCCTGGACTGCAAGCTGCAGTGTTTCGGGGAGGGGCTGGCCCCTGGCCAGCATTTTGTAAGCCAAAATCTGAGCTCTAAGCTGATGCAGCTGGACAGGACTGAAAGGCGAGGGACCTCTGTTGGGCTGGTTCATGGCCTGTGGATCGCCTGGGATAAGGGGCCCTGGCTGGCTCGGTGGCATTTGGGGTGGGGTTGGGCCTCCTCCAGATATAGGGCTGGAGACGTGCTCTGGGGCTCCCAGTGGAGATGGGTGCGGTGACATGTAACCTATAATAAAACACACAGAGACCATGACCCTGAGAAGTATTCCTGAATACGCCAATAATATTCTAGAACAATAGTATATGCTAAAAATTAAAATCATATCTAATCTATCAACTGCATATAGTTCAAATGTTTATCATGTAATATATACTTTATGCTGTTAAAAAGTTTTCTAATAGCTATGTTAAGAAGTAAAAGAAACAGGTGAAGTTCTTTTTTCCACATTTTTTTATGGGTGAATTACAGCTTTTACATAACGATAGGATCTGTTGTTACATAATTGTACATGCTTACACTATAACAATACAATTTGGCCAGTATCACTCCCCAGCACTTCCTCCCTCCCTCGTAGAATTCATTTTAATGATATAGCTTGTTTAAACAAAGCCAAAATATTCACATTTCATAATGTAAAAATTATCAATGAGGTATTTTGTATTCTTTTTTCCATATTAAATCTTTGAAATCCAGTAAGTATTTTACACTCACAGCACATCTCAGTTCAGACTAGCCACATTTCAAGTGATCAATAGCCACTTGTATCCTGGAAGGCAAGCTGTCAGTGGCTGCTGTACACCTGAAGCAAAGGCACCAAGGGCAGTACCATACATCAAACCCAGGGAACAAAACCCGCAAGCGCCTAACGTATCTCAATGGGGAATGAAGAGTGTCTTACAGGGAGAGCAAATGTCATCTGGAATATTACTATGCAAGTTACCACTAATTTCTGATTATCGAGGGCCTTCAATTATTGAGGGTACTGTACATGCTGTCTCAGCTGAGTTCTACCCAGAAGCAGAGGCTGATCCAAGGAAGAAGTGCAGGTGAGTTATTTGGGAGGTGCAGGGATACTGGTAGGGATGAAAGAAGGTGATATAAGAAAGGGAAGACAGTCAATAAGAAGCGCATCAGCAAGCAGCTGCTGTAATAGGTCCTGAAGATGAATCCATACAGAAGCTGGGGCATTTAGATGCTCACAATCATCAGTCATCCGTTATGACACTGGCTACCACTGGTGATTCAGGGAATCACCTCTAAGGTAATGGGTAAGATCAGTGTTGGTGGAAGTACACTAAAAGGGTGATAGTAGCCAGTAGCAATCAGGCAGATGGTACAGAAAGGGTAAGGAGGATCCAAGGGAATATAGGAAGGGACACACTGTCACATCAGTCCTCACAACAACCCTAGAAGATGTGCACTTTAAAGAGTGAGGAAGCTGAGGCTCAGAGAATAAGTAAAACTGTATCTGCAATATTTAAACCAAGGTCTGAGTGGTTCTAATATACACACTACTGTTCCGCCACCTCATATGTTTTGTAATGCAAAAATAAGTTAAGGACTTAAAAGTTTCCCAAACATCCCAGCACCACTTAGGATATAATAAAAAAATGAAAGTAACCTGTTTCGGTTCTAAGAGATCTAAGTGGAAATGGTAAGAACATTTTACTTGGGGAAGGAAAATAAAAATGATTAAAAATTCCCAGGCATTTAGTTCAGGAGAGGACCTGTGTCCTACAATGACTAAGTGTTGTTGGAGAGAGATCCAAGACAGAGGAGACCACAAAGTCACGTACAGCAATCCAAAAGGCTCTCAAGTTCATACAAACTGCTAATTAATAAAACCAAAAGTGTCATGAAACACAATAACATACATAGAGGAGAGGTCTTTGACTCATTAAAAGTTATGTGTGTCACAATTATAATGTGGATCACAAGGTGTTCACAGTTCCTTTTCTTTCCAATTGCCATTTGGAGAAAGAAGCAGATTCAGCATGATCTTCTGACAAAAAATGGGTTCTGTTCTATTGTTTGGTAAGAAGTGGAAGTCCATTCAGGGAACTCCTACTCTAAAGAGAAAAGGGAAATTGCTGTCTCATTGCCCAAATCCCTATTCCACGAGGGAGGACAAAAACCAAGCAGTGATCAGGGTTCTAGTTAGCTGGATATATAAGAAAGCCAAGAAGATTTCTTTCCAATCAGCCTGCGATTCTAGCAGAAATTCAAATCCCAACATGTTGGTACTTATAACGAACACTTAAAGGACCTCAATAACATATTCTTAACTTGTCTTTAATGTTCTTCCCTCTCAATGAATGTTATGATATGGATCTAGAATGACCCCCCCCCCCACCCAGGCTCAATTGTTGAAGGTAATGCACTTCTGGATCAGAGGTGGGGCATACAGGAAATCATTAGATCACGAGGGATCTCATCTCATCGATGGAATGATTCATAACGTGATGGCATTATTGGTAGGTGGTGGAAACTGTAGGAGGTGGGGCCTAATTAAAAGGAGCAAGTCCTTGGGGGCAGAACCCTTGCGAACTATAACTTGTCCCAGGTCCCTTTCTCACTCGTTCTTTGTGCTTCCCAGCCACCATGAGGTAAGCAGCTTTGGTCCTCCATACCCTTTCTACCATGAGGTACTGCTTCACTATAGGCCCAGAAAAAAGCAGACTTAAAACCTCTGAAACCTTGAGGCCAAACAATTCCTCCCGCCGTTAAGTTATTTTTCTCAGGTATTTTGTCCCAGCAATGGAAAGCTGATTCAATGAGGCTTATGTTCATCCCTTTATTGTAACGCTGGTACAAACATCTTTCTGGACAACCCCGAATGTACCACAAGGAGGGAAAAATTTCCACCATAGAAATTTACACTTTTATAGTAGAAGGGAAACTACTGGGGTAAAATGGGTCGTGTGCCCTCTGTTTTCCAGTCTTTTTTATTTCCTTAGGTTGAGACAAGTCATAGGGTGCTGATACAATGGACCAACTTACTCAACACTGCTTATCAAGTCCACCCCTTAAACTACGAATAAGGCCCCGTGAGAATGGTGAGATGTGGCAAGGCAGAGTTGTAACGGTGAGATGACTCCATGAAGCACAAGAAGACAGACTCTGAAAACCTGATCACTGGGAATTAATGCCAGGAAATTTTATCTCAAATTTGATAATAAGAAACTGGGGGTGGGAAGAACTACATCCCAGAATTCCTGGAGGATGTTAATAGAATCATTCTGTCACCGGTGACATTAACAATGTGACAGTGTCTCGGCTACAGAGAATTTTTTTCCCTACATGAGTAGCATTCCGTAAAACTTGAGGAAAAACAGAATCTAAATGATGCAACAACACAGCAGATTTTGGTAATTATCCTCAGTTGAGAAAACAGAATGAAGAAGTTGCCTGAGAGTGAATATACATTGGTCTGAGGATGACAATGTTGATGCAGGTTCTGCTCTTTCTGAAATCTTGTTTGATTTGCTCATTCAAAAGTAGTTTGAAAATGGCAGCTTCCCCTCCCTGGTCTTCAAGGACCATTATCTCCTCAGGTTCACCTTGCCTGAGAGAGAAGCACTAACCTCTCTCCTATTCATAATCTTGAATTTATAAGTACCAAATTTGCATGAACTTTCTCTACACACACATGCCCATTAAATACTGTACACCTGCCTATGATGGCATTTTCTGTCCGATGTACTAAAAATAAACAATATTATCAATGGGACCATAAGGTACACCATTCAGCATTCACTGAAGGAAATGGTTTTGCCTCCCAACCAAAACCTTAAAATAACCTAATAGGTTGCTAGGTAGTTAAAACGAGCAGCCTTTTGATCAATACCACACCTCTCTGTACCTGTGTGTTTATAAATGGCTTTCTACAAAGGGGTTTTTAAGGATACGTGTTATTATCAAGTCTAAATTCTTTTTAGATCATTATATAGAAGAGGACTACATTATACCAATATTACTTTTTTCAAAAATACACCTTTAACTAACTTATTCCCCAGCCCACAATGCACTTCACTATTTTAGAGAATAACATTACATGTCAATTCTAATTCCACTGAATGCAGACCTCTGCATTTCAAAGTAATTACAACTTACAGAACTTATATGGAAATGGATATCTATTTTAAATTGTTGATTTTTGAATGCATGAATTTCTTTCTATACCTAACTGAACAAAACTTAGCAAGCGTCTATCCAGTCATGTACTGAACATCCTCCCTAGTGTTGGAGATTCCAAGATAAATAAGAAGATAATTCTTAAGAGGGGAGCCAAGTCATTAAGAGAAATTGTAAGAGAAATAAAAGCAAAACTTCTCTCCACTATGATTTGTATATTTACAGTGCTTCCCATTCTGAGGTTTTCCTGTGGCCTCAGTACTAGTTTATTGCAACATCAGGAGCAAAGAAAGCCAGCACCTGGATTTAAGAATCACTGCATATAACTCATCTATACCTCCCAGGAATTAAACATGTGATCTACAGTAGTTCTGTGAACACACCTGGCCCTTTCGAAATAAAATTATAAACCTAGAAGTGTTGTAGCACTGTCTTAATCCATTCTCAGCATCAAATGGGTTATTTTTTTTCTTCCTGTACTGCAAAAAGCCACAGTGCTTTTTAGACTGCTTTTCTGACAATGGTCAAGATTTTATGAGTCAGGTGCAACAATTATACCTGACACCAAAATTAAGACCAGAGTCAGGGATGTTGAAAAAGCCTGTTCAGAGATTAGTGGAAAAGCATCCTGATGCCACCATAATTTGCCTGTTTTTATATCAAAAAGATGACAGCTATAAATACACTTCTCTAAATCCTCACAGCCAAACATTTTCCTTTCAGTGGATGGCTATTGGTCATGGATGGAGGAAAAACTCACTTACACAGGAATATACACAGCAACGTGTAAACTGCAAGCCTTGAATTAAAATATCTACATATTAATGTCAATTAGTGCTAGAATAATGTATGCTCCCTGCATGCTGAAATGAACACGCAATCATTCTGAAATCAGGTCACAATGATTTTAAGAGATTTTGAAGGCTGTGAAGCATGCCTATAATCCTGGTAACTTAGAAGACAGAGGCAGGAAGATCTCAAGTTTGAGGCCAACATTAGCAACTGGGTAAGATTTTATCTCAAAATAAAAACAAAAAGGATTGGGGATGTAGCTCAGGGTCAAGTGCCCTTGGGTTCAATCCCCAGTACCAAAAAATAAATTAAAGGCTTTAAAGTATATTAATCTGTCTTCAACAGTGATACAAGGAAAGACATGTAAGGCATGAAGGAGAAAAGAAATAAAAAATATCCATATATCGATCTGATCATTGTTGTAAGTTTAACTGTGTGTCTCTCCCTGCCAAAACATATGTTGGTATTCCCTTATACCTGTCAATGTGACTGTATCTGGAAACAGGGTCTATACGGACGCAATCAAGTTAAGATGAAGTCATATTATATTAGGGGAGTCCCTAAACCAGTGACTAACATCCTTATAAAAAAGAGGGAAATCTGAATACAGATTACACAGGGAAAAAGAATACACAGGGAAAATGTCAAGTGAATAAAGAGGCAGAGAATTAAGTGATTCATCCACAGGACAAGGAACGTCAAGGATTAGTGACATCTACCAGAAGCTAGGAAGAAGCAAGGAAGGATTCTTCCATAAAGCCTGTCCCTCAGGCCACCTTGATTTTGAATTTCCAACCTCCAGGATTGTGAGAGAATAAATTAGTGTTTTTTCAGGTCTTTCCATTTGTAGTTGTTTGTTATGGCAGCCCTAGGAAACTAATATAGCCACCTACCAGCGATGACAATTAATTTCACTGCTAGAAAATATCACCTTACACACAATGTATAAAGTGTGCAACTCCAGGGACACAGGGGGCTTATACTGCCTTCACATCTACACTGTTGTTGGCAGGCAGAGCTGGCTTCTCTTCCTGGCGCAGTCACTTATAAGATGTATAAACTCAGGAAAACAAAGTAACTTCTCTGAGCTTCAGCTTCTCTATCTATGAAACAGTGATAACATTATTTACCTTATATAAGATCATGGTAAAAATTCTGGATGAAATACACAAAGCATTTTTCAGTATGCTTAGATACATGGTGCTAGTAAAAATCACTAAGACTTTGGAAATAAAATTGCCCTAATAAATCATAAAGCTGTGCAGGTAAGGATAGGGGTAGACTTCTACAGAGAAAAAAAAACTGCTAGATTCAACCTTCCTTAGACACATTCTTTGGAAGTCACAGTATGATATGGAACCGCAATCAAGTGTGTGGCCGACACAAACCTTGGCTGTGTTGATCCATTGGACTCTGAGGAGGGCCCATTCCTGGGTGAGGTGGTCGCATACCTGTTCCCTTCATGGATCCGCAATGGATATCTTCTACAATGCCCTTGTCATGCATCCCATCGATGGGCTGAAACATTTAAAGGGCATCAGTTAGATTCTTCTTTAAGGTACAATATCTCTAACTGTAGTTTTAAGACCCCTCCCCAAAGTCTTCAAAAGTGTGGCACAATCATTTACTATCCCCTCTCTATTCATATATTTTACACCTCACATGAGAGCAAGTATATATACATACACCAATAAGATCAGCAAAACCATCCTATAAATTAAAAGTTAAGGCTTTAACAAATGTTGAACTTTTTATTCAAGTCCTTTCACAACCTGCCAATAAAAATGAAGTCCTGTTCACTAGGTACACAAATATAAGTTCTTTTGCCATACCCTCTGAAGGAGTCTTGAAGTCTATCGTATGATGAACTTAGTCTGAAGTCTGAAGGAAAACTAGATGAAGGATCTGAGATGATCTATTTTGTTTTTGTAATTTGTTTTTTCATTGGAGAGGAAGGAACTATGGAAGGTTAAAAAGCTAGAAACCAGAAGGTTCCATGGCAGTTGGGAAGAGAGGAACAGACAAGGCAGAGAAGGGAATGGGGGGTGAATGCTGCAAAAGCAGGGGTATGAAACAACAGCTAAGCTCCAGAGGGAGGACTGGAAGGGGTTAAAGGCACAGTTTGGAAATAAATATGACCATAGGGGCTGGACCCAAGACTTGAGGCCTAGTACATGACAGACACACAATAAATAGCTATTGAATTGACATTAATCCAATCCAGAATTGAGCAATGGAGCATGTGTTTGAAAAAGGAAAAGTCTATTCCTCCCCAAACTGTAATGGCAATTTTCAAAACAGCCTGAAAGGAATATTTCCAGGAGTTTATAGAAACCAAATGACTTCAAGCAAGAAGTATGAGTGTTTGCAGTTTTGGAGAAAAGAAAGTTAATTTTTGCAGAGTCAAAAGCATGCACTTGAAAAGAGGGGAAATTTACCATAAAGAGGATGTTCAGAATAAAAATGGGAAAAATCTGGTATAAAGAGTGTCACTGAGTGTTAAATAGTAATAACAGGGAGGAAATCAAAGCAATACAGCAGATGTATTTAGGCCACTTGTTTATTTATTTCCAGTAACGTTGAAAAGCAAAACGCTGAAGCTCAGAGGCAGAAGGAGCCGGTAAAGAAGAGAAACGCCTAGAAAAAGCTCCTAAGAACGGGAGGCGTCTGCACAGCAGGCGTGAGTTTCAAGCCGACGCCCTGTCCCATCCTCACCCTGGGAATGGTCCTGGGGCCACGGGGCTGCAGCTGTGGAGCAAGAGCAAGACGGCAAAGATTGCAAGAATCACAGCGCAAAACTCACACAAAAAAACAGAATAGAGCACAACTAGGTGAGAATGTGAGGAAGTATGAGAAAGACAGTAGGTTACCCAAACAGAAGGGAGAAGGGAAAACAATCAATGAAACAACCCAGTGTAAAAGCGAACACTGCCCCAACCCTCACTTACACGCTTAACTTTCACGACTAAATAATAAACAGTGGTGAGCTAACTCTTTCCTTCACATCTGCTCTTTGGTTTTGAAGATGAAGCATCCATCCCCAAGCCTTTCTAAATTTCTGTAACTCTCCTGGGTGAGGGATTACAAGTGACCAATCAGACGTAGAGTACAGCTCCCAGGTCAACCTGAACACACGATAATTAAATGACTGCGCTACGTCAGTACGTTCCCTCAAAATATGATATGGAAGATAAGCAGCTTTATTTCTCTAGATAACTGACAAACTAATAACGAACTTAGAGTGGGGAAAAAAGGAAGTGGGAGCTTGGGGACACTGCAGGAATATCCATGAATGATTACTAAATGAAAAGAGGAAGTGATGAGCGATGACAATATGACTAGAAGCAGTATAACTCTATTATGGCAAAAGAAAACCAAAAAACAAAAACAAAAATAACCCCTCCCACCTGTATATGCTTATCTGTGCTAACACGATGCTTTTACTGAACACGGAAGAGTCGGAAATACACGTACAACAAGCTGTTACTTGGTGTGGAAACCAGGATAACCATTTTCTGTATCTCAATATTGTTTCTCTTTTCAAGATAAACACGCATTAGTTTCCTGATTTGAAAAATCATCAAATAACATTTGTTTTTAAAATGGTTCTTCCATTGTGGGCTCCCAGATGCTCCCTTAAAACTGACTGTAGGTCCCACAGAATTAGAGGTAATCTTTTCTGTGGTTCTCTTTCTGGGTTAAGTCAGCACCCACTGTCTGTCTACTGCGATGGTTCATTTTCTGTGTCAACTTCACTGGGCCATGGAGGGCCTAGATATTTGGTTAAACATTCTTCCTGGATGTATCTGCGAAGATGTTTGAGGATGACATTAGCATCTGAACTGAAATGAAGAAAGCAGCTGGCCCTTCCCCATGGGCAGCATCATTCCACTCAGGGAGGGCAGAAAAGGACAGAAAAAGCAGAGACAGGAGAGTTGCTCTCCTTAAACTGGGATGTTACCTGTCTCCTGCCCTCGGACTAGGGCTTACACCTTTGACTCTTCTGCTTCTCAGGCCTTTGGATGCAGAAGAGCTGCACCACCAGCAATTCTGGATCACTCACTTGCTGACTGCAGACTGGGGCTTCTCAGCCTCCATGACTGCATGAGTCAAGGCCTTTTCATAAATCTCTGTATATCTCCCATCGGTTCTGTTTCTCTGGAGAACCCTAACTTACCTGCTGAATATCAAGCAGCAGCCCCACCTGTGATGCCATGAAGGAGGGTGTGCAACCTCTACATGTCTCCAGAGGCTAAACCTTCAGGCCACATGCAACGTTCTCACAGATTTCCTTTGGCTACTACTAACTCAAAGAAAATCATCACGGAGGACCTTGTTTAGTCTCAAAAGCCTGTTCTCTTGCTGGGCATGGTAGTACATAGGAGGCTGCATTAGTAGGATCATAAATTCAAGGCTAGACACAGCAACTTAGCAAGACCCTTGTCTCAAAATAAAAAATAAAAAGGGCTGGGGATGTAGCTCAGTGGCAGAGGGCCTCTGGGTTCAGTCCCCTTTATAGGAAAAAAAAAAAAAACTTACCTCTCTTTTTGTTCTATTTCCTGTGAGGGCATATTAAACCGCACCAATATCATCATCCTCACAGTAAAAATCTCAGTCTCATAAATAGAGGATCATTATAATCTTGGTCCAGAAACAAACAGCTAGACCTGAGATTGGCAAAAATCAAACTTCTTCCAAAACCAGAATAAGACTACTTCACAGAGAGATAGCAATGTACATTTTAAGGATTCCCTAAAACCTACTTAACCTTTAAAGGACTCTTTCTAAAATTTTACTTTTTTTTTTCTTTTTAGAACTAGGGATTGAACCCAGGGGCACTTTACCACTTAACTACAGCCTTAGTCCTTTTTAGTTTTTATTTTGAAACAGGGTCTCACTAAGCTCTTTAGGGCCTAAGTTGCTGAGGCTGGCTTTGAACTTGCAATCCTCCTGCCTCAGCCTCCTGAGCCGGTGGGATTACAGGCATGCAATATCATGCCCAGCAACTTTTAGTGATCTAACTTTTAAAAACTGTCAACATTTTTAGGGAAAAATAATTTTCAATACATTCTTTTGTGCACGATATAAGTTACTTAACACAGACAGGAAAAGACAAGACATTCACTAATACACTCATTCACCAAGCTAAAACACCTTCAACCCACAAGTCACAGAATCTGTCAGAATTGCATAGTCTATCTTAATATTTTAAAAAGCCAACATCTGATCTTCATGACTGGTTCATCTGTAGCAATAAAAGTGCTTCAGAATGTGTGTTTTTAATAATATACAAGATAATTCAAAGATCTGACTTGATTCTCCTGTAAATCATAGTAGGAAAAAAAAAGACGTGGGTTACGAGGAACATTGGCTATTGGCGGCTCAGAAGACAGATCAAACAGGAGAGTAAACTCTAACCTTATGCAGCTGATGCACGCCTTCCTGTGGGAAGTCAGAAGAGCCCATGGTTGGCATAGGATGCGAGACGCTGGGGGGTCCAGGACTTGGCCCCATCATACTGTGGACAGAACCTGGTGATGGTCCTGGGCCTGGACTAGGTCCGAGAATTGGTCCAGGGGAGGGTCCCGGGCCTGGCGAGGGCCCGGGGTGGGGCATCGCAGCAGGGTCTGTGGGTGTGGACATCTACTTCTGTCTCTGCCAGGCAGTAGAGTGACACTGAGTTGGAAAGCAGATTAAAAAAAAAAAAAAGAAAAAGAAAGTAAGGAATGTTTTAAACATGATGTTAAGATCAAAATAAAACAGTCGTTAGCATTTGATGGTGCCATTTCTGTAACAAACATCAAACAGCACTGCCCTGTCTCATCCAGATGTTTGAGTGAGTGTGACATATATCTGGCTGCCCCAGTCTTTATAAAGACCACTTGTTTAAAAAAAACACACACACACACTCTAAATGATTCCCCAGGAAGATATAAATCATCCAAGATACAAAAAGAAGAAACTGAAATTTAACACATAAGCAGAATTTAAACAAGTTTGAAATTTATTACTGAAGTCAACTGATGCTCTCCATTACACACTGGCTTGGACACCTTACAAGTCATTAACCCCCAACCCAAAGCCATTAGAATGGAAAACCCTTTAAAAAATATCCAAACAAGACCTATTTTCAAAAGTCAACAGGCATTCAAAACTTCACAGAGAATTGCAGACAGTTTGAAGGAGAATGAAAGAGAAGTCCCAGTCAGGGAAAAAGTAGAAGCTATGGAAATCAGACAAATAGATGTTCAAACACCCACATCTGCGATCACTAGCTAACGTTTCTCCTGAGATTTAAATGCAATGGTACAACTAAGAAGCATGGCTAGTTCCCAGCACAACAAAAAGCCACTCTTGGTCAGCTTTATTTTCTCCACTATCTCCACTGGACCTTAAATGATCAGAAAAGACAGTGTAAGAGGTAGCCCTCCTGCCAGAGAACTAATTGAAACAGAGACCACTTGGACAAAAAAGGCCAGTAATTTGTCCCAGGTCTTCCTCTGGTCAAGCATCCCTGGGAGAAGTTGTTCATGACTACTGGACCAGGGCCTAGATGCAGACATTCTGGTTCTCCAATTTCAACAGAGCGAGATTCCATCACCCATGCTCCAAGTCTCCTGGGCATCCCTTCTGGGGAACTGCCTCATGGACTGAGTGTAACTGTACCTTAGATATGAGCTGAAATGAGGAAATGAGATGTCTTCCAAATTCTAAGACATCAACAATCCCAGGAAGAGAGCTGAATGCACTGATAATTGTTCTAGCTTCTGATGCTAATTTGGAGGCATACATCTGTACACACAAAAAAATTTTGGATGTTAACCCCACATAATACAGAATTGAGAAACCCTAGGTAATTTGCTTGCCCATCACTTTTTGACAGAGATGGAATTATATGGTGGTAGCAGCCTAGTTATCCAGAGCAGGGCTCTTTCCATAGTGAAAGCAGGGATAAGAGAAAAAGCACAAACCAAAAACATTAGAACCATTCCTCAACAGCCCCCCTGTCATTTCTCACTGCATGTCCAGAACTGAGGACCATGAAGGCAGCGTCTGGCTCTTCTCTACTCCTGCATCCCCAGCACCTCCAACCAGCACACAGAAAGGACTCAAAAGGTAGCAGATGGGTAAGCGACAGATGAAACTTCAAGGGCAAACTTGATGATGTAGTCAACTAATTTCATGAACGAAAACTAAAGAGTACTCAGTGTTTGAGGTATGTTTGCACAGAAGAAATCTTGAAAGGGTAGACAAAAATTAAGGCCCTTCTAAGTAAATCAGGGCTAACATGGGAAGTAGTAAAAGGGTACTTCATAATGATTATAAAAGCAGGGGCTACAAGATGGACCTAAAAGAACCCAGTCAGTACAACTAGCTTCTAAAAGAACAGGGGAATAGCGAGGGTGATTTATAATCTTGAATTCACCACAGAGCCAAATATTATTATTTATTCTTTGTTATTAACAAAGCAGGCGGAAGTAACTTTTTTTTTTTTTTTTTTTTACTTTCTACCCCCCTCTCACATAAACACACACTTGTTCAGTCAGCACTTTAAATTTAGGAAGCTGACGTCAATTCAGGGTACTACAAGCTATAATATTCTTTCATGAATACCAGCAAACTAATACACCCCTTTATTTTTTAGTGAATAAAAGGAAATTGCTTAGTTCCTGTTATGGTTTACCTTGAAATCAGCTTCAAGAGGTATTCTGATAATATACCACAAGTTTGAACAATAAAGATACAAAATACTAGACTTAGCCTGATAGTCCTACTTCTCAAGTTTTACGTTTTAATATACATTACTATCACTTGCATCTGGGAATCTTAGAGTGTGTTATAATCGCTCACACAGAGTCCCATAAAAATGCTCCTTGTTTCTTGTTAAAGGAAACTATTAAAAACTTCTTAGAGGGAAAACACATTGGAAGGGAAATGGAAAATTACAGGCACATAAGTGGAATGTTAATATAGGAACATGTTACATAGGAAAGCCATTTATTAAGAAAAAACCTCTCAGACTCATAGATGTAAGGAATGTGTATGGCTCAGAGAAACTATATAGTTTAATCCTATGCCAAACACATAGTGAATGGAAGGGATATGGACTCTCAAAGAACTTGGACTTGGTATTCACTGATTCCCTAGCCAACCAGAAGTCCAGAGACCTGAGTTCAGGTCTCAAGGCCACCACTCTGAAGCCCTGGAAAAAGTATATGTGTTTCCTCTGGTGTCTCCCACCTTTCTTTAGGATTATCTTAAAGATCCCTGCCCTGTGTATCTGGGGCCTGCGGCCCCAGAAGCATCTCCAAGACTCCATCCAAGCTAGTGTGTGGTAGAGCTCACTAATGAACCTCCAAGTCAAAACCAGACTGTCCCAGGATCCATTCCGTACTGTCATCACCCAAGGGCACCCAAGAAGAGAACATTACAAAGATGAGGTCGGTAATACTGGCCTCTTATTCTTCCGCTACAACTTTCCTGCAGAATAAAGAAACCTGTTTGTATACATTGCAAAGAGGAGCAAGTCTCAAGTCTCAAGCAGAGGCATGTTACTATAAGTTAGTATGGCTGAGGTTTGGAGTCTAGTAGTATTGGCCAACTCAACTTCTCCCTCTGATATCCCTAGGAATCCTGACCCTTGTTTTTCTTCCCCTAAATACTAAAGAGACAATGGAGATGGGGTGGCCATGGTGGAAGTGGGCACAGGAAGGCAAAGGGAGAGGTAGGGGCTCAGATGACCTTGATAGGGTGGCAGCAGGTTTGTCTACTTGATAAAACTCACAATCTAATTTTCATTTTGTATTCAGGGAGGAGTTTTACACTGTCACAGAAAAGAATGAAATGTTCCACAATTATGTGACTAATACAATGAAGAAAATGTGTCTGGGGAGGCACAGGTACTTCATATACATGTACTACGGGGATCTTCCCCTTCCCTGTAATGCTTCCCTTGATCCCACATCAGGACTCCCTGAGGGCCAGGCCACTGTGTTCCTAAGCAAGAATTTTCTAGCAGTACACGCTGTCTTCTTTTGGTCCCAACATTCCTGTCTTTTACAACTGGGGAGTGTATGTTTTTAAAAAATAAAAGTCCCTGGTGCCTCACACATCCTCAGCCCAACTCTCCTTCCCCTCCTCTGGGCCAAAAGGCTCAGCACACCCATCTGCATATTAAAAGGAGTTCAACCTCAAAGAATTTTAAGGGTCACCACTCCCACTATGACAACCCTGACAAAACCTATGCCTTAGTCTAATCTAATCACAGCCCACAGAAATACCCACAGGCGTAGCAATATTTAAGCATCCATGTGCTTCATAATAATTTTAGTGACCTAAATTGAGGAGAAGCGTTGTCATGGCCCCATTGAAAAGATGAGGCCAGGAAGGCAGGAACAGACAGCATGGCTTACCCAAAGTCACATCTGTAACAGGAGTGAGACCCCAAGTCAAACTTTTTATGACTTTATCCCAGCACAAGGCTGAGCTGTTCCAAGACCAGGCCAGCTATCCACCAAGATGGTCAGTTTTCACCAGGGCCAGAACAATGCTCAGGGGTGGAAAATGAAAGACAAGGAGAGAAAGATGGAAACAAGAAGAAAGAAGTATTTTGCAAAGACCACAATTTGGCTGTAATAACACATTAATTGAGCAAATGAGAAAAAAGTAAAGAAAAGCCCTAGAGGGAATATGAGATGAAGAAGACGGTGTCACACTGAAGAGGTTGGAATGTTGACTCAAACACCCAAAGGACCTCTTTTACACATCTATGCCCCACTCTACTGAGTGTCCACAAGTCATGCACAGCCCACAAAAACGATGAGCATGCTTCCCCCCGGACTCTCAAAGTCTCCCAGGGAAGCGACTTACTGGGAAATGGTAACAGAAGATTCTCCAGGACAAGAAGAGGGACAGTCAGAATGTCCACAAGGTGGCAGGGAGAGAGGGATTGCTTTCAGCTTGTGGGTGGAGGAAGGAAGGGAATCAAGGAGTTGTTTCTAGAAACTGGGGTAAGGCCACCAACATTGACAATGCCTTTTAGATTGCTCTTTGCCAAAGTTCCTAGAGAAGCGTATGGAAGTTTGCCCCTCCAGCATATTTTTTTCTACTTCTCGCTAACAGACAGACTGAGAGCCAGGTTAAAGGTAAAACATCAGAAATAAGAACTGAGCCCAGTACACCTCCCTAAGAATAACTAAGTCTTTTCCAAGTTTTCTGGCTGTTACTAGAGAACAATAAGGCTCCAGAGATAGTAAGAGTTCTTTTTATGTCTGTTTGCTGATTCAGGACATCTCTGACCTGATGCACTGATTGTTGTCTTCTATGTAGCTTTCCCTATAAATGAATTGCTAATTCCTCGCAAGAAGTAGCAACATCCTTAGAACTAGGACACAGTGCTGTTATTCTTGATGGGGGAGCTGGCAATGGATAAGAACAGTCAGGAAGATACAGGAAATAAATCTACCAGGAGTACTCTCCTTTAGAGGCCAAGGTTGTCTGCATTGCTGGTGAAACATTACCAAGGCCCATGCTGCTTCTTGGTCTGAAACATACAAATTTAAACACTGCACAATGATTTGTGCCACAGATAAAAATCACACAGGGATTAAAGCTAAGGTTATAAATTGCTCCATCAAAACTCTAGAGAAGCATTGAAAACATATCCTCATGATTATTCATGTCAGTTCACCATTCATTTCAAAGTCAAATATATTTTTTAAAGTTGTTGAATCAAAACTTTGCTCTGTTTGCTGGGCTTCTGTGAACCTCCATTTTTTTTTTTTATCAGAAAAACAATTTAGGATGGTGTATGAGAGCTGCTGCCTTCACTTTAAATAAACTGCCTTGGGACCACCCTTGCCCAGAGTCAGACCTGGACAAGGCTGGAGGAAGATCTCCACAAAAGAAGATAACAGCAAACTGCAGTGCTAATTAGTCCCCCACAAGCCTCGGCCGTTGCCTGCACAGGATTCTGACTTCATGCCATTACCCAGGCAGATACCTTGAGCTACCATCCTGCAAGATTCTACCTGTGATGCAATTCGATGGCCTCCACAGTAAGGACCTATGATGTTCCCACAAAGTAAAAATTGTTTAAAAAAGTGTGATTACCAAAAGAACAAAGTGCTGGAGACCCCTCAAGAAGGAAGCACTGCAGCAAAGCATCCCTCTAATCTAGGACTCAGGTCCACTAGTAGCTAAAGCAGTAATCACAGGAAACTTCTCTCTCCTAAAATTCAGGGGAACCCAAACTACTAGGCAATTGGTCATAACAAAAGTCAACAAACCAAACCATCGAAAGCTAGTTTCAAAACATGACACCCTGAGTTTAATCACTCCTGTACATTTACATGAATGCCTGCCCTTGTCAGGTCATGTTAGGCTCTTTGCAAGGCAACCTCATTTTGGATGCTGATAAGAATCAATGGTGGACACTTCCTTTTCTTTTTGCTAACATCAAACATACTAAAGAAGTGTTTGAAATGCAGACTTTAAAACTCCTATTTGAGATGGCACACTTTTACTTAGCCCTGAAACTCCACCATTATATGCTGAATGAACCAAGGTTATAGATACGCTGCATGATCTTTAATATGCCCACTTGCCCTGACTTTCACAGCAGCAACAAAAAAATCAACAATGAACCCTTCAAGTCCAATGCAATTGGAATGGATAACTGCCATTTATGAACTTCTTTGGGTTTTAAATTCCTTACCTACAAAATTGGTGTAATAGAAACTAGCTACAACTTCAATTGTGAGATGAGCCAAATAAAATATCAGACATTAAGACACTTTGTGAGCTATTGTATACAACTGTGCATTATTGCTAGGATTCTTCTAAGGCTTCAATTTTCACCCTGAACTTGAATCCACAATTTGCCAGATTAATCTAAAATATTGCTTTGTTCATGAATCCCCTTGACTCAATACTTCTGAGAGATATCCCTTCAGTACATGTTGGATAAAATATTCATGCTTTAGCCTGGAAGTCAAGTCTTTCTACAATCTCTGACTTTATCTTCTGAAAACTCTCCCCAACTGGAACCTCTTGCCCCAGGCAACCAGGTCAAAACAGGTACATTGGTCCTCCCACAGCTTGTTCAGGCTTGATGGCTGTGATCTCAGGGTTTTCTTCTGATCTGGGAAGATCAGCACCCACCACTCAACCCCTGCCCTCCTCCTTCTGCAACCCTACACCATCTCTAAGACCTTATCTGCCCCAGCAATTCAAGAGAACTCTCCCTGATCTCTCTGTACCACAAAGCCTGCAAAGTTTACATTTCTAATCCTATGCTTAAATGTTCAGGTACATTCTGTAAAACACATATATTCTCTATTACAGACCATTGATTTTTTTTAACAGAATTTTGGACTTCGCTTAATGGCATTTCAGTACAGCACAACAGCAAACCACAAAATAATTGCAAATATTTGTAAAGCTATTACATGCCCTGTTCTACAAAGCACAGGGTAAAGATGGGAGAGGGTTTTCTTCATTGACAGTTTGCAGGGTGATGACTCATTTCCCAGTGGATAGGCAAAAATTGGAACATACCACATCAAGTAGGTAAAGAAACGTATAACCACTCTAAACAACCAAACAAATAAAAACACCCACAACTGATGTGCAAACTGATAGAGGATGTCCCTTGGAGAATCTGTATTACGATCCTTTTTGTTGTTGTTCCTAAGAATTTTTCTTTTTCATTTTTAAGTAATTTTAACTCACAAATTCTGATTTCATTTTCAAAAGGGAGGAGATGGTAGCTATATTTAATGGTTCCGAAACTTCAAAGTTTATTTCAACTTCTGTGAATTCTATGCAACAATTTACAAAACAGTCAGCCCATATTTAAATTAATTGACTTCTAAAAGGTTTCTAAGATCTTAGAACTTGCACAGATGTAGATCAGATATTGGTATAGGACTGATGCTTGTCCACATACAAATACAATAGGATGCTTTATATTTTTAAACCCTTTAAATCATACTGGCATGTACCCTTATTGTAATTGCTTGAATGTCCTGCAAATCTTATATATCTACTAAAATGTTACTTCCATACTAGGTTTCCATTGCATAATAATATACTCTGAACCCAGAAATCCAGGAGGTACAACTTATGTCAAAAAATCGAACACCTTATATTCCATATCAAATGCATCACTCTGAGTGAGTGAATTAAAAAGATGTTTATATTCAACATTCAAAAAACACAGCCATTTCACTACTGGCTTTTATCAGCGCCATTGTGCGCTTGGCTAAGGTATAATTATTCAAGTATCTTTATATCTTTAAAACTTATTACTTAAAAGTTATAATATATTCTAAACACTTGCAAGGAAAAGCACTATATTAACATGAGAAATAATAAAGTCATAATGAACAGTAATAAAGCTTTAAAGTTTTCCAAATGCAGGTTGCAAGATCCTGATGATAAATATCTTAGGCAAATAAATATGCTGTCTTGCATAATGCGTCTGGCGGAATGTAGTTTTAGACTCTCAAATTCTCTGCAAGTATAAAAAGTTACAACTTTCTTTATAGAAAAATAAATACCTTAGGCCTTCCTAAATACTCTACCAAACAAATTACCACAATCTGTACTTTCTATTCCCACCTTATAGAAGACCCATGGCTTCTATAACGTTCTACAATAAGATCTCTTCCAAAGGTGACAGGAAATTCAGCATCCCTTTCTTGGCCAAAACCAATCTCTAAAGCACAACATTTAAGAAAAAGGAACGATTTAGAAGATGTATATGTATGCACATATATATTTTAACATAAGAAAAAAAGTGACAAGAAATCGGAAGTAGCCCCCAAATGTACCTTTTCATATTAGGGAAATTTTCTCATCTGTTCACCAGAAATCTTGCAGAAGGGAAATGTGACTCATGTATAGATTTTTCTAAGGCCACTCATGTTAAGCAACTAATTGTCCCCTTCTTCCCTTAAAATCATCTTTACCAGAAACAGTCAAAACTTCTGGTGGTTAAAATTAGGACTTACTAGCAGTCCCTCCAACTTGCTAAAGCTTGGAAATAGTCCTTAGCATTTTATTTGTGATAATTCAGTTGTCCTCATGGCAGCATGTCAAGATGTCATAAATAGTGATTTATTATTTTTCTGGAGTATCAAAAAGCTGCTGACCTAGGAGAATTTGACAAAGGCCTTGTTTACAAAGTAAGACTTCTAAAGGAGAAAAAAAACATGAAAACACTGGAGGACAGTGCCACTTTCATGAAAGTTAATTTATGAAAGTGTTGTTTATGGTCTTACTCTCCTACATAACAAGATTTAAAATGAAATGTCAAAATATTACAGTATTATGAGGTATCACAATTACTTTCTAGAAAAGAATGACATGAGCTTTTGCACTGACCTGTAGAATGACCTATCTCAAACTTAATCAGAGAAAACCAATTTTAAATAATTATCTACAAAGGGGTACTTTCTTATACTCTGTTAGGAATACTTGAAACAGACAGAATCCAAGCATTAACAATATAATACAAGCCGAGGCATACTTTTTTTTTTTTTGGTCAATTCTAAGGCTCAGGTGTTGGTCAAAGCACTTTTCAAGTAACTTGATGAGGAATGCTCAAAAACCACTTTAAAAACGAACAAAAGAAAAGATCTAAGCCTGCTTTGAACATGCTCTTGCGGTGAATATTTTCTGTGAAACACCACAGTGCAGCTAGTGCCAATGCTGGGATGTAAGTGACAGAACTCATGAGAGAAAGGCTGTATTGAAGGAAGCCCTCCCTCACCTCGCTCTGGAGGGTTCTGATACCCCAAATCCCCAATTTATTTTAAAATGTTCTTTACCAATATGGTGTCTCTCTTTAATGCCCCCAACAAAGTAGATGGACCTCTGATCTACAGAGGTTTCTTTTTATTTTTTTCTCAATCTACGTTTCTCAGTCTACTTTAATAAATATCTTGTGAACCTAACAGGTGTCTCTAAATCCCCCTTTACAAATAGTAAACATCTGAGTTGAAAAGGAGCATTAAAAAAAAAAAAAAGAAAGAAGGTAAGTCCACCAGGGGAATAAAAGGGCAATTTGATTCCCAAAAGAAAAAAGTGTGTCTCCATTTGCATACCAATACACCAACCAGGATTCAAAACTGCCGCACCTCCTAACACTTCACCAGTGTGCCACCAGAAGCCTAACCACGCCAGTGAGGCCAACAGGCTTCAGGTAGTGGCCACCCTTCCCACCTCCACCCCGCAAAGTAAGTGGTGGAAAATGCCACTGAAAACATTGGCACGTGTGTATACAAGCACAAGAACACATATACAGCATCGGGCATGCCTTTTATTTTAGTAGAGTTCTCTGGGGTTTCTGAGTCCATAAGGTGATTTGACAGCAATTTTCAGCTACTCAACCCCCAAGCAACAACCCAAGCAATCTCACTGTTCCTACAAGCATTCTGTTCATACACCCAAGGCGTGCAACCAAGTGTAAATTCAAAAAGTCCTTTGAAAAGGAAGTTTGAAATTTAACTCTGCCATTAGTAACGCTGGGACGTTAAAAATAACCACTCAGTGCAGTAAACAAACGTATCCTTAACGTCTTCCTTACGCTCCAATGCTACACATACAAAGGATACATCCCTACATAATGACCAGAGAGGAGACAATGATGATACCTCTCCAAAAAATCACAAACCCAAGGAGCTTTGCTTTTCCAAAAGCACCAACCTCCATCACGTGAAGGAGGACGAAACGGAGGAGACAACCTAGCAAAACTCTCCCAAAAGTTATATAAACAAAGGAGGGAGAAGCCCAGTGTGGGCTTTGCACCCTCGTGCTACTAAAATTACATAACACTCCGTGCAGACACTGAATAAGGAATGGCTTCTGCACAACACCCCCACTCCCTCGACTCCCAAGCCTTCGTCCTTGCCTTAAAACAGCCAAATGCCAGGCAGGAGAGGCGGACGATTTGGAATTTTTATTTTATTGCTAGAGTAAATCCTGCGAGAGTTGGAGGCACGTTTAGGCCCGAAGTTTGAATGTGCAACAGCCTCAGGGCGCCGCGACTCACACTCTCCGGACCTTAAGGAGAAAGAACTGACAAGCGACAGCAACCCGCAAGGCCTCCTTCTTTTCCCTCTTGGTGCTCCCGCTGGAAAGTTTTCCACGCAATCGATCACAGGACCAAGAGCCGGTTTCCCCCGCCTGCCTGACTTTGCAGGAAAGGCGAGCCGAGAGACCGGAGGGGACCGGTAGGGAAAGAGCTAGAAAGCTCCGCACGCAGCGGGTGGCGGCAGCGGCGCAGGCTCCTTACCTGGGGACAGCGGAACAAAAAGGGGCGCGCGGCTCGCGGGGCCGGGGCGGCGGCGCAGGCAGCAGTAAGGAACGGGTCTCAGCGCCGCAGCCCTAGGCCGGCGCCCGCGCCCGCGGCCCGGCCCCCGCGGTCGCCGCTTCCTCCCTCGCGCGCGTCATGTCACGGCGATCAAACATGTCTGTGTGCGCTTTGCTGCTGTGACTTCCTGATTCTCCGCGGCTCGCGCGCGCACACACACACTCAGCCACACGCACACGGCACCCCTACCAGCCCTCGCCACCGAACCTCGCCAGTCCCCCGCGCTCCCAGGGAGGGCACGGGCAGAAGCCGCTACCGGTGCTCACCTCCAGACGCACTGGCCCCGGCGCGCACAACACACACTCACGCGCAGATACACTCGCGCCTACCGGGAGGGCGCGGAGACGCGAGCGGCGAGAGCTCAACGCCCCCTCCCGCCCCTCCACCCTACTTAGCTGCCCTGCCAAACTTTTTTTTCCTGCCTGATCCACGTCCAACTTCCCTCCACCCCACCCCACCCCCCATGCAGCCCGACCAGCCCCGCTCTCACCACCATCCCCAGCAAAAGGCAACCCGGATAAAAATAATGCAATCCAGGCTGCGGAGGCGGGGGCGAGCGCGCAGACACAGGCAAGAGGCTATTTCCCCGCGTGTACCGGAAACCGGCGCGAGTGCCCCGGTCAGGGCGCGGGTGTCCGCTGGAGTCCGCACCGCTGCGCCCCGCCCCGCGCAAAGCAACTGTTTGCAGGCTGCAAGGCCTGGTGCGGGGCACCCGGTGGCACTGTGATCCAAGTGCGCCCAGTGGCCGGAGGGCGCCTAGGGGATGGCGCGCTGGACCGGTTATTTGGGGAAGTGCATCGCGACACCTTTGCAGATGGCATGGCCGTGTTTTGCAAAGCAAACGGCGGGGGGGCGGCGGGAGACGGCAGGATGAAGGGGAGAGCAGTTGAAGGGGTAAACCAGGTTGGGATGGGAATAAAGCAAACTCGCAAGCAGGGAGCGAGAGGGAAGGGTGCGTGTCATGGGTGTCATGGTTGGGAGGAGGCTCCCACCCAGACTCCCCGCCTCTCGCCACCCCCCCCCCCCCAGTTCCCTCTCCACCGCAGCCCTTCCCCTTCCCGGGAGAACGCCGCCGCCGCTGCCCGGGTGTGCGCGGGTCCTGTTTGTGACTGTCAGGCCGAGAGGATTATCCGGATCATGGCCTCCCTGGCCCGCAGCCGCCGAGGCTCTCCCGGGTCCCAGAGCTCCCCTAGCACCCAAACCATCGCAGGCGCCCTGTGGTAGCCAGGGGAAGACGTGAAGCAAAAGAAAACAAGCCCGGAGAGGGGGAGGGCAGGGTAACGGAGACCGGCTGGCACCTCCGACCTCCTTCTTTGGGGCCTCCTGGCTCCACACACCCCCCTACCCGCCCTCAGCAGTGCAGACCGGGCCGGACACACCGAACTTAAACACCGGAGCCCACACAGCCACCGGTACCAGAGACAGGGGCTCCGCAGCGCCCGGGGGACAGTCCCCGGGGCAGCCCCCTTCCCTAAAGGCCTATCAGTCAGAGCCCGGGTGCCCGCCCCAGGGAACGCGAAGAGTGGAGGTTGACACCTCCGATCCGGCAAGCACCAACCCTGCAATAGTGGTCGCAGCTTCCTCGGCGCGCCGGCTCTGGCTCTCCCGCGGCGATCTGCTAGAGTATCCGCAGCCGGAGCCCTTTAAACAAGTCCCCGGGAAGCGGGTGGCAGCCGCGTTCATTGGCAACCTGCCGCCAGCCCGGGCTCCTCGCCCTCTTTTCCCGTTCCAACTCTTCCGGGGAGGGTTGCTTGGGATGAACTGTCGCGTTTTCCATTCTCCTTCTCGGTCCCCCAGCCCTTCTCCAACCACCCGCTCTCCCTCTCAGCTTTTAAGGAGGTGGGGGATTGCAACCTGGCCGAACGAATGTTGCAACCTTGAGTTGGCAATGCATCGCAGCCTACCCAGAGTCAAGGTTGTGGTGTGTAGGGATTCCTCCCCTTTTGCCCCCGCGAAGTAGTAATTATTACTGTTATTATTAGAACAGCGAGGTTCGGTTGAAACTTTCTCGTTTCTTCCACCGCCGCCCGGGAGCTGTCGTTAGAGCATTCCACCTGAGGCCCGCGGGGAGGAGGCGGGCTTTTTTTGTTGTGGCGGTTGGCCCGCCTGTTTGTTTTGGTCTTCGTGCATGCACAATAAATAATAATTAGGATAATAATGAATAATCCCGGGCGAAGGCGGCGCAGTGCCGGAGGGGTTTGCCCACTGGCTGCAGCAGAGGCCGGAGGGAGGGAAAAGAGGAGAAAGGAGTTGTAAGTTATATTTACCTTGCTCGCGAGGAGTGTGCTGGCTGAATCTCTTCCCTCTCTGAGTCACCCAGAGTACAGAAACAGAGGGAGAGAGGACTAGATTATGAATATGACTTCATTGATGACAGCCATCCCCTCCTCTTCCTAAACTCCAGCTCCGCCCCGCGTCCCACCCTCGCCGCCTCCACGGGCGCCGGAAGACGCGCCGCAGTTGGCCCCGCGCGCCGCTCCTCCCTGCCCGCCCGGGCGCGGGTTGGCGGGACGAGCCTGTCACTCGCCCCGCTCAGCGACTCCGAGAGCGCGGGGGGGAGACGGGGGGTGTGCAAGAATGTGGATCGAGACAGCTCTACTGTATGCGTGGATTCGTGTGTGTCTGCAAGGCGCCGGCTCTCTCGGGCCGTGTTTGTGCCTGGAGCAGAGAAACTGCGCAGGACGCGAGACACCCAAGCCCTGCCGGACTTGGGAGCCCCTTATCTCTTTCCTCGCAGCCCTCTTCCAGGGGCGCTTCGGGGCTCCTCTAGGGAGGCAGAGGAGATGGAGAACGCCGAGCAAAAGGGAGGGCAATCGTAGTAATAGCGCGTAGTAGTTTGGGGGTATGTGGAGAAGGTGCTGGAATTTAACTGTGCCTCCGCCTGCCAGTGCGAGCCTGCAGAGAGAAAGAAAGGGAGGGAATGGGGGAGGGCTCCGAGTGACACCAAAGCTGTTTGTGGCACAGTGTTGGCTGTGGAAAAAACGGGCATTATCATGCCAGTTGAAACTTTTTCTTTCCCCCTCCCCCCAAGGTTGTCATTATAAATCTGCCCCCCCCCCGCCCCGTAAAACCGGAGGCGGGCACAAAGAACATTCTTGCCAAATCTGTCTCTTCTCTAAAGGACTGTGAGCTTCCAAATGCCAATGAAGGAGAAACAGCTGAGAGGCCGAACGCCTTATAAATAAATAAACCCTCCCCAACCCTTCTGTTCACTTCGTGGACTACACGCAGCCCTTTAACCTTCCCTCACCTGTCCTCTTTGTGTGAAATACACACAAAAATATGGGGAAAGAACCCCGTAGGGGCGGGGCGGGCTGGTTAGGGGGCCATTGAAGCACGGGATCTGCTTTTGATTTAAGAAGGGAAATAAATCTCTCATTCTCTACAGACCGTAATCTCTTCGCTCCCACCCTACATTTAAGACCAATTAAGGCTACAAACTGTAATCTGCTAGCACATCGCGGTTTTGAGACTTTTGCTTCAATTTTCCTTGAAATTCAGTACGTTGGCTGGACCCCATAGGTCAGTGTTTGGTGAGACAATTTTATTTTTAGTTTTATGAAGTGTGAAAGAATGTTAGGAGATTTTAAATCAGGGGCCTATTATTTTAGACTCAGATTAATGTAGGTGCTTGACTCTTAAAATTAAAACTGGTCCTGTGCAGTAGCTTATGAAAAGTATGATTTATCCCTTATTTTGTAATGGTAATGGCTTAAATTAGTCGTTCAAAGTACTCTGTGACTATTTTGTTGAAGATTTTCCCCCTTAGAGTAAAATCCTATTTTAAGACCATTTATACTGTTGCAAAATTGACTCTATTTGAGAAACCAGGTCTGAAATGCAGTTCTGGGATGCTGGGTAAGTTAAAGACAAGAACCAATGGATGGAAAGGACGCCAAATACTGCCTGTGGTTGGTCATTAAGTACAAGAATTGTTTACATCACTGATCCACTGCTGGAAGAAGTAGAGCCTGAAAGGTCACCATTTTCACTGTGACTGGGAGAGTTACTGATCACCCACCCTGTAGTTTTCCCAGGTCTTCTTACTTGCTTGTTAACTTTAGCTTCACATTTTCTGTCTATCCCAGTGTGAACCTCAAGACTACAAAAGATAACACATCTAAGGAAATAGAATATAGTATGCCCTGAAGAATCTGTTGTAAGAACTTGTTTTACTGCCCGAGGGTATGCTTCTATAACTTTAACTGAAAAACATACGGTAAGAAATTTTAAACAAGATGAGTAGTGTAGTCAATGTATATCATAAATACTACCTTTAAACTGCCTAATAAGTTGCAATTAATGGTATAGCCAGAAACCTAGTCACCTACCATCAAGGAATTTAACTTAATGACAACACTTACTTCATTAAGAGGTCTTAGGTTTCAACTTTTGGGGGCCTAATTTATTTCTCTGGCATGCCAGCTTCACAGGGTAAGTTTTAGAAAGTGATGACTTCACCTCTATTCCCTTGTGAATAAGAGTCTCCTTATGATTTTACCTCCACCTGCCATGCTGGATATCAGAAAGAACAGTCATTTTAGTAAGACACTGGAGGAAGAGACTAGGCATTCCTTTCAGTAAGGGAAAGAAAGAAAAAATACTCCATTTATTGTATGTGTCTATACTTCATCTCATATAAAATTTTGATGCAGGACTGGCAGGGGTTGGTATCCGAATATTATATGCACAACTATCCAAATGGAAAAATACCACCTATCATTGGAAGGAGAAATGAAATATATTGCAACTCTCTTTCCCCTCACATTGGTCTAAGAATGCTTCACCTTCTCCCTTCCCTCTGAAGACTCATCTAGTTTGTAGCTTGCACTGCAGCAAATAGAATTTTTTTTTAAAAAATAAGGCCTAAATTTAGAAATGAAAAGGCAGTACCATTTGCTCATTCTGAAAAGAAGAGTGTAGAACATAGAGCATGAACTTCATCTCTGAGGCAAAGCAAAATTTAACAATTGATGCAAAGGAAGAAAATGATGGGATTTTTTGTCTTGCAAAAAAAAAAATCACACAAAAGCAAATATGGTTGGAGGTTAAATGGACTCCAGGAGACTGCACAGAATGTTATATTCACATGAAGCTTTTCTTTTTGGACTTTGATGAGTCGTAATGTGTTCTCTGAACTTGCTTTTTTCTTTCTGGTTTGGTATTAAGGGGTAGAAGTCACTTTTCCATGCCTGTATGGCTACATTCAATTGTTATATGTCTGATTTGGTTGGCATTCTGTATAGAGTAGATATTGGGTTTAAAACTTGATATTTGCTTACAGTACCCTCATGAAGAAAAAGAAAACTCATACATGAAGTTAGGAAGCTTCTAGTCCTAACAGACAAACTGTTAATGTGAACTGAAATGTTGCCTAGCTTCAAACAGGAGCAGGTAAGATCATTTAGGACATGAGTCCTCTATCGTTAGGAATACAAACCAAACTTTGACATATTTGATCAGCTGATGTTTAATTTAGTGAAGAGTTTAGAATAAGCAAGTAAATTTATTACAGAAATAAGCATTTTCCAATGAGTATTCTCAATAGATTTTGTCTCTCCACAATCATTCCTCCAAAATAGCACCCTAATTCTTCTTGTGATAATATCCCTCTTTAGCTTTAAATCCTTTGTTTATTCCCAATCCATGCTGTGATAAATTTCAAACTTCTCAGTGCATCATTCAAGGCCATGCATGGACAAGTCTCTACCAGTCTTGTTGACCACCCCCAAATGCTTTTCCTCTGTGAAACCTGGTCTAACTGCTAGTTCCCGAGAGGTTGTATTGGTCATATTTCCCTCTGACTGAAATGCACATCTTCCAAGACTCACCTATGAACCAGCATCCTCCTAGTTGTCCTCCCTGCCCTCCCTTAGCTGAGGAAGCTTGTCTGACTCCGCTCCCATAGCAACCAATGTGTACCTCCATTAGAGCACTTGATCACTTTGATGCGATTATTTGTTTGGTATTCTCCACTAGATGGTTAGTGCCTGGAGGGTGTAGAACAAGTTCAATTCATCTTTGAAACCTCAGCAATTAGCTGGATGCTTAGCACATTGTATGTGGTTTTTAAAAAAACCGCTTTGTTGAATGAAAGGATGAGAGATGGATAATAAAATTATCTGACATAGAGAATTTAGCAGGTCTTCACTATTAATAATTATTATGTTAATGAACAAGATTACTAAATGTTTAGAATCTTTATTTTGCAAGCTGAAAGGGCTTGGACAACATTTTGGGATTTTATTTTGCTTTGTTTGAAGTGGGGAAGGTGAGAAGAAGCTATAGCTCTTGTGGTCATATAAAGAGCAGCGACAAGAGGTTTTGTTTGTGTATTTTTAAATCAGGCTGGGAGTAACAAGAGTACACACATGCAAGTTGTGTAATAGAGTAGTAACAATTATAATAGCAGCTCCTTTCTATTTCTGTTTCAAATTACATGCCAGGAGTTGTGCAAAAACCTGTACACGTGTCGTTACATCTGTTTAACCTTATGAGATATATGACATCATCCCCATTTCACAGACGAAGAAACCGAAAAGCAGTAAGCAATTCACCTAAGGCAGGGGTCTCCAAAGTGGAGTGAGCAAGACAAGGTATTATGATGTGGGAAGATTAGAAATTCTATTTATTTTTCTTTAATATCTCAAAAATGTAAAAGTGCCTAAAAAAAAAAAACCCAAAATGAGCTTTTTTTTTTTTTAAGAGAGGATAGTGAGTGAGAAAGAGAAAATCAGTTTTAGTTAGTTTTTTATGTGACTTTCGTTGCTCCAAGACTTCGTTATGTATGTGATGCTGGGGTTTGAACTTTGGTCCTCGTGCATGCCAGGCAAGCGCCATAACCACTGAGGCACCACTCCAGCCACCAAAATGAGCTTTATATGTTTATTATACTCATTGGCCCTACTATCTTTATGTGATCCCTAAGTAAACTGGTCATGTGCCATGTATTATACTGGAAGAATAATGAAAGAAAGGGAGGAGTTTCACCAAAGAAACTCTGGTTCTCTATTCTTTCATAGAGATTGACATCTCTTTAGGATTTGTGCCTCAAGTTTACAGGTTCCACCTTAAAATAGATTCAAAAGATTATATTACCATATCTAGTTTTAACCAATCAACACTCTTATTTGTAAAGCAAATGGTTTAAAAAGACTCCTAAAAGGAAATCAAGCATTGAGATAATACTGATAACTCAAGCACAGGTGAAAAATCAGGATCAAAATTACCTCTTTAACCTCTAAGAATTCTTTGCCAGCCATATTAAGAAGTGAAACAATGACAATCTAATTAAAGCTAACCAATAGATAAAAAAAAATACCCACAATTATATAGTCTACTTGATATGAATTTATATTAATTACCTTGAATGATGAATTCTGACCTAAGTATGTATTTGCCTTGAGATATTCACTTTGATAGTATGATATCATTATGATTAGCAAGATAATAAAAAATTTTCAGTCATCTTCATTTCATTCTTTTCATCATTTGTATTTTGTGTATATTTTATAATGCACTTGATATATGTATCATGAATAAATACACATAAATCATGCTTTCTCTTTCCTCTGTGCTTTTTTTTATTTTGTTTTGTTTTTTTACTTTTTAGGTGTAAGGTTAATGTGATTAAACAACTCAGAGATGACTAAATAATGAGGTCAGAATTTTTAATTCAGCTTGGTAGAACTCCAGACTCAGAGTGTTATGTGTTGCTCATGTTAAAAGGGCTCCATAATTTATCACCACCAAAGGGTTCTTAATCCATAATGGAGATTCTGTGGGGATGGCATATAAAAGATCTTCAAGGCATTTGAGAATTCCCTGAAACTGTTCAAAATTCCATGATCACATTGATAAAGACTTTCAGCAGTGAGTCCATATATTTTACCAGACTCTTAAGAGGTTCTTCCCCCTAAAGGGGTAAGAAATACTAACAAATAGGTATCAGTATTGTCAATGACCTAGGATAATTTTCTGATAAAAGATCAATCATCTCCATGACTTATAAAACTAAGTGTACACATTTTGTGCATCCAAAGATGTCTACCCCTAGAAAACCCCTATAGACCTCAAATTTCCCTAGATAGTTCAAATGCATTCTTTGGAAAAAAAAGTTTTTTTGAGAGGAGAGAATCAATATTATTTAGTTTTTCATGTAACTTTTGTTGCTCCAATACTACATTATGTTCGTGGTGCTGGGGTTTGAACTCATATCCTCAGGCATGCCAGGCAAGTGCCATAACCACTGAGCCACTACTCCAGCCCTGGGATAAAACTTTTCTTTTTTTTTCTTTTTTTATTTTTGAACAACCATGAAAAAAATTTTAATCAATTAATTTGTTTATTTATTTTTGGTACTGAGGATTGAACCCAGGGATGCTTTACCACTGAGCCACATCTACACCGCAATTCCCTCCCCCCGCCCATTATTTTCACAAGGTCTCACTAAATTGCTTGGGGCCTTGCTAAGTTGCTGAGGCTGGCTTTGAACTTGCGATCCTTCTGCCTCAGCCTCCAGAGTTGATGGGATTACAGGTATGCACCATCATGCCCAGCAGTTCAAATGCATTATAGCTGCCCAAAGGAAGTCTTCATTTTTCTCTACAGATGGGCTTTCTGTGAATTATTTGGTTCTGAAGTATTTCTCAATAATATTCCATTATATATTGTTGACTAGACAAGAAAGGATTTGACAAATGTTGTCATTAACATATCTTGGAGGCTTTGACACATCGGGCCAAGTTTATATTAGGAATTAGAGCATGACTTCTATTTTTGTCATAAATTGTTCAAATATGTTAACTTTTGTTTGGCAGGTCATTGTAACTGCTACCTTTTGATTTGCATTGTTTGTCTCTGATTGATAATGTGCTTCTGTACCAAAGTGACACTATGGTTAACCTCGGAGCCCCTCACCCCATTATGTATATACTTCTCCCATGCATTTTATGAAATTTACTTGCAATGCTTAACTTTATGATTACCTTCAGCTTTCACTGGATTTTTTTTTCAGTTACAATTTATTGGCATATATTTGCATGTGACCCTTTTCCATATTGGCCTGTGTTGCGTCAGCCACCTGATTCTTAATTTACTTCAAGCTTAGTACACAAAAGTACCGTCCACTATTATCTTATTTCAGTCCTCTTTCTATACTTGAAATTCTCTGTAAAAAGAAAAAGAGAGAGAGAGAGAGAGAAATAGAAAACAAGGCAGGAATGTATAAAAACAAAAGTAACCATTGCAATTACCTTAGGTAACTCTTTAAAGAAATTGAGATAAATAATCTGCTTTGGGTGGAACAAAGTTAGCCTCTCCACAGGTAAGGATAAAATAGATTCCACAACAATATGGCTTTATTTTAATTTTCAATGGCATTACCAGTCAGAAAGTGATGAATATATAAAACAAGCATAAGAAGTTGGGGAAAGAGTTGAAAGCATCTGGATTCTGCGTGGTGCAAGCTTTAATGCTGGGCAGGAAGCTTTTATCTCCCTTTCAGATAAACTCAGCTGAACAGTTACCAACTTCAGTGAGTGTTGGGCATAAAGAAAATACTCACATTTGGTCTGGAATTCTGCATATTCAGTTGTTTATCTTACCAGAAACATTGATATCTTTTGGAATTTTGCTATTACGAAGACTATGTGGGGCTATTGGCAATAGACTTTCTTTAAATACAAGAAAAAACAGGACATTTTGCTGGTAAAAAAATAAAATATCATAATATATACTTTGTTACTTCATACTCATGACTTAAGTTTTAGTGGTATGTCTAAATGCTTAAGAGGTTGACATTTCACACTTTATCTACATTTTATTATGTATGTTGAAAACATCCACCTAGCAGAGGTATTTGTCTCATTTGCTCTCTCAAGTTCATGGTGTGACTTATCCATTGACATTACTAACTGTATCCACCATCATCTGATGTCCCACAGTTCACATGGCCTATGTTTAGTATTTTTCCAGGAACTTAAGACCAGAATGCTGAGCTATTATTATTCACTGAAGTTACAATCATCATCATCATCCTCATAAACTACTGATAAATTGAGGAAAATTAGTGAACAACTAATGATCTAAATAAATGACTATGCCTTCAAACAGCCTTCAGATGCTAATATTGCTGATATTTCAGCTATCACAGATCATTTATCAATCTCTTTGGGTAGTAATTCTTACACTAGTCGCTGGTTTAAAAACTGTACACCAGGGATTGGAGCGGTGGCTCAGTGATTACAGTGCCTGCCTGGCATGCACAAGAACACGGGTTCGAAACCCAGCATCGTGTACACAACAAAGTGTTGGGGCAATAAAAGCCACATGAAAAACTAAATAAAATTGATTCTCTTTCTCTCTCTCTCAAAAAAACAAAACAAAACAAAACCCAAAGAAACCAAAACCAAAACTGCACACCAATCTCAGGACCTCTGGCTTCATGCACAAAATAAGCAAAATATACTAGAACACTTGGTTGAATAGATTGCCCACAGCCACCCACCAGGATTAGAATCTCCGTATCCTCAGGCCCAGTCAGTACATCCTTTACTATCCCACACTGTTTCCCTTAACAGAAGAGAAAAACAAGTCTCTGGGATCATATTCTGCAGCTAAGTGACAGCCATCACTGCCTAGCTGATGAAATGCACCCAGTACCACCCACTGTATGCGACCAAATGTATTTTTATAGACTGTGGCTTTCCAACTCCTTTAACAATGATTCACAGTAAGAAATGTATTGTATATCATGACCCAGTATACACATACTTACTTAGATGGTGAATTGTATCAGTCAGAGTTCAGCCAGGAAAACAGAAGGAATTTAATCCAGGGATTTGGTTACACTGATGTTGGAAAAGCTTAGAAATCAAATTGGGAATTGAGTAGCCACAGTGAGAAGTCATTGTCTCCCCTATGCTGGGGAAACCAAGGGACAAGGAAGAACTAACACAGCCCAGAGGCCAGAGTCTCCCATTAAATCTGAAACCATGGTGATTCTTAGTGATGATAGAGGTACAATTGTTGCTGGAGTAGAAGAAAGAGAAGAGGGAAATGCCTTGTTGTTTCTTAACTTAAATTTTTTTAACTGACAAATAAAATGTGCATCTTTTGGGGTTCCATGTGATGTTTTGACACATGTGTACATTGTATAGTGTTCAAATCAGGGTAAGTATATTTATCATCTCAAACATTTATCATTTTTCATAGTTAAAACATTCAGAATCCTTTCTTCTGGCTTTGTTGAAATCCATTGGTACATTATCATTATCTGTAGTTACCCTACTTTACCATAGCACACCAGAATTTAATTTTCCTGTCTAACTAACTTAGTGCCTGTGGACCACCCTCAACCACTCTCCTCAACTGCTCCCCTCTACTTCCCCCATCTCTGAAAACTACTATGCTACTCTCAACTCCTATGAGATTGTTTAGATTCCATAGCTGAATAAGATTGTGCAGGGGATTCCTTGTTTTCTTCCTGTCCCCCCACAGTCAATCTCTTGCTTATGTCTCTTACTAGTCAGCCTTGTGGGACAGTGCGATCTACCAGGCTTGCCAGCTCTCTTACTGTAGGGAGCTGAGCAGAAGATGGATTTGAGAACCAACGGACCCAGTAAATGAAGCAGTTTCCTTAAACCTGACTTACCCTAAGGTCAATGCCCTCTGAAGTCAGTATCTTCTATTTAATTTTTCTTTCTTTCTTTCTTTCTTCTTTTAACTTACACACACTTTAACATGACTCATAATTTGCAGTGAGTGGAAAAACACTCTTTCAATGAGTAGAGGATATTCCAAGGATTTGTTGCCCTCATGTAAATATTCTGCTTTTAGGACAGGTTAGTAAAACATGGATCTCATGAGCAAGAGTTTATGAATTCTATTATCTTAATCTTAAATAAAAATTTCTACTAGACTCCCATAATTGGACTATCTTTTCTGATAAATAGATATCAAATAAATAGTGATAGATAACAATGAAGTACACAAATCACACAAATCAATCTCAGTTCTTCTTTTACTACATTCAGCAAATAGCCAGATATTATATTTATCGATTTTTCTATATTTTTCTGCATAGATCTCATAGTTAAGCAATAGTAGTTATGACTTCATGAAAGAATCATTCTTTGTAAGTAATTTTTACAAAGACACTGAGAGTAAACCAAGATTAGAGCATGTGAGCATACCCAAAAAACAGTAGAAAGAAAATTTAATTAAAATTCAGGGACAACTAATAATATATAAATATATTTATAATTGCATATGCAAAGTTTTATGTTTTTGGAAAGCTACTAAAAGGGATACACCTTAATTCAAATTATTTAACAAGAAAATGCTAGTTCACGATTCTATTTCTGTGTAAGCATCATGTCACACATTACGTTAATGGAAAAATCTATAAAATTCCCTCACCTTGGTGAGAGTTTAGACTATTAAATTTGCTGGTAACACTGCTAGGACCAGTATTTTAGTAGGCTCATGGTGGATTTCTTGATTACTGGTCATGGTCAGGAATATAGTTTCTGGTCTCTGCTAATAAGTGACCAAGTATTAAGGACACTTTTGAAAACTGGGTGAAAATATCCAGAAAAGTCTCCATCTATTAACATAAACATTGAAACTTAAAACATTAGGCAACTTATAACCTAAACATCTTCTTCTCTAGAATTGAACTGTCAAAACAAAATATTAACTAGTCCTTTAACCAGAGAGTCACATCCCCAGCACTTTTTTTTTTTTTTAAGAGAGAGGGACAGAGAGAGAGGAGAGAGAGAAAGAGAGAGAGAATCAATTTTATTTAGTTTTTCATGTGGCCTTCATTGCTCTGTGACTTCTCTGTGTACGTGGTGCTGGGGTTTGAACTCGCGTACCCGCGCATGCCAGGCAAGCGCTGTGACTGCTGAGCCACCGCTCCAGCCCTTTTTTATTCTTTATTTTGAGATAGGGTCCCGCTAAATTGCTGACAGTTTTGCTAAAGTGCTGAGGCAGTCTTTGATCTCTTGATCCTCCTGCCTCAGCTTCCCGCTTCCTGAGTCACTAGGATTACAGGTGTGTGCCACCATGCCCAGCTAATTAGTCTTTTTTTCTTTTCTTAAAGACATTTTTAAGAGCAGTTTTAGGTTCACAGCAGAATTGAAGAAAAGATACAGAGATTTCTCATATGCTCCCTGCAGCCACACCTGTCTGGCCACCCCAACTCTCCACATCCCCCATCCAGAGTGGTACATTTGTTAAAACCTTTGAAATGACACTGAAGCCTCATGCTACCCAGAGTCCCTGGGTTAAGCCAGGACATTGACGCTCTTGGTGTTTTACATTCTGTGGGATTGGACAAATGTATCATGACATGCAGGCAGCATTGCACATCATATAGAGTATTCTCACTGCTTTCATGAGCCTCTGTGTTCTTCCTGTTCATCCCTCCCCCAACTGCTGACAACCACCAGTCTTTTACCGACTCCATGTTTTATCTTTCCTAGAATGCCATATAATTGGAACTATACAGTATGCAACCTTTTCATGTTGGCTTCTTTTACTTAATACTATGTGTTTAAGGTTCCTGTGTGTTTTCACGGCATGATAGGTCATTTCCTTTTTGTGTCAGATAATATTCCATTGTCCAGGTAAACCATGGTTTATGTATCAAAGGACAACTTGGTAGCAAGTTGTGAGTAAGGCTACTGTAAACATCTGTGGGTAGGCTTTTGTGTGGATGTAAGTTTTGAACTCCTCTAAATCAGTATTGTTATGACTTAGATATGAGGTATCCTCCCAAAATTCATCTGTGAGGAAATGCAAGAGGGCTAAGAGATGAAAAGATTAGGTTAGGATAGCCGCAACACAATCAGGGAACGAATGCCCTGATATGGGTTAACTGAGTGGTAACTGTAGTCAGGTAGGGTGTGGCTGGAGGTGATGGGTCTCTAGGGGTATATGTTTTGTTCTTGTTGAGCAGAGCTCTCTCCCCGTGCCTCTTTCTCGTGGCTTCCTGGTGCCTTGTCCTAAACTGCTTTCCTCCACAGACCCATCAGTCATCATGTTCTGCCTCATGTTGATCCCCAAGGAATGGAGTTGGCCATCTGTGGACTGAGACCTCTGAAACTGTGAGCCCCAAAATAAACTTTTCCACCTCTAATGATACTTGTCAGGTCTTTTGGTCATGGCAGCAAAAAAGCTGACTAAAACAAGTGCCAAGAGGTGTGATTATTGGATTGGATTGTAAGAGTGTATTAGATTGGTGAGAAACCATCAAACTCTCTTCCCAAGTGGCTATACCACTTTGGGTGTACACCAGTAGTGAATGAGAGTTCTTACTGCCCCACATCTTCACTAGCAATTGCTGTGTTCAGCGTTTTGGATTTTGACCATTGTGATGGTTACATAATGATATTTCATTGTTGTTTCAAATTGTGTCTTACTAACAAGAAGATGTGGGGCATGTTTTCATGTTTGTGACCTATACATCTTCTCTGGGGAGATGTCTCCTAAGTCCTACCCATTGTCAGTTAAGTTGTGCTGTAGTTTGAATTCGGTTTGTCCCCCAAGAGTGCACGTGTTGGAGAATTGGTCCTTGGAGTAGTGATGTCAGGAAGTGGGATCTTTAAGAGGTGGGGCTAGTGGGAGTTCCTTCGGTCACTGAGGTCACTGACTTTGGAAGAGAATTCTGGTCTCCTCAAGTGAGTCCTCTTGAGAGTGAGTTGTTGTAAATGCCTGAGCCTGACCCCTGAACTTCTCTCTTGCTTCCTGTCTGTCAACATGATTGGGCTTCTTCCTATGCACACTTACACCATTGCCATCCACTGGGATGTAAAGCAGATAAGAAGGCCCTCACAAGAGCTGAATTGGTGCCGGTACTGTGCCTTTTAACCTCAAAAACTGTGAACTGAATACATTTCTTGTCTTTATAAATTAGTCTGCCTCAGGTATTTAATTGTAGCAATGAAATGTGGAGTAATACAGGTTGTTTGTTATGCTTGTTATTGAATTTTAAGAGTTCTTTATATATTTTGAAATACAGTCTTTGTCAGATGTGTCTTTTACAAATATTTTATCCCAGTTTATGACTTGTACTCTTATTCTCTTGACAGACATTATCTTTTGTAGGCCTAAAACTTCAATTTTTATGAAATTCAGCCTATTAATTGTTGTTTTCATGAACTGTGCCTTTGGTGCTATATCCAAAAATTCATCATTAAACCCAAGATCATCTATATTTTCTTCCTAAGTTATCTTTTAGGAGTTTTATGGTTTTGCACTTTATGTTCAAGTCTATGATGCATTTTGAGCTAATTTTTATGAAGCGTGTACGGTCTGCCTCTACATTTCTTTGTTTTCATGTGACTGTCCAGTTTCTCCAGCACCATTTGTTGGCCAATTTTAATTCATCACATTGCTTTGTTCCTTTTGTCAAAGGTCAGTTAATTATATTTATGTGAGTCTCTTTCTTTGATCTATTTGCCTATTATTTTGCCAGTACCACACCGTGTTGATTACTATTGCTTTATACTAAGTCTTGAGGTCAGATGATGTCAGCCTTACACTTTTGCTCTCCTTCTTCCATATTGTATTGGTTTTCTGGGTCTTTTGCCTGTCCATATAAACTTTAGTATCAGTTTGTCATTATCTATAAAATGGATGTTTGGAATCTTGATAGGCATTGCACTGAAACTATAGATCAAATTGGGAAGAATGGATATCATGAAAATATTGAGATTGCTATTGAACATAGAATATTTCTCCATTTATTTAATTACTATTTAATTTCTCTATAAAAGTTCTAAAATTTTCCTCATATAAAACTGTATGTATTTGGTTGGATTTACACCTAATTTTTCCATCTTTTGGAGTGCTGAGGTAAATTACATTGTGCATATGATTTCAAATTCCACTTATTCTTTGCTGCTGTACACAAAATAGATTGACTTTTGTATATTGATCTTGTATCCTACAACCTTGCTTTAATTGCTTATTCGTTCTAGGAGTATTTTTGCTCATTTTTCATATATTCTACATAGATGATCATGTCCTCTGCAAATAAAGACAATTATCTTTCTTCCTTCCCAATCTGTATACATTTTATTTCACTTTCTTATGACATTATGTAGGTCTTAGTTAAGCTTTTAATCAGTGTTCTTCTGGATCATCACAATTTTTCTTTTTTCCTGGACAGCATCCACCATGCCACTCCTCCAGGAAAAAAAAATTCACTTTAGTGACAGATGCATCACGAGGCTTGAAAAGCTTTGCTGTATATGAAAGCTGATGTAATACTGCCAAGAATCAAATAGGGAAAACTTCTTGGAAAAGCCAAATAATACTGAATGACATGGACATCAACATTTGCAAATTTTGTCAATTTACCTATTAAGAAAATGTAAAAAGTAAATGTGAGCAATTAACACTAATCTCTATTACATATCCATTTTTGAAAATCCACAAAAAATCTGAATGCAGGACTCAGCAACACAGAAAGATGGTATTGCCATCTCCAAGGGAGAATTTGGGTGCATAATCTCCCTCCAATGTGAGCTACTCTCGTTCAAATGAAGTTCTTCCCCCGGACAAGTCAAGTGACCTTGGACAAGTCAAATCAACTGTGAGCCCTTTTATCTTCCCTTATAAAATAAGAGGACTTGGTCAAATAATCTCCAAGGTTACTATCATGTTAAACTCTATCTCAGTTTCCTCATCTGTACATTGGTGAAGCATCATTATAATGGTTCCCAACCGAAGCTTTGCTATAAGATTTATAAAAGGAAATAGATGTAATGCACATATCATGGTGCTAATACAGAGGAAACACTAGATAAAAGGAAGCTACTATTAGTTGTTGGGTTTTTTTTTTTTACTTCCATCAGACCCAGAAATTATAAAGAATGACTTTTCCTCAGTCTAAATTTTCCTACCTCTTAGAAGTAGTACTGACATACTATGACCAAAAACTTTGATTAAAGGAAAAAGTCACCTATAATAACTACCAGCTTGACCCAATCACTGTTATAATTTATTTGTAGTTCTTTGCATTCTTTTTCATTGCATGTTTTGTACCATTGTTATCACAGTTTACAATTCTAATTGTATCTTACTTATAATTCCAAGTATTCCATAAGGATTTTCCACATTGAAAAGCCTTCATAACAGATTATTATTTTACTGTTCTGTTTACAGTGACTCCGCCCTCCAGGTCATTCACCATGCTTGGCTAACTTCCATCTCATTCACAACACTGTTTTATACATCTTTCGTGTGGTTAAGAATCTTGAGTTATTCATCACCGCTCAGAAAATGAAGTCCGGGTTTTTTGTCAAGACCCTCCTCAAACTGGAGTCCATCTTTTCCAACCTCATTTCCAATTTTAGAACCTTGTCTTAGGCTAAATTGTACTACAGACTATTCCACCCACCAAACTGGTCATTGCCTCAGTGACTTCCTTCAAGCCATTCTGCCTGCCTGTGACATCCACGTCCCTACTATGTGTCCTTTATATCGGTTGCAATCCCCCCAAAGACTTCCCTAACTGCCTCACACACTGTGGCTACTATGTTCTCTTTTAAACAATTTCCACTTGTTACCTGAGCCACACTTCCTTGACAAATTCTAGGACCATATCTCCTAAATTACTGTGTCCTCTGAGCTCAGTACAAAGGGCATGTTCAATAAATATTTATTAATGATGATGATGATGCCCACTGTCAGCACAGCTGTTCTGCTTTCTGTGATAATGAGGAAAGCAGTATGGTACTATTCCGGGGAAAACTCACTCTAGTCCTCTTTAAATGTGCCCCCAAATCCCAAGAGAGTTACATATATTCTACTCCAATAGCAGAAACATAATCAAGGAAGGAAGGAAGGAACAAATGAACTGAGGGAGGAGGGAGGAAAAGAAAGAAAGAAAGAAAGAAGACTTATTTTGCATTTTTCACATAATATATTCCATTTATGACAGAACTAAATGAATAGTATTCTTAGATTGTAACATCTCTATTATAAAGTGGCTTGGGATCCAGCTGAAACAGAAATAGAAGAGTCCAAATGAGGACTCCAGGCTTTGTAAATACAGCCAATGAATTTTACTTGAACCATAAACTGTACAGCATGAAAGCCAAAACCTTGGACTCCCAACCAGGGTTGCCAAGGGTACAACTGTCAGTCTACCAACTTGCTCGATCATGGTCACATGACTCAACTTTTCTATTTCTCAGTTTACCTACTTGGAGAAAAGGTACAGTAGCACTGTTATTGCAGAACAATCAGTTCTTCTCTGCAAAATCCCTTATTTGTGACATGTGTTGATTCCCACAAATACTCCCACAATTACTGATTTCAAACTATCAACAGGCTCGTAACATTCCTGAAAATCCGGCAATCCATTGCTACAGGGTACCTTGCTTGCAGGGTAATTGTGAAGATAAAATGAGTTAACACAGGCAAAGCACTTAGAATTGGCCCTGGCACACCATGAGCTTAGTTGGATGGATATTACTTATTTTTATTAAACCACTTTAGTTTGACATCTTCTATGGAAATGGAGGATAGAAAGTGTTTATTGAAGCAAGCAGTTGCCTTGACTTTAGTTCATTTCAACCTTTTCCTAATCACTTGTTTTATGCTTACTCTTGCCAAGTGGCCCCATTGACTTACTTGAATTTCCTTTACTTTTCCTTAATTCATCTTTTTTGGAGCATTCTAAGAATCAGAGGACTGGCTTAAAGCCAAATACCTTGAAAGAAAAAGGGTTATAAAAAGTATGGATAATCCCAATTGAATAACTTTCCCTGAGAAATCATTTTAAGAAAGGCTTAAGTACTAACTCTACTAGATACGAAAGTTTGTTTGGATATGATTACTTATTGCCCATTTTGGAGGAGAATATAAATTTTACTCTATCTATCCTCCTTTCAAAATAATTTTATTCCTCAGCATTCTTCCTAATACAAAATAAATAAGAATTTTTATTAAAAGGAAATCTCAAAATATGTTACTGTGAACAGTGTGGCTTTCTGAATTTTTTTCCTATGGGTATTTCCATGACATCTACTTATAAAATATCTGCTTAAAATATTATAATTTGCTGAGTGTTTCATCAGAACTAATTTACTGCTGATGCAGTAAATACTTGCTACCTATAGAAAACATAGCATTTTTCAATATTGAAGCCAAAAGTTGACCAGCTGACAGCTCCATTCATCAGTTGGAACCCACAGACCCTGTTGTTTTTCTGCAGAATATTTTGCTCTTTCTTGCTTAGCTGTTTTAACCTGCCTTTCTTTTACAATTTCTGAATGCCTCATTTGCCTCTTCCACTTATGAAATGGTTTCTAATTTTGTTTTGTGAGTTTTATTCACTTCTCAATTTCACAGTTGCTCCTTTCCTCCTTTCCTATTATGTAATTTGTTACTTCTTTACCAGAATACCATGCCTAATGGTCATGTTCAAATATTAGAGAATCTTCAGATTATGAAGACTGCTGTTGGAGGAAAGTGGGGACAGTGAAAAGTTAAGGCTATCATCCCATGCAAGTGCATTCTTGAAATCTCCTTATGTAAGAAAAAGGGTGGTCCCCCCAACTTGTGCCCACCATTTCTTCCCATAGTTCCCGTTCCCGGCAACCACTCATCTATGTTTTTTATTTTTTTGTGAATTGGACTTCTCTAGATATGTCCTGTAAGTAGAATCATACAGTACTCATCTTTCTGTGAATGGCTTATTTCACTTGGCATAATGCTTCCCAGTTTCTTGCATGCTGTGGCATGTGACAGCATTTCTTTCTCTTTTATGACTGAATAATATTCCACAATATGTACATACTATATTTGCTTATCTGTTTATCTGTCAATGGACACCTGGATTGCTGCCAGCTGCTGGTTATTGTGAATAATGCTGCTATGAACATAGGTATACAAATCTCTGTTCTAGTCCCTGCTTTTAGTTTTTTCAGGTATATACCAAGAAACGGAACTGCTGGTTCACACGACAATTCTACTTTTAATTTTTTAAGGAGTCTCTCACAGTATTTTCCCTCTTGGCTGTACCATTTTACATTCCCACCAGCAGTCCACAAGGGATCTAATCCTTGCCAGAACTTCTTTTCTTCCTGTTATATATTTCTTTTTATAACCATCCTAATAGGAATGAAATAGTATTACCGTTTTTATACTACTGATCTTTGTTTAAACATCTGTGCTTTTAAACAAAAAAAATATTTTTTATCATTCACCAACATGATTTCATGTTCTTATTTTTCAAGATCCCTTGCATTCTGGATCATCATTGCTCTTATTTGTGTACCAAAGTACAGTGCTTTGTTTCTAAAACCAGGTCAGAGAATGCAGAATGTATTTAAATTCTACGGCGCGCTTGCTATTATTGTTTATCTAAGAGATGTCCCCCAAAAGCTCATGCAAGAAAATTTAGAGACGAAATGATTGGGTTACGAAAGCATTAACCTAATCATCACATTAATTCTCTGACAGGAATTAACTGGGTGGTAACTGTAGGCAGAAAAGGTGGGACTGGAGGAAGTGGGTCACTAGGGACATATCTTGGGGGCTTATATTTTGTCCCTGAGGAGAAGAGCTTACTCTGCTTCCTGAGGACAATGTCCTGAGCTGCTTTCCTCCACCACACTCTTCTGCCTTGATGTTCTGCCTCACCTTGAGCCCAGAACGATGGAGCTGGCCATCTATGGACTGAGACCTCTGAAGCCTTGGGCAACAAACTTTAACTCCTTCAAAATTGTTCTTGTCAGGATTTTTGGTCACAATGACCAAAAAAAGCTGACTAAAACACTTGTTATTAATTAAGTCTGTCTCTCTCTTCACTTTTTCCAGACAAAAGCCACCCTGCAGGACCCTGGTTTGGCACACACCGCTTCCTAACCGGAGGGCAGTACACCATCACTCCCTGCCCTGTGACCAACCTGCTTACCACTTGCCTTTCTGCTTTCTTTTGGTTACCTTTACTAAAGCACGGTTGATAGTCGAGCTTAAAATTTAATGTGTTTTGAAAATCTGTATCATAATGAAATCACCAACACAATCATGATGTACAACATTTTAAGAGATTATATTTGACCTCAGTCTTAAATCAACCTGCAGTAAGCATATACTACTTGGAGCATAGCTGGGGTGGTGTCGTACCCCTGTAGTCCCAGCTTCTCAGGAGACTGAGATGGACGGATCACTTGAGGTCACAAGTTTGAGCCAGCCTGGACTGTTAACGTAGTCAAACTCCATCCCACAAACAAAGCAAAACATAGAACAAAACAAAACTTTGAAAAGCAATAGCATAAACTACTATTCATAGGTTACAAACCACTCCACTCCCATATACATGGCCTTGCTTCCAATTCCTTCTCGGTCCTCTTTTTATTGCTGAAAGATTCCTTAGACTACAAAAGAGAGATGGGAAATCTGTGGAAAGGAGCGGATAAGAGAGGAAAGGAAAGAGGAGGAAAGAGCCTATTTATTCTTAATTAACATATTTAAATAAAAATAATACTGGAATATTAGCACATATTGTTGGATTTCCTCAGTCTAGAGTAAAGGATGATATTCCTGTGGTCTGAGTAATCTATCTTTCATCGGACCCTTTTCCTTCCTTTACTGCGTCTACAGAATTCAGTCATCAACTTGGAAATGTTCTTTCTCAGGAGAGATACATCCCAATTGGTCACGTAGAATTTACTTGTTTTCTGGAAGTTTTGTTTTCCATTTAACAAACATAATATTATTATTTTTTTAACGAGTGGGGGACAGTTAGAGTGAGAGAGACAGAGAGAGAGAGAGAGAGAGAGAGAGAGAATCAATTTTATTTAGTTTTTCACATGGCCTTTGTTACTCTGAAATTTTGCTGTGTATGTGGTGCTGGGATTCAAACACGTGAATGCCAGGCAAGTGCAGTAACCAATGAGCAACCCCTCCAGCCCCAACAAACATATTATTGAACACTACTTTGTGCAGAGTACTCATTGTTCTTTCAGGAATTTCATTTCATATCCAAAAATCCGTTACTGAACATTTATTATGTATAGGGCAAGTCTTCATTTTACCTTCCTTATTATTCAACTAGAAACTAAGTTTTTTGTTCTTTGAATTTTTGGACATGAGTTTTACTATAGTCACTCCACAGCTATAGGTAGCATTTATTAACATTTTGCCTCTACACAAATGCCATTGTGTTCTGCATTTCAAGGAACAAGTTTTCTATTTGTCAGATTTTTTTCCAGCTTTCCTGGAAGTATGTTATTAACCTTTTTGTACTTTTTAATTTTTGTTTAACTGATCTAATTAGAAGTCCTTCTCTCTCTTTCATTTTTATTTAATTAATTTATTCATTTTGGTATAAGGAATTAAACCCAAGGATGCTTAATCACTGAGCTACATTCCTAGCCCATTCTTAATTTTAAATTTTGAGACAGGGTCTCACTAAGTCACTTAGAGCCTTACTAAGTTGCTGAGGCTGACTCTGAACTTGTGATCCTTCTGCTGAAGCCACCGGGATTACAGACATATGCCACCACACCAGCAGAAGTCCTCTTAAGTTACCTTGGAATATATATTTAAAGACTCCTTTATCTCTCTCTACATGCAACTTGATTCCATCTTGGTACTTCTGAAGCTTCAATGTTGGAAACAGAGTTTAAAACTAAGAGGATGCCTCATATAAAATCCATTTTAGTAAAAAGGTCTACAGTACCCAATATTTATTTTTTGTGGTGTGGGAGATAGAACCCATGGCCTTGTGCTTGCTAAGTGAGCACACTATCACTGAACTACATTTCCCACTCCAATAATGTATAATTATAATATATTTTTTAATGAAAAATAATTTTTGGTGAAGATGTGAAGAAATACTTAGAACTCTCATAAATTGCATGTGGGAATGTAAAATGGTACAGTCAGTGTGGAAAACAGTTTGATGGTGGTTTCTCAATTAGCTAAGAATAGAGTTACCATATGATTCAGCTATTCCAACCCCTGGTATATATCTAAGAGAATTGAAAACATGTGCTCAAATGAAAACTTGTACCTGAGTGCTCATGGATGCAATATTCATAGTAGCCAAAAAGTAGATGCAACTTAAAAATCCATCAACAGATGAACCGACAAACAATGTGATATGTCCATGCAATGGAATACTACTTAGTCATTATCATGAAATACAGAGATGTGCTACTACATGGATTGTCCCTTAAAAGGTTATGATAAGGGCTGGGAACATAGAATAGTGGTACACTTGCCTAGCATGTTGAAGCCTTGGGTTCCATCCCTAGCACTGCAAAAAACTAACTTATGAAAATGGAAAGAAGGCAGACACGAAAGGTCACATATTATATGATACCATTTATATGAAATGTCTAGTATAGGAAAATCCAGGAATACAAAATACAAAGTAGTGGCTGCTAAAAGGAAGAGTGGGAGTGCTTACTGAGTATGAGGCTTCCCTTTGCGCTGATGAAAATGTTCTGAATCTATATAGCAACAATGGTTGTACAACATTGTGAATGTACTAACTGCTATGGAATTAGAAACTTTAAAATAGTTAAAATGGTGAATTTTATGTCACATGACTTTTACTCTAATTTTTAAAAAATTAGAATGAATAAATACATTGTTCACTGTCTATGTGAAGTTAATTAAGATATTGCTTCTCACTGGGTATAGTAGCATACACCTGTAGTCCCAGTGACTCAGGAGGCTAAGGCAGGAGGATCCCAAGTTTGAGGCCAGTCTAATTTTCTCAGTGAGGCCCTGTCACTAAGGGAGCTGGGTGGCTCAGTGGTTCAATCCCTGGTACAAAAAAAAAAAAAGTTTGTCTTTTTTGAAGTTTGAGGTCCTCAAGAAACTGACAAGTAAAATAATACAGAATGAAGGTATATTCTCTAACACAGGTTCGAGGGGACCGACCCCTATCTGGGGTGACACTGGTGACAACGGTATTAAGGCTTTCCAAATGAATGAAGCAATGAAGCAAGAGTCTTGGAGGATGGGTTGATTGGTTGTCTACTTCAATATTTTTTTTTTGTGTCCCTCTTATGACAGGTACTGGGCTAGAATAGGGATTCATTGGCAGACAAAAATAGATGGTGTCTGTTACTCCCTTCTTTTTTTTTTAAAGAGAGAAGGACAGTGAGAGAGAGAGAGAGAGAAAATCATTTTTTATTGAGTTTTTCACATGGCTTTCATTGCTCTGACACTTAGTTGTGTACGTGGGTGCTGGGGTTTGAACCTGTGTACTTGAGCATGCCAGGCAAGCACTGTAACCACCGAGCCACCGCTCCAGCCTGGTGTCTATTACTCCTGAAGCTCACTTCTGGGATGGAGGCACATTAATTATCCACCCACAGACTAGGTGAATGCTGTCTGTGGAGGTGCAAAATAAAGAAACTTAACCTAGACTGGGGATGCTTAATCACTTTCTTCTGGGTGCAGTTTTGGAGCTGAGATCTGTAGAATGAGTTGGAAAGCTGGGCTAATAGTCCAAGAAGAGTGACCAGTATGTGCAAAGCCTGTGGTAGGAGGAAGCATGACATTCAAGGACAAGGAGAAGGTTGTTGTAGCTTGAGCGAGCTGTGTAAAGAGGAAATGAGGCTGGAGAGGCAAGTGAGGACCTATGCCCTCGAAATAGACCCTAGTAAGGATTTTTGTTCTTCATTTTATGGGTGACAGGAAGCAGGTAGAGAAGGGGTGGATGATAGTTATATTCATCCTGGCAGTGAAGAATGGATTGGAGGGGGAAAGGGTAGGTTTGGAGTGGAGTGGAGATTAATGAGGAGGCTCTTGCAGTCATCCAGGGAATAGATGTTGATGCCTGAGAGGTGGTGAAAGAAGGAAGAATGGAACGAGACCAACAGAACAGAGTGAAGTTTTGAAAGGGAAGGGCAAGCCTGGCTCAGGCAGACTGACACTATGCACAGAGGCGTGGAGGCATGAAAGCATGAAGCAGAAGCTGGCATGTTACGCCGCTGGGTCACCAAAGCAGAATCCATGGGAAGGTGATGAACAGGTCTCCATGAATCAGACCACTGTGAGCTCACTGGTGAGTTTGGATCTTATCTAAGTGGACATGGGAAACTGTCAAGCGATTTAAGAAAAAATATGACTACTCCTTTCAGGTTTTACAAGATCATTCCAGGGGTGGCAGAGAATTGATTTAGGGACAATAAAAGGAAGATACTCTTGAATATAAAATGGCAAAGAGGCAGCTGTAAGTGCTCCACATGAGTGCTAGAGAGGATCTGGGCCACCCACAGACTAGATGAGTGCTATCTGTGGAGATGCAAAATAAAGAAACTGAAGATGGGGGAAACACAATGGTCATGATTTGTTGATCCTGTGGCCCATGCACAACTTCACTATCTTCTTGCCTCCTGCCTGGTGGGACTGGCTGTTTAATGCAAAGCGATGCCATTGGAGCAAAATCTGTGACATGTTGCATCCCACACCTGTAATCCTAGTGTAGTTGAGGAGGCTGAGGCAGGAGGATCGCAAGTTCAAAGCCAGCCTCAGCAATTTAGTGAGGCCCTGAGCAACTTAGTGAAACCCTGTTTCAAAATAAAAAATAAAATAAAAGGGCTGGGAATGTGGCTCAGTGGTTCAGTGCCACTGGATTCAATCCCTAGTACCAAAACAAAAACAAAAACAAAAACAAAAAACCCATTAAAAACCCCCATTTTGATGTGACGTTGTCACCCATATAAACTATTTCATGTGCCATTCCTATTGTCACTCTTGCCTCAAAGAAGGGACTTAATAAATACTTGAATAAATGAGTACATATATTAAAAAGGCATATTTCTCAGTGTACCTGACACAGTACTAACATTGAGGAGAAAAATACACATGCATTAGAGAATTATGGAGCTCTGAAGACCTCACTACCAAACCTGCTGATGTCTCAGCTCCCTTTTAAGACAGAATGTTGCCTTTACTATGCTCATGTATGTAAGAATCTGTCATCTTTATCACCAACATATTCTGGCTTTGAATGGTGTTCCACTCTCAGACTTGTTGGATGTGCACTGTGGGTAAACTAACATGTGATTTATATGAGTTAAAAAAAGATCTCAAGTTCAAAATGCCAGTGAATAGACTATCAATCCAACACCCAAGTAAAATGCATGCAAACGTTTCCTTGAACTTGTGTTTCAAGGTGCGTCAATTCCATCTCATGAGTTTCATAATACAATTAATAATTTCCTTTTCTCACCTTGGCATGGTGGAACACACCTGTAATTCAGTGACTGGGGAGGCTGAGGAGGCAGGGTTGCAAGTTTGAGTTCAGCCTCTGCAACTTAGTGAGATCCTGCCTCAAAATAAAAAGTGAAAACGATTGGTGATGTCACTCAGTGGCAAAGGGCCGCTGGGTTCAATCTCCAGTACCCCAATACCCCCAAAAAACCCTTTGTCTCCAAAATTAATCCTGTCCATCAGATTTTGTATCTTCAATAAAATAAACATAAGCAGATCCCATTGGCAAATCTGAGACCCTTTGTTCAGAAATCTTTAGTCCTAGAAAACTCATGTCAAGAACATAAATTCTGAGAGGCAAGGTTTCAGACATTCTGGGGATGGGGATAAAGTATGTAAACTAGAATTCAGAAACTAGAATTCACATGTTTAAAGCTTAATGAAGAGCAGTTAAAATCTCAGAAAGGAATCAGGGAAAACTAAAAATGTTTATTTGGTGCGGGAACCCTAAATAGCCTCTAAGTGTGTGTGTGTGTGTAAAATTTGTACTTATATTTCTCGGCAGGTTTGGTCTGCTAATTATGATGCAAAAACATGGAAGAAAGGTCACTTTTAAAAAAAGAATTAATTTGTATAGTCCAAGGGATAATACTAACTTTTTTTTTTCATGAAAAAATCTGGTAGATCTGTAAAACTATCATTTCCCTCATGACCCGAGGCTATCTTGAAAGTGGCTGGCTTTCCAGTTGCTGGTTTAGTTGGTGGAAATGGGAGAGTTTGGTAGGGCTGAGCAGCAAAAGGAATACAAGAAGGAAAAAGCAAAACCAGGGACTGGCATGGGGTTGCATGGAATGTTGAGCAGCTGGAATTCAATTCTCCACCGGCATGTCCGGATCCTCTCTAATCTTGTGCTCTGTATCTGAAGGAGCCTGGTGCTCTTGGGCTGCATTAGTAAGCAACTTTATCTTCTTTCTTCATCGGTACCAATGACATCTCCGCCACCTCCAGGAACTCTGGTGGCACAGTGAGGAAAAGATTGAGCCTCCCACTGGCAGCATGCCTCCACCTCAGGCCACACTTTTGCTGGGGTGCTGGGGGGTCAGGGATCACCTTGTGGCAACTTTCCTTGGGTTCTGGAACATGCTCCTTCCCCTCACCCCTCAGGAGTATAGGTACCAACTGTTCTCCACTATTGCTGGCCTTGGGATGCTTCACCAGACTTCCTTGATTCCAGCCCATACCTTTGTAAATGTCCCTTCATTAGCCTATCTCAAATCCCTTTTGAATGCCCCATCTGCTTTTTCTTGGAACTGACTGATAGCATTGTCATCTAACATAAATGGAGCACTAAGCTCTGACAAGGTGATCTGGGAAAATCCCAGGGAGAGGACAACGATTTAAAATGACCTCTTTCTTTGGCCTTAGTAATGAAAAAATGGATGCTTAAAATGTAATCTGTGTTTAATTATTGATGGGATAATGTTACCTTCATTAGTGTGCTTGCTCTCCCTCTTGTAACCCAGTTCCCCAACTAACTATAAGCAAAATTATGAAACTACTTTATGAATTAAGTTTTGAACATGTTAAGTTTGAGATGCCTGAGGGACAGGCAAGGAGTAAGGCCTTCTAAGTTTCCAGTATGAAGCTGTTTCTCTCAGAAGGCAGTGAGTTCCACGTCACAGGTGTTCAAGCAGAAACTGGAAAAGCAACAGATGGGTAGCGGAGTGTGCTGATCTTTTGCAGGGTCTACTTTTAGGGATTCTAAGCTTTGTGCTTTAATGTTTCACCACCATAAAACTTATTATGAAAATGATGGCTATTCAGTTGGATATCCTAATAAAATGGTAGATGACCAGTATACACTTAGACTTTTAAGCATAAAAATCTTAAGAAAAATTCCATCTTCAGTAGGACATGCTGGATACACTGGTTTCTGGAGATAGGCAAACCTCTCTTCATTCCTAGCTTTCATTGAAAAACTATATTCTATGGAAATTACTCAATATCATTGTCTTAGTTTTCTTATATTTTTCTCATAGTGTAATGGTAGGAATTCAATGAGAGAACATCTCTTACAAATATAAGTACTTAATAAATGCTTCACGTTTACCTTTAAGCTGTTCTTTCTGCTACATCAATTCATGGCGCAAAGGTAAATAAGAACACATTTAAGAATTCTTTTTTTAGGGACTAGAGTGGTGACTTGGCAGTTACAGTACTTGCCCAGCATGCACAAGTATGAAAGTTCAAACCCCAGCACCACATACACAACGGAGTCTCTGAACAATGAAAGCCATGTGAAAAACTAAATAAAATTGATTCTCTCTCTCTCTCTCTCTCTCTCTCTCACTGTCCCTCCATCTTAAAAAAATAATTCTTTTTCTAAATTAGAAAAAAACACAAAGTAATGATCAATACACTCACTTTAGCATTTCACATCTTACATGGCATGATAAATATATTGAATAAGACTCTTCCTTGAGAAAACTGATATTTTAAAATATTAGTAAATAAATTCTATTTATACATTGTTATCTACTTTATAGCCATTTGGCACCAGGAGCATCAAAATGTTCTAAGCCAGGCATTATTACCTCCATTTGTAAAGGGAGGAATTTATAAAAAGCAGAAAACTTCACTTAGTACCCTGTAAGAAGTGACACTTCTATTGTCTCATTCAGACATTTTACTCTGGCTGGGGAAAAAAGATGTAAAAATTAGAAAATCAACACACACATTGCAGCATAGATGTGCTACCTGCTTTAAGCCAAATCATCGGGAATTTGGCTTCACAGAGCAGGAGGACCTCCCGGTGCTGGGGTAGCTGGACAAGCAGAGAAATATACAAAGCAGATTCAGAATGCGAGCTCAGGAAACTTGACCAAATCCTGGTGCTTTCATGTCCACGTTGGATGAGCTCTTGTTCCTTGTATGCCTCAGGTCCCCTATCTAAATGGAAGTTATTTATGATTGAATTTCCTTTTAAAATGTTTAGATGAGATGATGTAATCAGGGTGCTTGGCACGGCCCCTTCTGCAGGGTGTTTTTAATAAATAGAGCTATTATTATTGCAGCACAAGGGGCCATCAGGGGAGTGCTAGTTTTCTTGGAGCCCCAGAGCTGGTTAATGGCAAAGAGGAGAAGGAGTCCAGTTTCTGGTGTCTTTTTGTTGTATGTGAAGCAAAGTATAATCAGGTTTTGAAACCTGGGAGCTAAGAAGGTCAGCTACAGAGGGAACAAGGATGTGCTCTACAGTCTATCCATGCTGGGACAACATCACCAGTTCCAAAGCAGAAAGCCCAAGCAAATCCAGTTCGTCCAGGATGTCCGCCTCTTCCTCCTGGGCAAGATCCTGCTCATATTTCAACACCTGGCAACACGACTCTTTTGTGATTTGAGTGACCAAACCCCCTTGGATAGGTATAAAAAGGCAGCCTTACAAATTTGGCTCTTGCCATGACTGATTCCAAGTGAGGACCCAGAGCAGACGGTTCTGGCTGGACAGAAATGGATGTGGAGATTAAAGAACCAAAGTAAAGCCTGCCTTCGTGGTGGAGTCCAGCCTGTGCCTGGTTTTATACACACTCCTCAGCTATTTTGAGTCACTGGGGACGTACCATTCTCAGCCTCAATTCAGAAAGCATTCTTCTGGTCACACGTTGTAAGCAGGAACGCAGAAGCCTCACAACCAGTGACCATGACGTCCTTGCTGATAGGATGGGCTTTACCACTGCACATTAAGCCTCCATGAATTTGGGCAATCAAGATGTAAATAATAGTGAAACTTTAACCAAGATTTGCTTGACACAGTTCCTTAGCCCTTTTCCTGCTTAGCTCTCTTCTGTTGTATTTGTTGCTGTTTGTCTTTGAAGCCAAGCACATCAATCCCAGTCAATTCCAGTGAGCACAGGTTGACCCAATCATTATTGGGCTCTCGTGTTTGCATCTTTCTAATTTTTCTTGGGATGAAAGTAGAGCCTCCCTGGGTCTGGAAACCACTTTTCTTATTAATAAGGAATGCACATATTCACCTCATCCCCAGCCCCAGTACTGGGAATTGAATCCAAGGGCACATTACCACTGAGCTACATCCCAAGTCCTTTTTACTTTTTATTTTGAGATAGGTTCTTGCTATGTTGCAGAGACTGGCCTCAAATTTGTGATCCTCCTTCCTCAGTCTCCGGAGTTGTTGGGAGTATAGTTGTGAGCCATTGCACCTGGCAGAACTGCATAGTTTTAATTCTAATTATTATAGTCCCTTTAATAATAACCTGTGTCTGAAGAGATTGGGAAGTATGTACCCTTAAATATCAAAGAAGTAAAACATTTGTAGTAAATGTTAAACTCTAAGTATCTATAGTATTCACTACTTGGAGACTAGGAGAGAGACTTTGGCAGGAGCTGTCCTCAGAGAGTATCTTAGGAGGACGTTGCAGTATAGGAGTTATGAGATGTGGCTGAGCCCAGGAAACTGTGGTTTGCAGAACTTACATATCAACACAAATCAAGCGGAACGTCTAGGAGATGCCTTTCTCAGCTCTGCCAACTTCAGATACCTATTCATGCTTTTCCTCTCTCCAAGACTAAGGTGAACTTTTCCTGCTTTTCTGTTAGACATGGAGATTTTAAAACTCACAGTTTAGAGGGCCTTGCTTAGATCATGTGTCTGGATTTCAGCCAATCTATATGGGTTGATGTGAATTTTTCAAAATATATTACCCAGCAACACTCTTCTGCTGACTTTTGAATCCTTTTTGGGAGATTCTGCATATTTAACTTGTGCTCCTCTGTTATGATTTCACTTCAGTTACTTAACTCTGCTCATTTTTTTTATCTTTTTTGGTACCAAGGATTGAAGAAGCCAGGGGTGCTTAACCACTGAGCAACACCCCCCATCTTTTAAAATTTAAGTTTATTTTTAAAATTTTGACAAAGGATCTTGCTAAATTGTTGAGGCTGGCCTCAAACATAGGATCCTCCTGTCTCAGCATCCTGAGCTGCTCAGGGTTATAGGCATGTACCACTGCTCTCAGCGTAACATTACTCTTAAAACAAGGAGGAGTTTGGCAACCTTTTTCCCCTCTGGAAAATACAATGACTAGTAGCTGCCATAATGTCAATGGTGATAAAACACAAAAGGTGATGTTACACCCTCCCCCTACATTGGGTCACTTTCCATGCTCGTTCAGGCAAGTTTCATTTCTAGGAAGGCACCAGTATGATTAACAGAACTCAGCTTGATGCTCAGCATTGTCCCATGTACCACCTATGAGTCTCAACTTGCACACCTGTAAAACAGGGTATTAGAGCCGATCCCTTAGTCTAAAGAGCCTGAGGTAATACATAAAGTTCTAAGGAAATATTAATCACTTTCCTTTTCCTTTCCAAATGGTTATATGTTTCATTCAAGAGTCTGCTTAGGAAAGAAAATTTACAATAGAAATGTCAAAAATTGTTAAAATAACTGAATGTGTTCATTGGTAAATAACTGAGCATGACTGTAGAAAGTTCCAAATATGAAGCACGTTTCATGTAATGAACCTTGGACCTTTCATGACAGAGGCAACAAGAATGACCTATATAGGGAATACATGATCGAGCAGGTGATTAGCATTTGTCTACTTACCACTAGGGGACAATATCAGGTTATAATAACTGTGAAGATGCTCATTAAGAAATACTGAGCTGAACGAGGTCCTGGGTTTGACTCCCAGCACTGGATGAAAAAAAAAAGAGAAAGAAGAAAAGAGAGAGAGTTCGAGGTGGGGGCCGGGGATGGAAGGAGAGGAGAGGAAGTGAAAGGAAGGGAAGGGAAGGAAAAAGAAAGGAAAGAAGTGAGTGGCTTCTGTCAGATTTAAAAAGAAATGTCAGTTCCTTCCAAGAGCATCAAATTCCTTAGTAGAAAGAATACTGGTCTGTTATTCCAGTTCCTATTATCTACTAGCTAACTGAGCATATCTGAAATCTAGTTTCTTTTTTAATCTCTAAAATAAGATTTCTAATGACATCATAGGACCGTTTAAAGTGGAGAATCTCAAACTTCAACATGTGTATGAAATACCTGAAGACCTTGTTAAAATGAAGATCAATGAACTTGGGGTGAGATCTGCATTTCTGGCCACACTCAGGAATTACCAAATGCTGGTAGGAGGACTGCATCTTGAGAAGCAAGGATTTGGAGGATTGCATGTGATGTTATACATGTAAAAAGGACTGGCAAACTCCTGGGTAAACAGGTAGGAAGTTCTGCTATCAGTAGCAGCAGTGCTGGTATAGTCTACTTGGACATTTTCTCTAATACAAAACACTACTGATTTTTACATCCTTTCATTCTTCATTGTTCTTTTCAGTGCTTCTATAATTTTTAATGTAGTTAATATGGGGTCTATGGAATGGACCATAACTTATATAATAGAGATAATAGAAGGAAGAAAAGAAGGGAAAGGGAATGTTTTAGCCTGCATTTTCAGTGCTGTGACTAAAAGAACCTGGCAAGAGCAATGTTAGAGGAGGAAGAGTGGATTTGGGGGCTCACGGCTTCAGAGGTCTCAGTTCACAGCTTTTGGTGATGCAGAACATCATGGTGGAATGGTGTGGTGGAGGAAAGTGCCTGTGGCATTGTGATTGGGAAGCAGAGAGAGAGAGACTCCACTCTCCAGATACAAAATATATACTCCAAAGGTATGCCCCTAATGACCCACCTCCTCCAGCCACACCTGACCTGCCTAACAGGGGATTAACACACTGATTGGGTTAAGGAACTAATAACCCAATCTTTTCACTTTATTAGCCTTTTAGCATTGCATCACACATGAGATTTTGGGGACACCTCATATCCAAACCATAACTGGAAGGAATGAGAAAGGATGAAAATATAGTATTTTTTTTTGAGAGAGATAAATGTCTCCTTTCAGAGATAAGGAGAGGTAATTGAATGACGGCAGGAAGTCCATAGGCATATTGCATTGAATATTTCAGGACAATAGTAAGTGGAGTCAGACTAGTTAAAGTTCTTCATGTGGATGGTAAAATAAGGGACACTACTGTGAGAGTAGAGATGGCTTGATAAATTTCCAGAAATCAGTTGTGATGTTTCATCTGTCTATATGATTGTATTCTACTCATAGGCCCACTGAAAGTGAGACAGCAACACAGAGAAGCTATTTTTGTGAAAACTTTGCTTTTCAGATCCAATCCAAGACCATGGATCTTATCTGTAAGTGAATAGTGCTCACCGAGCACTCACCGTGTACACAGCATGATATCAAATGCAGCTCCCTCTTCCAGGGCTTTGTGGTTGTGCAAGGATCCCAGGGCAGAGCTGCTGTGCTTTCTCATCATTTTTGGCAAATTGGACTTTTCTTCAAAGTTTTGAAAAGACTTCTTAGATAATTCTGAGTTAGCTGCTTTATACCAATATTTAGACTAGCAACAACAAAAAGCATTTACAAGTAAAAGTCCCTTAGGGTTCTTTATTCAAATGCCACCTCAGTATATCACCATCTCAGATTGTAACCCTGTCCACCCTGTCACTACCGCATCCTCACTTCTGCTTGTTGTCTTCATCGATGCCCACTACCATTATCAGACACACTGGAGTTTTTTTTCTTTCTTGTTTTGTTATCATCTGTCTCACCTACTCAGATACAGGGGTTTTTTGTTGCTTTGGCCACTGCTGTATCCCAGCAACTGGAATTGCATCTGTACATAGCAGGTGTTCAGTAAGTATTGGCTGAAGGAATAAACAAACAGTGATGATTTATAGCAGATAAATGTTCAGCAATATTTTCTTAAACATAAAATGGACTATGGGAAGGGACTCTGAGGTTTCATACTAATGGAGGATATTCCTGGATTTGTGCAAATCACATCTGATTTCTCCTAATTCCACTCCTTTTTCTCTCCAACAGATAGCTTTCTGTTTCCTACTAAAGATGGTGCCCAATGTAACCCATTGATCAAGACTTAAAGAGTATTTATTGAGCAGTACATGAATAGGATGCCTGTTTTTCTGTACCTTTCCCAAAGCAAGGTGCTGGTGGGAACTTGGAGAGGGTTTCTTAGAGAATTAACTCTCTGAGAAGTCCTGGAGAATAAGAGGTAATGTGTGAGGGCTGAAGAATCTCTTCCTCCTTGGCTAAGCGATGAAGGGACCGCAGGAACAAAATTGAGGAAGATGGCTAATCTTTCTTCAGGCTGTTGAGGAGAAAGTCCCTGAAAGGTCCTAGTATATGTCCCACAAATCTCCTGGATCAAGGAGAAACCTACAACAATTCCTGACAACAGTGGTTGGAAATGCCAGTCCCTACCTGGAGGTTTCCCAAGATTGGGTAGTTGATTCCTAGGCAAGCCCCAGTTGGGACAGTACTTCCCTCCTTCAGTAGACTACCAATTTTTTGATGCCTTGGAGCTATAGGCCTTCAGTTGAAATCCAGTCATTTAAAAGTGATTAAGATTACCACCGTTGATTGTCTTAACCCTTTAAGGGTGGTATTGCTTTAATGGAGCAGAGTGTCCTAGCTTCCTGACCTTGGAAATGATTTGGTGAGATCTGAGCTCTAGCTTGTGAATCCTATTTTTGGTCTTCATGCAGTTTTAAGATTTAGCCCAATTTCCAGACCATCCCCTACCCAGGCTTGAAAATGGTTTTATTTCACACTTTCCGGCAGGAGGTAAGTGGGTTTCTATGTGAAAGTGATGGTGCCAAAGACATTTATGAACATTAAAAAATGTCTGAACATGGCTTAAAGCCACTCAGTCTATTTCTCATCCTGTGCTGTGCCTTGTGGAGCGTATGCAAGTTCAGAGCTCTCTTTGAAATCAGTGGCAGTTATGAGCTTGGAGCAACTCTGTGGGGCACTGAGCAATATAATAAATGAGCCCCTTTGAAGGCCAACCATTGTAGCTGGGCTCTTTTTGTGTGATTTGACACTGATCTCCCAGGAGTATTCTGTAGGATGGGAGTGGCCTATCAACACAACACCCGCTAGTTTTCAACTTTGCTCTTGAGAGGTAGGAGGGGCATAGGAAAAGAGAGTCTTCCTCTTTCCTTCAAGAATTGGTCCTGAACCTTTTTCTGTGCTTTTGATGTCAATACCTGGGATACACCATCCCATGCCCACACAGCTCCAAAATAAAACAAAACCAAACCTGCCTTTCGTCAGTGTGTGCTTACTGGACAATGTAGCAACAAAAGCAGCAGAAACAAGAAGACAATACAAAAGCAAAGCTATTGTATTCCAGAAGATAAAGCAGGCTTATTTGTATATGCGGGATTTTTCAGATCATTTATTTACTTAAAATCAGAGAATACAATCTGGATTTTTTCACGTTTCTCCTGTGACACTGAAAGCCAAGTTGATACTGTGAAATGGAGATGAGGTTTCTTAAGTATGGTCTTCATAAAGGGAAATTAAAGCTTTTTGATTTTACTTCTGACAAAATATTCCTAAATGGCTTGTATATATGTCTCAAATAACTAAGCTCAATAGGATAAGTATGTTCAGGATGGGTGCCTTTAAACATATGCCTTTAAATATATTTAAGAAGACTGAATTATTTGGCTCAATGTTTTTAAGTACAAGTTGGAATGACTGATTGAATGCACCTCCTGCACTGGAAACAGATCCAACTTCATTTTTACTGAAGCCCTTCTTTATTTCTCATAGTGAGATTGATATTGTTAACCCTACCTAACAGATAAAAGAATCCAGGCCTTCCAGTAGCAGAGCCAGAAGGTGGTGCAGCTGGTCTAAACCCAGACTCTGTGACCTCCCAAACCAGCCCTCATTCTACTCCAAATCTTTGGCTGCTTATCAAAGTATAATAATCCATCTCTCTCTGCAATTAAAGTAACATATTACTTATTTACAATGAGAAGTACGTAAGCAAATACTGACTTAAGGGTAAGTCCCTGTATGGGTCCATCAAAGATTATAAGGGCTGGAGCAGAGGCAGGGCAGTTATGGTGCTTGTCTGGCAGGTGCGAATACCCGAGTTCGAACCCTAGCACCAAATACACAGCGAGATCTCGGAGCAACGAAAACCTAAATAAAAATTGTTCCTCTCTTTCTCTCACTCTCTCACTGTCCTTCTCTCTTTAAAGAAAAAAAAAAGGATTATAAGAAAATTCAGTATGAGGTGGAATGAATTTCAAAGAAACTTGCATTTCTAGATACGTATGTGGGCTAAAAAAGTTCCAAGTCCTTTCTACCATCCTTGAAACTTTTCCCAAAGAAGGGACAAAAACATAGTAGTCTTTATTATTAACAATTGGTAAAATAATTCCTTTAACATACTTTCCTATATTGTCTCATTCCAAAATGATGCTAGTTGGTATTGCATTAAAGTGAAGTGTGAATAAAGAGTAAATAGCAACACAATATGAAGTGGAGAGTAGAGGTAGGCAATGCTGATGATGAAGGCAAAACAAAATCAAAAAGATCAGTTGTAAGATAGCGATAAAAATAATAGCTAATATGTACCGAGGGCTTACAATTTGCTAGAAAATATTATTAAATACTTTTATGCTGATTATCTCATTGAATTCTCACCGAGGCCCTATGAAGTAATTGTTACTATTTTTGCTACGTTAAGGATGAGGAGATTCAGTCATGGTGAAGATAACAGGCTCAAAAATAGCTAATAGGTGATGGATGCTGGATTTCAACTCAAGCATTCCGGCTTCAAGATGACCATGATTTTTACCACTCCTGCTGCTGCACCAGGTAAACCCATGGACACATTGTCTCCAGACACTGGGGGCTAAGGGGAATGGCTCTTTGTAGCCTCATGAAAGGAACATGAGTGGGTACACAGGCCGGAGTCTCTAATGCAAACAAAGCTGAGCGCCCCATGGCTGTTCTTGGTTGGGTCCCTCAGTGCAAGCCAAGGCCCAATGCCAAAATGCAATTCAGTAAAAGTGAGTAATAGTAAAAGGGCCAAAACAATATGGCTCGAGTATTTAGTTTGGATGGTTTACCTTGATTCTGAGATGCAATCTAAACTATCTGAGGAGATGGATGGACTTCGTGTCCTTCAGGCAATCCTCTATGGAGCCTCCTTAGCTGTAAACATTCCTTGAGCACTGCTGTGCTGGAGGAAGAAGAAAAATCACGACCATACAGAATGGAGACCATAAATCTGGAGCGAAACTAATCTCGGTTGTGCCTTTAATGTTACTCGGCAGTCCTATTACATGTGCTTCTCCCTTTTCCCTCAGCTACTATTCCAAACCTTTGCCGCTCTTCAAAATGTTCAATCTTCTTTCTTCGGGATGACCTTTCTTCTAATTTACAGACTAGCAGCAATCAGTGGTGGCTTCTTTTGTTTCACCACCCCTTTGCCCAGAAGCCCACCTGTATTGGCATCTGCTCCTTCCTGTCCCCATCTCCAGAAAAAGACAATTTTCTTGTTAAAGGCAACCACATCCATCGGGACTATGGATATTATTCCACTTTGTTTCTTTAGGAAATTTCATTTAGCAGTATTTTTTCTTAAGACTATGATGGTTATTCGGTTTCAGAACATATTTATCATTTTCCTTTAAAAACCAAACAGCAAATGAAGAGCCCCTCGGTGACCCTCATGTGTCTTCCTTCGATAGCTGTTTTTTAAGAAAGTGAAATCCAAATTTACCATCTATGATTTAAAATCATCCATCCCTTTTTTGATCCATTGTAATCCATTATAATCTGGTTCTACCCATTGCACTGACAGCCGGGCTTCACTTCCTAACCCAACAGAATAAAGATGGCTGTTATCATGACTACTGCTTCATTTTTAAAGTTCCAGGTTTGGCTTCCATTACATCTCTCTCTCTCCTGGTTTCCTCCCTCTATACTGACTACTCTTTCTCCAGCACCTTCATGAGTATCTATTCCTCTACCCTCCACTTAAATGTCAGTGTCTTTTTCCCCACCTTATATACATTTGGGGGGATCTTCTCCTGCCAAAGTTCACATCTAAATATCTATCCTGAGCCCTTGTTCCGTATGTCCAACTGTTTTCTAAGCAGTTCCATCTAATGTCCTCCAGGCACTGCAAAATCAGTATGTCCAGAGTTAAGTGCATTCATCTCTGGTTTGGAGCCCAACCTCGGTTATTCCACAAAACCTATTTTTCCTTCTACATTCTTTAATTCTTTATATTACTGAATGATTAAGTTCTTCATTCCAGTTTCCCAAGTCACAGTCTGAGGTCTTTCAATTCCTTCCTTACATTCTAGTCAACATATTCTGTTTATTCTTCTCTTTGCATGTTCCCCATATTGAGCAGGGCCATGAGCACACTTGATTAGGTCCATCCACTCCCTGAACTACTGCAGTATAATCCTTGACATTTGCCTGGCTGCCTGGAATTCCTATCTCTAATCTCCCTGTTACTGTTGTCCTAGAGTTCAAACACAAACTTTGATTATATGACTGCCTTGCTTACAATTGATCATTGGCATCTCATGACTCACAACATAAAATTTAAAATCCTTTGTCTGCCCAGAAAATACCTATTCATATTTCATCTTCTTCTGGGAAGTTTTCCAGTACAGATTTAGATGTGTTATCCTCATCTGCCACTCAACTTTGTGAATTATCCAATTTAGTAATTCTCATTGTATTCACATGTTTGCAAGTCTCATTCTTCACTTGTTTAGATACCTTAAAGATAGGTCATTGCCCTCTCAACTTTGTATCCATAGCATGCAGTATAGTAATAGTCATTCAATAAATATTTAATGAAAGAGGTGTGTGTGTGCGTGTGTTTGTGTGCAAGCACACACGCACACACGCAATGGTGCAATGAGTGGGAAAATATTTGCCTGTGGAATCTCAACACCTGCATTGCCAAAACTAAACTCAGAAATACCTACTGGATTACATACATAACCCTTGAGACACACTTAGGGATGTAGCCTAACCACAATTCATACTTCTGTAAAATGTGTTTTTCAAACCACTACTGGGACATGCAAGTATTTTTAAGAGTTTTATATCATGGTGCTAAGTGTGCTTAATATCCTTTACCAATAGAATCTAGTGACTCTGAAGAATTAACTGAAGAAGATGCTGGGAGAGGGATGCGTGAGATCTCTGTACATACTCTGCTGAGACACCGTTCTTCAAGTACATAGGGTTTCTACCAACAAATCCCTCAGCTCTCATCAGATAAGTTTCAGACGTTCATCAGAGACCCATCATGTCAAGGCCAAGGGTACTGGCTGCATCTAACTATTGCATACATCCCCAGCTGGTCTTAGTGTGCAGGGACAGGGGAGAACTTTGGAATTTTGTTTTCAATGTAATTTTGTACACTTTTTGTTCTACTAACTTTTTCTTTAATTTCTCTCAGTCTTGGGGCTGGAGCGGTGGCTCAGCGGTTTCAGCGCTTGCCTGGCAAGCAGGAGGACCTGGGTTCAAACCCCAGCACCACGTACACAACTAAGTGTTGGAGCAACTAAGGCCATGTGAAAACTAAATAAAAAATTGTTTAAAAAAATTTCTCTCAGTCAGACAAGAGACCAATGTTCAACTGTTTCCTCATAGAAAATCTCTCCCCTTCTAAGGAAGTATTAGACACAGATTTCAAGCATCATACATTGCATAATAAAAATGTTAATATTTACTGGAAACCCTGAGCTAAGAGATAACTGGTACTCCCTATTGTTTTACCACAGCTTGGAGGTAGGTAGCTTAGCATAGACAGCCGTGTACACACTGGGGGACCAGCGGTAAATCCTTTACCCTTTCTCTTTCTCATCCTTTATTTTCTGTTGAGCTCTGAGATTTATATTCCAGGGAACATGAAACTCTAACTTAACCTGTCTGTGCAGGGTCTTTTGGTCCAGTCTCTATGAACAGTCAACCCTGGAATCATGTGTTACTTCAGCCAATATACAACAACTCACACATGATCAGAGGTTTGCTGGCTGATATGTTCATCTTTGCTAAGATGATGGATGGATAAAGCTAAGCCTACAGCGTGCTTCATCCATTGGATCTCTGACGGAATTTGAAATTCAATTGTTAACTTGTATTTTCACCATTAAGCTAATAACTTCCCCTTCCTTGTTTTAACCCTTGAAAGAAAACCAAATTATTCATTTTGAATCAATCATGAATTGTACAAAAATGGGAGTCACAGGATGAAAGGATGCAAATAGGAACAGAAGGAGAAAAGATGAACAGTGGCTTTTGAAGTGAGACATGTTCATTTTGGCAAGTGGTGCTCATTGGTCAAGTACAAAAAAGTTTCTAAAAATTTTAAAATGTTCATCCTTCTGGCTAATTAGTGCTATAAAGAGTACTACAACTGGCAGGGCTAAATAAGGTCTGCCTTTTGTTTCTGCTTCACAAGATTGTTATAAGAATTAAAAGTGGTAACATATATGAAGGCAACTCGCTAATTACAAAGCTCTCCATGAATGTATAGACCTTTCTTAGAGACAATCGGCCTTTTGGTCACTGATTTCCATGTGGCTAGGTGGGCTATCGTCCAACAAGTTTCAGGAAGCATTAAGCTTTGATCGGCACTGCAGGATTTGCCCCCAAAAGAATTCCAAATATACCACCTGCAGGGATTTTATTTGCTTTAAAGGCCAAGGATCTTTTTCTCATTTTAAAAATGCAAAAGACTTTCTGTTTTTGAAATAATAAGTGGCACTGACATCTCTCAAGACTGAAAGCACTATTGTCTCATTTTAAGCACCACCTTATTATTAGGTGAGGATGTTGTTGGCAGGAATGAATAATTAGGTAACTCTTTGTGGGCACGTTTTCTTCAGGTCCCAAGAGGAATATACAATTGTAACATCTCCTTGGATTATTTCACAAACATATGGCAAATAAAGCACCTGAGCCAGATGTACAAGCATATTATAGTATGTCTGTTTTAACTTAAAACTGTGAAATACATCAGATGGTGAAGTTATTTTGGTCGTGAACATCCATCATGGAAATAGTATGGAAGCATCTTTCTTTATTGTCCATTTTACTTGGACTGGAAATAATCAAGAACGAACTAGCTTGGAAATCATCACTTGCAGAATAAGATTCCAGGTGAAGTTCAAGACCTAATGAAGGATATGGTCTGGAATTACATGGGCTTCAGCCATCTCCACATAGTTTATTAATGTCTAGTTGCAGTATTCACTGCTGGCAGGTCTGGAATCTCAATTTACCCATGCTTATTTTCACTTCTCTTTTCCTTATCTCATGTACTCACCCCTCTGGAGATGCATATGGGCAATTTAATATGGAATTTTTTAATAATGAGAATATATTCACTACTGATTCAGTAGGGAGTTTTTGTTGTTTTCCGAAGTCTATGTTATTATTACAACATTGGAGGCTTATTTTACTAAAGAGTCATCATCTGATAGTGGCTTCTTGAAATCATGGTAATCTGAGTAGAAATGCCCATCTCGCTGGCTAGTGGGAACAGTATATTTCAGAACGAATGACATAATTTTTAATCGGAGTTTCTCATGTTTCAGAATTAGGAGATATTGATGCTATTGAACTCCCAGGTGTATATTATTGCTCTTGGTTTAATAAGAAAATAAAGAATACACAGGCATGGGCAACTATATTTCTTCTTCAATACATATGTGCAAATTCCATTAGCATTAATGAGTGTTCTGCCTATGTACTGAGCAGCATGTGAACCAAGTCACAATGGAATCTATTACTCTACCCAGTTTAAAAAAAAGATGGGGTGGACTTTCAGCTCATTCTTGGGCTTTTCCTAAGGAATAGAAATACATAGTGCTGAGAATATGCAGGCGGCATGATGGCAGCGGCACTGGGGAAAGGCACTCGCTTTTTATAGCCAGTATGGCAATCAAGTGGAGGTTTGGGGGTTGAATTTCTGTGGTTGGCAAATGAAGTTGACAACAGAGGTCCACAGAGTCTTGGATAGTCTGGTTTTGTGTTGTATCAAAATAAGGAAGCAAATATTTATGAATTTAATTCTGCTTCTCAATTTGTTTCGCCTTCACGACGGCAATTCCCTGCATGATGCTATGTCTAGATGAGCAGTTCGGATGTGTTCCTAGCCAAGGCAGTATTCCATAAATGTGGTGCACCTGTGTTTTCTTGGTCACCCTGCTGTCACTGGGGTGCCTGAAAGTGCTCTCTCCAAAATAAATGAGCAGAGGGCTGTGGAGAAAAGGGCAGGATAGTCCCACCTCCCTCCCCCTGTACTTTTTCTTCAATTCTCCTCATTTGGAAAGCCTCAGAAGATAGATTTAATTTCAGGTGAAGATGTCAGGTTAATCCAGTCCAAAGATGTTGATAAATCCCAGTATGGGACTGTGGTGGACCTGTATGCCCTCTTGCTCTACCTATTTCACAGGGATGCAGCTATATTTATAAAGCACACATCTAATATTGCAGAACTTCTAAGGTCAGGGCATTCTGAGCCACATGGTATCAGGCAAACAACCATACAAAACTGCACCACGCAGAGGCCCCCTTTGTAAAGCTGCTAACCCAACAACCTTTCTCCAGGACCCACAGGGCCACTGGTGTATGAATGACCCCTGACCTCAGCAAGCACAGCCCTCTGATGAGTCTGAGAAATGGACTTTTAGCATTGGGAGAAATCACAAAAAGCTAAACAAAATGACTAGCAATGAAGGTAGACAACAGAATGAAAATACTGATTCTGTGCCCTTGCCTTCGTTTCCCCCTGAAGATTTAAACTTCTGACAGTAAAAGCAATAATGTTCTGACCTTACAGGCCAGAGGTTCTGTTGCCAGTGGTTGTTTAAAGAATCATTTCTCAGCAGCACTAGTACCACTGGCCCCAGCAGTGGCAGCCCTGGTGGCGGCAACCACAAAAACTGGAGTTCAGTCATATTGGCATGAGATTCTGGAAAGGGGAGGGTGGAGAGGGAGGGAGTCTATTGGCCTAAAAAGCTGAAACATCTGCTGGAGTTATTAACAGCTTTTTGGCTGAGTTCAGCAGCAGGGCACCTTGTGGTTGATAGATTCTTCTCTCAGCAATTCAAAACAATGCAGTTAAAGCAAATTTCTCATTTTCAGAGCACAGCTTAATGAGGCATACAGTATTTTAAAAATAGTCACACTTAAAATGGTCAATAGCAGTGACTGCAATCAGTGGTTACCTTCGGTACTCTTTTGCGTTGTTAACTTTGCCAGGGTGATTGCATAACATGGATTTTTCAAAAGACCATGTAGCTCACAGTTAACTTACTTTGTAGGAATTTACATTATTTATGAAGTTTATGCAGATTATCCCAGGGTGTAAATATTGGCAAACTTGATCAAAACCACTTAGAGACCTCGTGGTCTCCCTTCCCAAAAGTGTGCATTAAGCTACTTGAGGCTCAGAAGTCCAATTCCAGGAAAGGTTCCAGGGGGGCAACTTTTGAAGAGGAAATGACACCGAACATGTGGAGACAGCCTTGGCTGGAAAAGCAGCGGGCTGGAAATCAGGGTCAAGGGATCTAGCCCCAGTCCTAAAACTAACTGGCTGTGTGAGTCCTTGGGGGAGTCACTTAATCTTTCTGCTTCAATTTCTTTCTCTCTAAAATTATGGGACCAATTAAGGGGTATGTCTCCAAATGTTTCCAGCCAGCTCTGCCATCCTGGGACCAGCAGAGTTTAAATTCAATTTTAAAGTAATCCCCCTTAAGAAATCTGTGAATTGTAACCAAGTCGAGACTGCTCACCAGTGCTGACACTATCTGTGGTATTTGGGTGGGGACATCAGACAAACACACTGCAGAGTGAAAGAGTTCTGCCAATCACTTCAAGCAAAGGCACCATATGCTGTAACAGACGTGGGCAAAGTACAACCAGCCCCAGCTGGATTTGCTCGCCTGTTAGTTGATCTGGCCAGATGACAGCGCCCAACCCAAGGAAGGGTCATGCACAGCTTTGTGCACTACTGATCCCACAAGCTCAGTTTGGCAGAAGGAAGGGGTGGCGAGGGAGAGGAAGGGCAGATCTGTGGTTGGCCAACGTCTGTGGAGGAGCTCAAGTCAGCCCGACTCCTGTTTCATTACTTGCCACAGTGCCCAGCACGCGGAGAGAAAGGAGAGAGAAGTTTGCCAAGTCATTGTTTCCCCAGGCAAATAGATGATCTGATCCTCAACTGCAGAGGGAAATGATAGGAGGACAGCAACTCTTGTTCCTGATCCAGGAATTTCTATGGAGAGAAGAGGTATTCTACCCATTCAAAACCCAGATAGCTGCACATACTAACAGACAAGGGGCTCATAAAGGCAGGGTGCTTCTAGCCTCTAGAACCAGTTTCTACCACCAAGGCTGAGGGCTTGCAGTCCAAGGTCAAATCAATTTATTGGTTCCCACTTCAGGAAGAATCTCCCATATCACTCAAAACTGCTGGGAGCAATGTATAAATAAATTGAATGAAAAGAAATCCAAGCCTTTAGACCCTGCCTAGAGGGGTTTATATCCTGAATAGACTTAAAGGGAAATTTTTCCAGTGTCCAGAACCTCTGTGCTGGCAGATACGGAGGAGAGTGTCCCCAACTTCCTTGCTACATCACCCACTTGGGTGGCTCCAGGCTTGATTTTAGATGGAACAGTTGAAATCTCACATTCCTCCAAGAAGGTAAGAGATGCTTCTGAGGGGCAACTTGGGCCTTTGCTGCCACTGAAAGCAGTTTTCCAGGAGAAGCAACCAAAGTACTGTTCTGAGGGTTGCTAGTACCACAAGTGGCCCACACACTGTTGAGCAGTTGAATCCTGGGACTCTGTCACCAGATCCAAGCAGCTTTCAGAGTCTCAGTTTGGGTGGGTATCAATCCCAGGGCTGACCACAGGCCTTCCACAGGGGCACCTTAGGCCCTGTGGCATAGTTGCTCCTTCTGTGTTTTAAGGATACTGCAGTCTTGTGTAACAGGAAGAAGGCCACCAGCAGGTTTGAGGTGGGGCTAAAACAGCCCAGGCAGCCTGGTGCGAGCAATTTATCTTCCATGAACTCCTGTGGGAAGCTGTACCCGAACTCTTCTGCAGAAACACGGATGAGCTGGGAAAGGAATATCCAACCTCTGCTGAAATGGTCACCAAGGTTTTGGGGGAAATGACTGTCCAGTTCCTGAATTCACTGCTACTAAGCTTAGGACTGCAGGCTTGCATGCAGGCTCATATCCTGTGCAGCAAATTTCTTACTCAGGGACTCAGGCTATGACTGGAGCCTGTCTCTGCTCTCATTCCATGGGACTCTGAATGGTAGATACAGTTGCAGCCACAGAGTGACTTCACGCTGGCCTTCCATGGTTTCTAAAGAAAACACTGGAATAAGGTTGATAGGAAAAAATATCAATGCAGTGATACATGTACACGTGCGTGCACACACGCACGCACACATCAACAGATCTATGTCAAAAGACAAGTGTAGACGTGCTTTTGCTCTAGTGTCACCTAGAGCATGACTGTTGATTTGCTGGATGTGTGTGCGGGTATGTTTCAAACACCACATCATCTCTCAAGTCAGGGCATGCAGGAGACCCAATAACGAACATTTTTTTGTATTACCGACTAAAAAGTGATAGCATCCTATTTGAACTTTGTCATACTTGACAATTGCTATACTAAAAAGATAATTCTAAATCTCATGCCTCAAAGAGCATGTGTCATGGTCAGTAAAATTGAGAAGGAGAAATTAGGAAACTCATGGGCTAGCTTTATTTTGGCCTTGAGTAAACTTTCAGCCTGTATATAATAATTTGTCTTTTTCCAAAGTAAATTAAGCATTGTTATCACTAACTATTTTACCATGGGACATCATACATTTTTCAGAGTTAATGTAAGTTTTTTTGAGGGGGTTAGTAATAACCAAACAACAACCTCATATCTTACAATTGGTAGGATTAATCTTCTAGATACTGAAAAAACTCTGGTATTGATTTGTTACTTAAAGGAAGGATATGTCTTAGGGCTGCTACACAGGTGAAAGACAAACTAGATAATGCAGTTTTAGAATTCCACTACAAAGTAATTGCATCCCTGTAGCCTTCCAAGGTATAACAGAGATCATCTGGTCTCATCTCATTAATGGGGAGACAGATTCAGAGAGGCTAAGCCACTCATCCAAAGTTACATCGTGAGGTTTCTTTATAATATATTCCATTTCTCAGTACAGTTTTAAAAAATTATTTGGTATTTATTATTTTTTAAAGAGTTAAGTTGTTGTACAAACATAAATGCATATAATAAATTAACAATATGATATTGATCCTAATCCACAGCTACCCCACATTACCCACACCCCAGTCTCTTGATTCTTATCCATTTCCCCCATAAGTTATAAATGTCCAAAGTCTGTCTCTCTCTCTCTATATATATATATATGTGTGTATGTATGTATATATATATTTGTGAATTTTCTAGAATTCAATGATTGCGTAAGTATAATTTGGCTTGCTTTAGGAAGGGGTGGTAAAGAGAATGTTTCATTGTTAGTTGTCTACTTAGATCCCTCCCTATCTTCTGTCCCTTACCTTCCCCTTTGCTTTTCCTCCCCTACATCTATAATTCCCCTAGATTGAGTATTGCTACACCTTTGGTGGTTCTAGCGGTGGTTCTAGTACTTTTTACCCATAGCCTCCACCAATGAGAGATAACATTTGACCTTTGAGACTCTGAGTTTGGCTAATTTTGCTCAGCATAATTTCTTCCATTGCCATCCATTTACCTTCAAAGGCTGCAATATATTGTTTCTAATAGCTGAGTAGAATATATATATATATATATATATATATATATATATATATATATAATCAATCAGAGCTTTTGGATCCATTCATACAGTGAGGAGCATCTGGGTTGATTCCATAATTCAGCTATTGTAAATTGAGCTGCTACAAACATTGATTTTGCTGTGTCGCTGTAATGTGCTGATTCTAGCTCCTTTGGGAAAATACCCAGAAGAGGGGTAGCAGAGTCATATATGGTGGATTCATTTCCAATTTTTTTGAGGATTCTCCACACTACTTTCCAGAGTGGCTGTACTAGTTTGCAGTTCCACCAACAGTGTGCTAGTGTTCCTATCTCCCCACAAACACTCCAGCATCTGTTGTTGTTTATATTCTTCATCTTTGCCAATTTGACTGGAGTGAGGTTAAATCTCAATGTAGTTTTGATTTGCATTTCTCTGATTACTAGTGATTTAGAACACTTTCTCATGTATTCATTGGCTTGCTTGATTTCCTCTGTTAAGAAGTTTCTATTTAGCACTCTAGCTCATTTATTGAATTGTTGTTTTTGATATTAAATTTTTGAGTTCTTTGTAAATTTTGGATATTAGTCCCCTGTCAGAGGAATCACAGGCCATGATTATGTCCCACTCTGTAGGTTCTCTCTTGACAGTTTTGACCAATTCCTTGGCTGAGCAAAAGTTTTTTAGTTTAATGGCATCCCACTCATTGATTATTGACTTTATTCTTTTGCTTTGGGAGTCTTGTTGAGAAAGTCACTTCTTACTCCCAAATACTGGAGTGTTGCTTCTAATTTTTCTTCTAGCAGCTGTATGGTAGCTGGTTTAATTTGTAGTTCCTTGATTCATTTTGATTTGATTTTTGTGCAAGATGAGAGGTAAGGAGTTAACTTCAACTTCCTGCAAATGCCTGTCCAGTTTGACCAGTACCATTTGTTGAATAGGCTGTCTTTCCTTCATGTTATATTTTGATCCCTTTTGTCAAATATCAGATGATTAAAGGTTTGTGGGCTATCTCAGAGTCTTCTCTTCTAGTCCATTGGTCTTCATTTCTATTTTGATACCAGTACCATGCTGTTTTCATTACTACAGCTCTGTAGTATAATTTGAGACCTGGTATTGTAAAACCATCTGTTTGATCTTTCTTGCTTAGTAATGTTATGGCTATTTTGGGTTTTGGCATCTGAATTATGGCTGCCTCATAAAAAGTGTTTGGGACCATTCCCTCGTTTTTAATTTTTTGAATAGTTTGATAGGGAGAAGTGTTAGTTCTTCCTCATATGTTTGGTAAACTTAGTGTGGAATCCATTTGGTCCTGGACTTTTCTTCTTTGGAAGGCTTTTAATTGCAATGTAGATTTCAGTGCCCATTATTGGTCTGTTTGGGATTTCAATAGTATTCTGCATTAATTTAGAGAGGTTGTATATGTTTAGAAATTTGTCCATGTCTTCCAGATTATCTAATTTAGAGGAATATAGTTTTTCAAAATATTTCTGATAATCCTTTGGATTCAGTGGTGAGCATTCCCTTTTTGTTGCTGATTTTTTTTGATTTGCTTCATTTCCCTCCTCCTTTTAGTGAGATTGGTAGGGGTTGGTCAATTTTATTTCATTTTTCAAAGAACAAGTTCTTTATTTCATTGATTCTGTTTCTTTTGTTCTTAATTTTGTTGATTTCAGCTCTGATATTGATTATTTCCTGTCTTCTGCTTGGTTTGGGGTTAGTCTGTTCTTCATTTTGTAGGGATTTTAGGTGGAACATAAGCTTATTTATTTGTGATCTCTTTTGATTTTTAAAGAAGGCACTCAGTGCTATGAATTTTCCCCTTAAAAATGTTTTCATGGTGTCCCAAAGGTTTCTATATGTTGCGTCTTCATTCTCATTTGCTTCCAGCAATTTCTCAATTTCTACTTTTTTATGTTTGCTGAGATTTCCTTTATGAACTAGAATATGAACTATTTTGAAGAAGGTACCATGTGCTGCTGAGAAGGCAAACTCAGCCAATGTAGGGCGGAATATTCTATGGATGACTATTGAGTCCATTTGATTTATGGAGTTGTTTAGGCTGCAGATCTCTTTGATGATCTGCCTATTGGTGGTGACAGAGAAGTATTAAAATCTCCCAGTATTATTGTGTTAGGGTCCGTAAGTCTTTTTTTATGTCATGGAGTATATTTTCCACATATTTGGGAGCATGCATGTTTGGAGTGTAGAGATTTACTACAGTTATATATTCCTGATGTATTGTTCCCTTTACTATGATGTAGTGGCCTTCTTTATCTCTTCTGATTAGTTTATGGTTGTAATCTACTTTGTCAGATATAAGGATTGCAACACCAGCTTGCTTTCTTGGGCCATAAGCCTGGTAGATTTTTTCCCATCCTTTCATCCTCAATCTGTGGATGTCTTTGGCTGTAAGGTGAGTCTTCTGTAAGCAGTGTATTGTTGGACATTGTTTTTTGCTCCAATCTGTTAATCTGTGTCTTTTGATTGGTGCATCAAGACCATTCATATTCAGTGCTAGGACAGTTATTTGGTTGTGTTTCAGTCATGTCTTATTAATGAGTTCTGTGCTGTCTTGGTTGTCCATTAGTAGTGTATATACTTTTATTGAATTTGCTCTGTTTGTGGGTTTTGAGGATTGTTTGCTTGTTCTATCTATCATTTATCTTTGAGAATTCTTTGTAATGCTGATTTTCAGTTCATGAATGCTGCAAGAAGTTTGATCTTATCATGAAATGTTCTTATTTCTCTTTTGAATTTGAAGCTGAGTTTTGCTGGGTATATTATTCTTGGTTGTAGGTTGTGTTCATTCAGAGATTGAAATACCTCCTTCCATGATCTTCTTGGTTCTAGGGGCTGAGCTGAAAAATCAGAGGTGATCCTTATCATTTTGACTCTGAATGTGATTTGGTGATTCTCTGTTGCATTGTTTAGTATTCTTTCCTTGATTTCCCTGTTATGTATTTATTTTTATTTTATTTTTAAGAGAGAGGGGCAGAGAGAGAGAGAGAGAGAAAGAGAGAATCAATTTTATTTAGTTTTTCATTTGGTCTTTGTTGCTTGGACACTTCACTGTGTATGTGGTGCTGGGGTTTGAATCCGCATAGTCGCACATGCTAGGCAAGCACCGTAACTGCTGAGCCACTATTCCAGCACCCCCATTACACATTTTTAATATGATATGTCTTGGTGAGTTTCTCATTTGTTAGCCCTATTGGGTGTACTATATGCTTCCTGGATGAGCTTTTCTGACTCTCTTTTAATATGGGAAATTCTTTCTTTAACTTTTTCATTAAGAATATTCTTTATAATATTCACTTCTGTTTCAATTTCTTCTTGTATCCCAATTACTCTTATATTATTTTTTCTGAGTTCATTCCAGACATTTTGAATATTCTACTCATGCTGTGTGTTTTTGCTTTTTTGTCATCTGTGCACTCAAACTGGTGTATCCTCATTGTTGGAAATTCTTTCTTCAAGAGCTAAGGTTCTGTTTTCTATAGAAGTTAGTCTACTCTTAAGTTCTTTCATTGTTCCTGTGATGTGATGTATGATTTTAGGTCTGTTACTTCCTTTTTCAGTATGTCTGTTTCTTCGATAATAAAGTTCATCTCTTGAGTTTTCTCACTTACTCCCTTCATTAAATCTTCTATTAGTGCATTGTTCCTTTCAGTAATCAGATTGTTGATAATTTTTCCTAGGCTTTCATCCCACTCCCTCTCAGTGGGCTCCATGGTAGGGAATTGTGGGTTTGAGGTGAACCTTTTCTAGTTTGATTCCCCATTTTCTCTGAATTGAAGTTCCCTGGGGACCCACACAGTGCTGGGCAGGTCAGCTCAGCTCTGTGCAGGTTTTCAGTACAGTTTTAATGATAAGACCACACCCCCTTACCAGACACATTATTGAACAGAAAGTTACTGATATATCATTTTATCTTTTTTTGTTTTAAGAGAGAGGGAGAAAGCAAGAGAGAGAGAGAGAGAGAGAGAGAGAGAATCATTTTTATTTAGTTTTTCATGTTGCTTTTGTTGCTCAAACACTTTGTTGTGTATGTGGTGTTGGGGTTCAAATCTGTATCCTCGCACATTCCAGGCAGGTACCATAACCACAGAGTCACCACTCCAGCCCTAGCACTTTATCTTTTATGTACTTCCCTCAACACCTTTCTTTTAGGTAAAGAGTGTCTTATCTCTGGTTCAAAAGGAGTTGGAAATTTTCCTCTAAAATCCTTCATTGAAAAGTCTACATTACTATCCAACATTAACAATCATCCATTCACCAATGAATAAATGGATATTTTAATTTACAGAAATATGTAATATTATAAGCTAGTTTCAACCATAACAAAGGGCTCTGGGGAAAAGATATCTATACTATTGGGCATTCTCTCTGATACACAGCCCTGCTGTGAAGTTTGTAAAGTATGTGATTTATTTTAATTATCTCAATTCTGTAACGTAGGTACTTGTTATAGTTTGGATGTGAGGCTTCGTCCCCAAATTCTTGGGTTAATGTAGGAACAGTCAGAGGTGAAATGATGAGATGAGATTGAGAGGTGTGACCTACTCAGTTCATCCTAGTTTAAATGGACGGACTGAGTAATGACTGTAGGCAGGTGAAGTGTGGCTGGAGGAAATAGATAACTGGAGGCCTGCTCTGAAAGGGTTCATCTTTCTTGAGGCCCCTTCCCCCTCTCCCCTTCTCTATCTCTGCTACCTGGTTACTATGAATGGATCAGGGCTCCTTCACCATGCCTTTCTGCCATGATGTTCTGCCTTACCTTTGGCCCAGAGCAGTGGAGTTGACCCACAATGAACTAAACCTCCGAAACCATGAGCCAGAATAAACTTTTCCTCATCTGTGTTGTCTTTGTCAGGTATTTTGATTACAGTGACAAAACCTAACAAACACAGTACTTTTTATAGAAAAAATAAAGAAAATGAGACCCAGGAAAGGGATGGATATTGCCCAACATTACATCATTACTATGTGATAGAGAAAGACTTTAATCCTAGGTTTGTCTGAATTGACCACTTCATTTGCCCATACGAGCAATAGATATACAGAAGGATATTTGTTCAAAGGAAGTTAAAGGTTGGGCATTATAGACAATGCCTGCCATGAGAGTGACAAGAAAATGTCACTGGATGTCCCAGGGAACAAGCCAGGATGCATCATGTGAGATTAGGATGGTCATGTATCACATTTCATTGGAAAAGTGGTATGCACCAAGTCTTGAGGATGTGATGGGCAGATAAAAGAGAACAGAACATTTTACTTTGGGGAAATAGATTCTAGCAGAGAATGCATGATAAATAGGTATAAGTAGATCATCCTAGCCGAAAACAAAAATTCCTTTTGGGAAGACATGAAACATTTTCCATAAGAAGTTTAGGTTTGGACTCTAAAGAACTGAATGTCAGAGTAAATAGTCTGGATTAACACTATGGGCAATGGTGGATTATAACAAATTACTTGGCGACAAATTAGAGAAGAGGCTAAAGGAGACAGGGAAATTTCAGATTTTACTATGGTAGCACAGGGATGGCGTGTTTATTGTGGTGTTGGTGACAAAATGAAAACAGATTTAAGGAACACTCAGGGTAAAGAAGCACTGTTCCCAAAAGATGTGGCAATGACTGAATTGGTGGAAAGATCTGAGATAACAAAGGTTGACCAAATTTTTATGCTTAACAAAGGTTCAATTGTTTAATACCTACTTAGACCTAATGCTGTATTCCCTGGAGAGGTAGCAAGTGGCCCAGGCTGCTCACTTTGTGGTGGTAGGGGTCTTACCCTCCTGTGGATGATCTAAGAGCTGAAGCTTGGATTAATAGGAATGGGGACCTCATGAGAAGAACTGGCTTTGCCTCGAAGACAAGACATTGGAGGTGAAATTGGAGTAGCTCAGGTTAAAACCGTAGATTAGGCAGGTGATGGCAAATGATATCTTAGTAGGAATCAGGGAAGAGAAATGAGAAGTTTCTCCTTTTTACAGAAGTAAACAGATACCAAGTGATTCCAAGTGAAGATAGTGGCCTCCACAGGCTGTGCACAGGCCCCTCCGTCTGCCTTCCCCATCCAGCTCAACCCATTGCCTACCTTTCTGGTGTGAACATTTCAGTACACTTTCTGGTGTCACAAAATTTTTGCCTGTCAAGGAAACATAACATTTGAATAATTCTATTTGTTTTTCTCACAGGAAGAAATCCAACTATGTCTGATTGCTTCAGGTGAGTTATGAAATATTTCCATTTTATGAAAGTCTGTAGGGCAGTGCTTCTCAGAATTTCATGTGCATGCAAATCATGTGAGGATCATGTTAAAATGCAGCTTCTGATTTGGTCCATCTTCTGATTTGATATATCTGGGATATACTAAATCAATATCGATTCTGAATTTCTAAACTCTCAGGTGCTATTGCTGCTGGCCTTGGACCTAACATTGATGCTCTGGCATGATTATGTTATTAAATCTCCTATTGCCTTCTGCTACTAATGAGTATTGAAAACAACCATTTTTGTCTTGTAGGCATAAACATATTAAAGCAAAGTGGATGAAATCACCGAACTTAAACTCTGTGGGAGGAAAGATGTGTAAAAATTCTATTACAAAGTCTAGGGTATGCAATCAACTGCCAAAAAGAGGAGCAAACATATTAAGGGATGTGACTTGCAGACTGGGTGGTCTCAGAAAGTATCCCAGAAAAGGATCGTTGTGAGCAGAATTATGATAGGCAAAGAAGCAGAGGAAAATAATTCCAGCTTAGGAGATGGCATCCGTGTCGTATTATTCTGATTACTATAGATTTGTAACACATTTTGACATCTTATTGCAAAGGCCCTCTTAGTACTCTGCTATTTCACATTTTTATGATTCTTTGCTTTCTTTGTTTTGTTTTGATTTCATGGGAATTTAGATCAACAAATAAGCTTGAAGGGAAAAGATATGTTGAAATTGATTAGATTGCATTAGTTTTAAGGATCATTTGAAGAAGCATTGAGATTTCTCTAATGTGAAGTCCTCCTGTTACTATGTCTCTCCATTTATCTAAGTCATTATGCTTCTCAGTAAAAGTTGACAGTTTTCTGGAAAAAATTTCTTTTTTGGGTGTTTTTTCTCCTATCCTAGCATTTCTCTCCCTCTCTCTTTCTCTCTCTCTCTCTCTCTCTCTCTCTCTGTGTCTATGAGTATTTTCACTAATGATTTTCTAGTGACTTCTACATTTGTATGCCTATCATTATCTTTGCTTTTGGGAAAAAATCCTTTTGTTAGGAATTATCTTTTACCTACCTTATACCCAACAGCCTCATAACTACTACACTTTATTTCCCTTTTATATTTTACAATCAATTTTAAAACGTAAGTACTGTTATTGCTTATATAATACAATATACTCCTGAAGTTTATATACTTAACATTCATGTTCGTTTCACTTGTAATACCCTTACTAAACTTCATCTGCTTCAAAGTTTCAATGGAATCATTTCTCACAATAAATGATGGAATCATCCCAATATAACAGAAATCATCTTCTCATTTATTTTTCTCATCTTATTGAATTGGCAGAAGCTTTAAAAAATGTTTAATCACCAGGTTTAAAATGAATATCTTTGTCTTTTATTTTGTCTTCTGTCGTTTTACATCTTGATCCATGTTATTATCATCTCTATAAAAATAGTATTTTGGTGTTTAATTCTGCTACCAAATGATAATGCTGGATTGCTATTAGTTCTTCTCAAATCTTGAGTTTTTCTGGTTTTGCTTCTTTCTCAATTTTTTTCAGGACTAACATGTAGATAGCATTTTTATTTTGGTTCTCCCATTTCTAAGATTCTGGCACATTTTAAAAAAGCATTTAGGTGTAAAATTACTAGGTCACAACTTTTCTTTATAAAAATCCTTAAACATTTGCTCCATTGGTTTCTGCCTGCTGTCACCTAGTCCCAGCCCAGGCAGAGCTGGGTTTTCCCTTTGTAGGATCAGATGCCACATCTGCCCCCAAGCCAGAAGCCAGCACTGAGGAGAGTCAGTCCCAGCTCTCTCTGGTCCCACAGAGACACATCAGCTCAGCTGTGGTGAGGCCTTCTACGTTTCTGCAGAGCTGTGGCTGGGATGTTACATTACCTATGCAGCTGCCTTTCCCGTGCTTGCATTGATGGAGACGCACTGATTGGGACAGACAGGGAGCTGAAAGTCTGCCTGCTGGTAGGGAAGTTCAGGGGAAAAGCTGGTGCAATCTAAGCTGTGCTTTGATGTATGAGGAGTTTGCCAGGCCAAGGAATGGTAGATGGGAACAATTCACAGCGTAGGGGAAAGCAGGAAGTTTTTCACTGGAGAACCACAGGGTGCTTGGAGGGGATCCCTGGAGATAGAGGCAGCAGCAGGAAGGGACCAGACCCAGCAACACTGTAAGGAACAAGGGCATCATTCTCGAAGGTAGTAACCATCCAAACCAATGGGAGCCATTCAGGTGACAGTGCAGACCGGTGCTGGCAGTCACCCTGGAATTGGAGAGTGAATCTTTCGGTAGCCTACATGAGAATGAAGACCTGGAGCGGGGTGTGGCAACCGAGTGAGGGCAAATGAAGGGCAGGCTGTGAGGCTGAGCCGACAGGAGATGTAACAGATGCAGAGGTGGCAAGAGACGGAGGAACCAAGACAGTGCCATTCTTCCAGTGAGGGAAACCGAGAAAGGAACAGCAGAGGAAGTTGATATTGGGGGAAAAAATAGCAAATACAGTTTTGGACATTGGTCAACTATGGGGCATACAGAAGCTGTCTAGGAGGGAGTTGTAAATGGGAGTCTGAGGTTAGGAGAGAACTCTGGGCTGGCAAAATAGACCTGGGCATGTGTAAGTGAGGGATGGTGAGGTTGAGAGAGAGAGAGAGAGAATGGGAATGAGAGAGAGGGAGAGAAAGAATGAAAGGTAGGACAAGAAGTGGAAGTTGAGGCCAAATGACACGAAGAAGAAATAGGTCAAATGCTGCTAGAAAGCCACAGGATTTGCAATTGAAGACTTCCTAAGTGGCCTCTGCTTGAGGAGTCCAACTTGGGGTGGGGAGTTGAACTCAAGGATAATGATTTTGAGAGAAATCAGGAAGTAGGCATTTTTATTTCTGTCTACCAGTTGGAGTTAAAGGAAAAACAGAAGCATGTCGGTGTTGGGTATAGAGGCTAGGAATTTTGTTAGCTTGATTTTTTTTTTATTTGTGTGTTTTGTACCAGGGACTGAACCCAGGGGTGCTAAACCACTGAGCCATATCCTGAGCCTTTTTTATTTTTTATTTTGAGGCAGGGTCTCCTTAAGTTGCTTAGGACCTAAGTTGCTGAAACTGGCTTTGAACTTGTGATCCTCCTGCCTTAGCCTCCCATGCTGCTGCATGTGCCACACAGCCTCACTTGTATACTTGATCTTTTAAGGATGGAACCAAGGAAGTAAGCCCCCCAGTTAAGTTGACTTTCCTGAAGCTTCAAATTATTTTTAGCTTCAGTTCGAGCCATAGGATATATCTAAAATTTTGCAAATTATTCTTCCTTTATATTTATATATTTACATTTTCCTTCAGAAAATTGTTCAAATTGTATTTTAATTCTTTTTATCTCTGTGATCCTACTTGACAGGAAACAAACAAACTGAAGTTAGTGACTAATTTCACTGTAGTTAGCAACCTAGAATTAAAAGGCACCTTGGATCATTTTGTCTATCCTTCTCCATCAAATACTTTTTTATAGCATCCTGATGTATATTTTAGTGACAGTAAATTGCTACTTCAGAGGGAACTCAATTACTTTGTTGGACATACCATACCTAAAATCATGTCCATGTTAGCTCATCTGGGATGTGTTTAGCTGCAAGTAATACAATCTTCCAATATGAAACTGTATAAACAAAGATGAAAATACATTATCTCATCTACAATATATTGTCTCATCTAAGAAGTGCTGAACTAGGCAAAATTTGTAAAACCAGTGCTTTACCACAATATCAAGGTCCCATCTTGTCACTCAGCTTTCTTCAATGGCTGCCATTATTCCAGTCGTCACACACAATCCTCAGCTGTCCAGCTGTCCAGTACAAGAGAACAGGCCATATCTTGTGTGACACTTTTCCCCTGTTTGTCAGTGAAAAGACTTCCCAGATGCTCTCAGGAGATCTCCTCTCAGTGTTGGAGTCTGGCAATGAGCATGGGCTCTAAAGCTTGACTTTCTGGGTTGGCATTCTGACTCCACTTATTTTCCTGCTACTCTGGAGGATGAGACAGGGAAGTTCAATGCCAGGCTGAAAAACAGTGAGACCCTGTCCCGGCAAGCATTTTCATGTCCTAGTTCTCCATTTCCTCAGCTATAACTTAGTCACAGAACCTGTCTCATAGGATTGTGGTTAGGATTAGCATTAATACATCAATCATTGGAAACATGCCTGGCACATACAGTGAGTGCTCAATAAGTCTTCATTACCACCATGAATTTAATAGTTCTAATTGGGTTACACGTGCACCCCCTTAATTAGTCATGCAAACACAGAATGGAGTCATGATTGGCTATGAAGAACCAATATTTACCATGGAAATGGTATATGGAGAAGTAGATCGGTGTATAGATAAATGAATAAAAAGTGAGCCCTGTGGGCTACAGTGTTGGCTCAGTGGTTACAGCGCTTGGCTGGCATGCACAAGCACACAGGTTCAAACCTCAGCGCCATGTACACAACGAAGTGTCACAGTGATGAAAGCCATACGAAAAACTAAATAAAATTGATCCTCTCTCTCTCTTAAAAAAAGAAAGAAAGGAAGGAAGAAAGAAAGTGGGCCCTGTAAACAGGAGAGGGAGAAGGATGGGCAGTCTCAGGGAGGTGACCAACAGTGACACAAAATGCACAAGTTGCTTTCTTTCTGCCTTCATTTGAATCTTTACCCATTTGCAGAGTAATGCTGAGAAGAAATTTGACATAAAGAGTATTATGCTTCACATGTTCTATTGACATGCTGATAATGTACATGCACTCAGCAATTCATGCTTGGATCCTATTAAGTGAAACAAGAAAACACAGTTAAAGTACCTCACAATTAGTTACAACCTCATCTCAAAGGCTGCTCTAAAAGCTCTTCTATTTCCCTATCAACTTGCAAAGCTTTTTTTTCCCCATCTTTTCTCACTTACTTCTCACAGCAACCTGATGATGTAGAAAGGACAGGTATTAATATCATGGAGCAGATGATGACATTGAGGCTTTTAGAAATCTAGTTAGCATCCTGGGTGCAGAAGGAAAAAGTGGCTGAACCCAAACCACCCATTTCCTAGTGAAGAAGTTGTTTATGTATATCATAGTGCCTTTTATACAAAAGAAAAACATCCTGAAATGTTTTCTTCAGCCATCATTAGCAGTGGTTCAATCCAGTGGTTCAATCCAATCCCATGTCCAAGAATCAAATACAGTGTGCTCAGTGTATGTAGCACTCAGTTGACCCTGGCACTTAACACAGATCAGTCTAAACCTTCATTTACATGTCAGTGTTTCAGGGAAGGGTTATCTGGAGAACTTTGGTATTGTGAACATTTTTTTCTTCAAGTGCCCAACTGCTAATTTAAAAAAAAATTTTAAAGAGAGTGAAATGAGAGAGAGAGAATTAATTTTTCTCATGTGGCTTTTCTTTTTTCTTTATTTGTGTCTGTGGTGCTAGGGATCAAACTCAGGACCTCACACATGCCAGGCAAGCACTCTACCACTGAGCTACCTCTCTAGTCCCTAATTTTTGTTTTTAACCACAGGTGGCTATACAGTTTTTGGAAAAGTGATTACAGAAACTATGATGTCTAAGAAACCTGTTCAGAAAAAATAAGTGATCATTTAAGAAAACGTTTTCATCCTAGAAAGCCAAAATTTGGATACATATGCAAGAAAACCATGTAAAATCGCCAGTAACTTACATGTCTTACTTAAAAAAAAAAATCTTCATTTTCAACAGAATAGTGACCTTTTAAAAACTTTGGTTAACATTTTGGGGGAAAGTATTTGTCATGTTTTATAAGACTGCTACAATCAGCATTCTTTATCAAGATAAGTTCAGTGTTTCTTCCGGATGCTCCAGCCAGGGCCCCTGCCTCTGGACATCTGGTTAAATGCTTCTACAGCCCATTTCCATTTGCAATGGCCCAGGGATCTCCCTGCAGTTTCACGGTGATAGGGCTCATGTCTTTTGGATTTCTTTGCCTCTGTCTCTAAGATCCTGGCATGAAACCTAAAGTGTGCTCCCAGGAGTCAAGAGCGAGGGCCCAGTCTCTTCACTACTTTCTACAAAAAACAAAACAAAACAAGACAAAACAAAAACCCCCAATTCCAATAGCAAGCAAGCCATTAAAAAATAATAATAAACAAGTACCCCAAGCAAAACAACATCCCAAAACACACTCTAAAAATTTCATGAGTTAAATTACTACCCTAAGGCAGATCTGATGGTTCACAGGCAAGAACAGTGAGAACCGAGGAGCCTCCCTCTGTCTTTTGATTCCTACCTGGAATAAATGGATAAATGTTAGTCTTCTTCTCTCAAAGACATCATATCTTCTGAGTCCAAGATCCCACATTCTCACTCTCTATTCCTAGGTGTCTTGCAGGGCATTTTCTTTGAACAATACTCTCTTCTTTGGAGGCAATCTGGTGTCAACTGTTAGTTCCAAACAGCATGTTCCCACATCTTTGGATTTGAAATTCACCTTGTCTGGTGTCTGAACCACAGCTAACTATAAATACAATTCATTGTTAAGAATTTACTTGTGGGGCAGGGGTGTCACTCAGTGACTTCACGCTTGGCTAGCATGCACATGGCCCTGGGTTTGATCTCTAGCACCAGAGGGAAAAAAATGAAGAAGAGAGGAGGGAGAGGAGAGGGAGGGGGTGGAGAGGCAGGAGAAGGGGAGGGGGCAGAGGGGAGAGGAGTAGGGGAGGGGAGAAGGAGAAAAAAACAGAAAAAAGTTCACATGTCTTGAATTTTTTTCCCTATTCTTTTCCCAGATGAAATCACAGCTGTACTCAGGGGTTAGCAAATGGCCTGAGAGCCAAATCTATCCTTTTCTTACTATTTTGTCTGTGACTCTTTTGCTCTCCCTACATTGTGGGATTGAGTAGTTTCGACAGAGACCATATGGTTCACAAAGCTGAAAACATTTAGAATCTATCTGATCCTTCACAGAAGAAAGTTTGCCAACCTCAATTTTGGCAACGCTCTTGAAAATACTTTACCCATGCATAGGGCTTTACTGTTCACACCTTTTCACGTACCTTGCTCATCTTGATCCCTTAAGTTGGAAATACCCATACTCCTCATTTTACAGATGAGAACATTTGAAAGCAACTAGCCCAAGACTGCATAGGAAATAAGTGATAGAGTCAGGATTAATAAAAATTGTATGCATGTTCCAGATGATGTCCTTTGGAGAAGAGAGGGCAGCTAGTCTTCATTTGAAAGAGGAGAGACTTAGAAGGAACTGTGCCAGCTCATGTGTTTCAGGAGGGACCACTTTGGTCTATCACTCTTGCTCTTCCTATAGTTGTAGGGTTGGTCCTACAATTTGGAGCCCATTCTGTTCATTCCTGAATTCTCAATCCCCTTCCACTAATCTTCAAGAACTAGGAAATGGGGGCTGGAGCAGTGGCTTGGCGATTACAGCACTTCCCCAGTGTGTACAAGTACACAGGTTCAAACCCCAGCACCCATGTATACAACTAAGTGTCAGAGCAGTGAAATCCATTTGAAAAACTCAATAAAAATTGATTCTCTCTCTTTCTCTCACTGTCCTTCTCTCTTAAAAAAAAAAAAAGAACTAGGAGATGCTAAAATGGAGATGAAATACCTTTAGATTAGTTTTTCTTAATGTTGTACTCACCTGGACTAGGACTGGAAGGCATGAGAATGCCCCAGAGCCAAGAACCAGGCACAGGTGTGTGGGCACCTTAGAGCCCAGCTGCTGCTTTGACTTGGCTTTGACCCTGGTTGAGACTGTCAACATGGCCTTCTCTGAATTCAGTGATCTTTCCACTACATTAATAGGATTGTTGAAAAATGATAGCACAAATCAATGCTTATGATTTCAGCAGAAAAAGACAAAAGAAGAGGGGGAAATTTTGGTTTCCACATCCTTAGTTCCTTCTCTCTCTGTAGGAGCATGCTGCTCCTTATGTTCAATGGTTGGGAGAGTCTATTTCCTTTTCCCTTGAATCTGGTTGGTGTTAGAGCTAGGTTTGAGGTACAAGTGTCATCTGGAACCTCTGAGATTAAGTTATAAAAGGTTGGCAATGGGGCTGGAGCGGTGGCTCAGCAGTTACAGTGCTTGCCTGATATGCACAAGTACGTGGATTCAAACCGCACCACCACATATACAATGAAGTGTCAGAGCAACGAAAGCCATGTGAAAAACTAAGTAAAGTTGATTCTCTCTTTCTCTCACTGTCCCTTTTTCTTTAAAAAAAAAGAAGGGTACTGGAGAGACCCCTGAAGCTCATGGATTTCCACCTGAGGTTGATGTCCCATGGCCTGAAGGCAGTCTGGTGGGAAGAAGGAAGAACTGTTTTGCTATATCTGCTGTTCTTTAGGTATACTCCAGCTGGCTGATGTAACAAGGTGACCTGTGCCACTCACAGTGAATTATGTCCATGCTCTAATCTCATTAGTGTCTGGATTTCAATAAGCCAGTTTTCTTCACAGAAAAAAAGTTGGCCATCTTGTGCAATAAGGGATGCCTGAAAACGTCTCCCTTCAGTTTTAGAGGAAGGACAGACGTCCCACCATTCCACTACTGTGTTGCTTCAGTTTTGAAAGGTGTGTGCGTGTGTGTGTTCAAGAATGAGATGAATTCTGTGGAACACAAGTATAGTGACAAGTTTGTGTCTCACATTCTCAGCATCTCCTACTCCCACCCCAAGCTTGGTGCTTTACTTTGATTCTCTTTCCTTCTTGGTTCTGGGTCTCACTCTTACCCATCCTGATCTACTCTGCACTCATTTCTGCTTGGATTTATATAGGGAAGGAAGACAACTTATAGGAACTGCATCAGTGGGCTCTGCGATGGTTTGGATGTGAAGCATCCAAAGCTCCTGTATAAATTTTTGGTGGTGAAATGATTGGGTTTTGAGAGCTGTAACCTCATCAGTCCATTCTAATTTGAATGGGACAAACTGGATAGTACTGTAGGCGAGTGGGGCACAGCTGGAGGAGGTGGCTCTCTGAGGGTGTACCCTGGAAGGGATCTTGCCTGCAGCCCCTTGCCCTCTCTCTGCTTCCTGGCAGCCCTGAACCAAGCAGCGCTCCTCCACCACACCCTTCTGCCATGATGCCCTGCCTCACCTCAGGCCCAGGGCAATGGAGTTGCCACCATGTCAGAGGACTACAACTCTGAAGCCATGAGCTGAGCCAAACCACACTTTTCCTCCTCTAAGTTGTTCTTGTCAGGAATTTTGTTCAAAATGACAAAAAGCTAAGCAACACAGGTTCCTTGCCCTCCAACTCTGATTGAGTTTTGCCCATGGGGAACCCTGGAGAGACTGAGGGAGGGCTAAAATTGATATCAAGATATTTGTTCCCCTGGCTGTGTCCCTGCAGGTCACCTTGGGTCAGCAGTGCCCTTTGCATACAAGGCCAGCTCCTGTCGTGGCAACTCTGCATGACTCACATTTAAGTTCCAATAACTGCTTCCTTCCCTCTTCTCTTGGTCCTAGGACTGTTAACACTGTGTTTTTATTAGCCCAGGATACTGCATTAATCCTGTGGCTTCCCTACAACTCTGTAAATAGTCTATTCAATTCTCCTGGAAGGATCCTAATTTGAGAAGGCCAGTGATTTTCTGCTGGGAACCTGATTGATACACTATTTACATGATTGGTCATTTACATCTCAATATAAATTTAGTTCAAAGTTTTCCTCTTCCTGGGCTATTTAAAATTTTAACTTCAACTCTGGTAATAAAAGAATTCTGGTCCCCAGAAATCTCATGGGTAAACCATCAGGTATAGTTTGCATTGGTTGCAGAGGAAAGATCAAGAAAATGAAAATCTGACCCTCATGAATTGAACGCAAAGGGAGTTGTTCACATATTCTAATGTATTTTATGTAATACCCCGGGCCTTACCTTTGTGAAAGTGCTAGTCACACAATTAACAGTTAGTTGAGGGTGGAGAGCTAGTTACCTTCCCTTTGGTAGGCCTGACACCGTGGAAAGAGGAGGACCCAGGGGAGTAGAGGACCCACACGAGATGAAACATTCCTACTCCAGGATTGTGCTAAGACTAACCATGATGTCACGCTGATGATGCACGTGGCTTCTTAAAGTGAATTAACAAAAACAGTTTTTCAATGTAATTTCTGCCTCATCTGAAGTGATTTTTGTTGGTTTTAGAACCACTGGAGTCTCACAAAATTTGGATGAAGTTGGCAAGATTCTTAAATGTTTTCTAAATAATTCCTGAGCCTTTAAACTGAAGATCTCATCAGCAGTAAAGGGAAATGTTGGATTGCTTGTGTGCTTCCGGGCCTTCAGCTGCTTAAGAAGAGATGCCCAAACCTTAGACTGTCATTCAAAGTCCTTTAGCCTGGATCAAACCTTCCTTTTCAGCCTCACTCTTATTTCTAGCCCTTCGATCTCTCCCTTCCCATTATTTCTCCATGCAGTTTAATCTTCAGCTGAATCAATCAACTTGGTTCCCAACCATGTGTACAATTCCGCACTTGAGGGCCTTTGCTCAGCCTTAGACCAGCTGGAATTCCTTCCTTTACCTGCCAGACCCTCCCACTGGGTGGCGAGCTCCTAGAAGAAAAGACTTCATTTCTTCCTTCTGTTGATTCCTCCTGCATAGAACAGTACCTTGCACATTCTGAGAATCCCCCAAAGAATTTGTGAAGTAAATTAAAGTAGCTGATCCAAATGGCAACTTTTCAGGAACTGTTTCTAATTTTCTTTGCTTGAGAAAAACAGACAAAGTTAAGACTCAGAAATAAGAGAGGTACACCACAAGGATTCCATAGTGTCCTAATCCTTAACTCTTTCATTTCAAAGCAACATCCGTTTGTCTATCTACCCATCTATGCATCTATTAGAACACATTCATGCACAGTTTTAAGAATATGGATTCAGTCTAGATTAAAAAGAAATCCTCAGTATTGTCATTTGCAGGAACTAATTTTTACATAAATGCAGACTCTGTTAAGGATTGATAATGTGTTAAGTTTTTTGGGGTGCTCTGGAAGAGATAATATCTTTGATGGTTTTGCCTGTATTTATCCAAGTTTTTTTTTTTTTTTAAAAAAAAGGATGTTTGGATCCAGGAGAAAGCCAAAAATTGGGAATGCAGAATTTAAAGTTTAAGCAATTTTTTTTCAGGTTGGAAAAACATACTTTTCTCATGTTTGATATTTCAAAGAAAGTCCTTCAGCAAGGAGTTAAGGTTGGACATGGCCCAGTGCCTAGGGACGTCTCAGGGGAGGCCAAGAGAAGGCGATGGATGAAACAGCATGGAAAATGTTGCTTCCAAATTTTAGAGTTATTCCCCAAAGATGGGCCCCAGCTCTAACGTTTACCCTGAACCTTTTAATAGCATTTGGGGAGTCATTAAAAGCTTTTGGTGTCACCATTTTAATTAAGAGTGAAAGTTCTACATGGGCCAGACATGCTGAGGCTTTGTCAGGGTGGTCACTGGGGAGAAATGGAATGTCAAATAAATGTGGGCTCTTCACTTCTTACCACAGGGACCCAGAACCTCTTATTTAAAGTATATTTTGAAGTGAAACCTCAACTAGCAAGGAAAATGAAACTGGCATGCTAAAATGGAATATTAGCTTTTTATCTCTAAATCTGTATCTTTACCTATACCTAAACTTACGCCATTTATGTCCACTGAAACTCAAGGACACATAGTAAAACAATAAAAAGTTTATACTTTTCATAAACATTGCAAAAGTGTGCTGAAATTCAATGTAGAAGCTAAACTTAAACCTTAAATTATGACTTATGACAACATCTGTCACACTGGGAATCTTGGTTTTTAAGCTGCATCCTTGGACACCTTGCTTGTATGATTTATGTGATATGGCAATCAGCAAGGTAATAAAGTGTGCATTGGATTATACCTTCTTTCAAGATTGCACAACACATTGCTTTTCGGCAAACTTTGAAAGTACTTTGATAGTTTATTTTCTTCAGGTGACTCTACCTCGCCTACATTTTGTGATAAACAAAGCAACTCTCTTTTCAAAACCCTAATTTATTATGAGACACAAATGCTGAATAAGCAGATTCTGGAACCTAACTACATTCTTTCAGTTTTGGAGGGGATCCAGGGATATTTACTTTAAGTACAGTGCAATCTCACTATAATAAAATACTGTATGCGAAACATTTCCCAATAACTGCTTACATTAGGCTGTTATGTAGTTAGCCATTACTACCCTACCTAGGGTACACTATATCAGAGAAAACACTAAACTTTAACTATTTCCTCCTTTGGGATCTGAGAAATCACTTTACACAGATTAATGTGTGATATATTCTATGCTCTGTAAAAATGGCACTTAGAAGCAGATTTTAGTTTGCTGCCCTTTATAGAATAGCTATGTCCATCCAAATGTGGATCCCTGATCCCAAATACATGATGAGTTCACGTATATGTTGAGAATACTTCAGCATGGTGAAACCAAACCAAACCAAACCAAATCCCCACGCTAAAAAATAAAACAAAGTAATTTACGTACAACTTTGCATGGTCTAGCAGTACCACATGCAGGAAATACCCCCAGAGCTGCAGACACTAGTGTGTTAATGACTTTGATTACTTTCATATGGTACACTTGGAATTGTTAAAACACAGCTGCCACACATCAGAAGGTACTAGAAACAATCTGTTGGACAATACAGCAAAATGGCAATAAATGAACTTCAGAAATACCCCATGCTGGTTCCTAGGAAAGGATTTACATAAAAAAGGAGAAAACAGCAGAAATTCTGAGAGCGTCAAACACATCAGGAAATACCCCCAAATGTTACTGACCTTTTGTGGCCTTAAATGTCCTTTTAATATTAAAGTCACCTCTAATGTATTTGGATAGAAAAAAAAAAATAGAAACCCTTCAGTATGGATTAGTAGGCTTTTTTCCCCCTCAAGATAATTTTGTTTGTTAAGAGCAGAACTTGACAGTTTTGGAGGACTAATTACAATCTAAAGAGCAAAACCACCTACCTGGCGCAAATCTCAAGGGGTGAGTTGGTATATGTCCCAGCCTTTCAGGGCAGTGACACCTCATCTGGCACAGACAGTACTTGTTCTATTCTTAAAACTTTCCAATGAAGGTGACTCAGCAGTTTTTCTTAGAAGCTCATCTGGTGTCAAACTAGCCACCTGAAAGGATTTGGAAAACATTAGCCCCAATCCCAGGGGGTATGCAAAATTACTGAAGTACACAAGAGGGGCTTGAACTCTGTCTGAAACATTCTCTTGTTACAAACATTTCCTAAGCAGGCACAGTTTTGAGGATCAGAGTTTCCATAAGGTACACAGATGATTTCACTATTGCTATAGCAGTGAAAACCAATCACCTGTATTGCTGATAGGTCACAAATTCTCATTAGTGATCTGCAGTTTTAAAAGTACTAGGTTAGAAAAGGCCAATTCAGAACTGTCAAGACATCTGATGTTCCAGCAAAATGTATGTTAAAGTATTGATATGTGAAAGGTGTTACTGTATGAAGGTGCTAGAGACATGAATTTGAAAATGATCTGTCAACACATGTAAACAAATCAAGGTTACTAACTTTGAGGCATAAGTTCTCTTTTACCAGGAAAATGAATAGGAAAAAAGGTGCAGAGACTTTTTTTAATGGTGACCTATGGTGAGTAATTCTCCCAATTGCAGAGAAATTGACCACGAATGTTTAAAATAATTGATTCACCAATTTTTTTTAAGAGAGAGGGATAGGAGAGAGAATCAATTTTGTTTAGTTTTCATATAGCTTTCACTGCTCCTACACTGTACCTGGTGCTGGGGTTCAAACCTGTGTCCTGGCATATGACAGGCAAGCGCCATAACTGCTAGGCCATTGCTCCAGCCCCTAATTCATCAATTCCTAAGCATACTTCCAGGCAGTAATATATTAGGGTACATGGCTGTTTATAAGACAGAAAACTGCCCCAGTTTCTTTGGTGCTCTTATGTTGCTGGACAAACACAGGCCACAGAAAAGTAACTAAAAAAGAATTCCAATGTAATTAGAATTAATGATAAATGCCATTAAAAACCCGTGACTGCCTATGTGACTGAGCAGTGGATGTAGTGATGGACTAAAAAAATTGCATAGTCAGCAAAAGAAGCATTTGAATGGGGAGCTGGATGACAGGAAGGAGGCTCCTTTGCAAAGTTTTGCAGCAATACAAAGAGTGACTTGGCACATTCAGTGACAAAATAAGGCCGGTTGCCTGAGCATAAAGGGCAAGCCATGCTGCATTTTTATTTAAGCAGTTTGCAGGTGTGTAGATTCTAGGCTTTGGCCTAACATATTTAAGCACTTTGGTGATGCTGCAAACCATATATGAAATGGATATAATTTTGACTTTTACCTGTTATCCCAACTATCAGAGAAGATATATGTTTTCTCAGAAGTAAAGACTACATTATCATTCGTATTTTGCTGGTTCTTGCCATGGCATGCAAATGTTGGATCCCATTCCTCTACAGAGTCCCCTGCTCTATCCCAGAGATCTCTGGAGGCTCCAGGGGTAGCCCATGTATACTCACAAATAATGCATACCTTACCCTGGGGCTCTGTGGTCCCTCTTCTTCTTTGGGCCCAGGCTGTTTCATGGGAAACATGACATCTCTTGACACCACTGAGTCCCAAACTACAAGGGATTTCTGCAAAGTAGGGTAGAATGACCCTTTAGTGACCCTATCCTGTGGAAGGGCTAAAGTTGTGTCTGCTTGTGACCGCTGTTCTACAAACCAGTGACAGATCTAGCAGGGCTGATTGACAATGTCGCTCTTGTCATCCAGTCATTAGAACACACACATGAGAATGTGGAATTCTATCGAAGAAACAAAATGCTGTGGGGATCATCACCCTGCTTTCAGGTTCATTAGTGCCCAGCTCTTTGTTCTAAACAAAACTGTCTTGGGAATCATGCAAATATAAATTTTGCAAAACCATTCTTTACAGTTCCTCCCTATGCCCACACATGGTTGATCTCCTGGAATGGACAAAGCTTTCTCTTAATTTACGGAGATCTATGTCCATCCTGCCAAGCTCTTCATCTCCTGCATTCACCTGCAGGGTCACTGTTGTAGACACGTGGAGCCCAGCGATGAGTGAGCCTGGCTTATGTCCTTGAGCAGCTCTGGCAGATAAAACACTGGGGGATTTCTTAGTCTCTTCCATAAGATGACCTTCACTGATGCCAGGATCTTTTTCAAGCCTGCAATGATTTTTTTTTTTTTCAGGATATTACACTTTCTGGTTCTAAAAAGTTCTTTTCTGAGCCTTTTGCTCCTTGATGACTGGCAGTTGTTTGGAAATGCAAAGCAATGCTCTGCATACACTGTCTGGCCAGATGGAAGGGCTAATTCTCCAGGCTGCTGATCCAGCCCCACATTCTTTATGTTCCAGTTAAAGCTAAGCCTTTGGTTCATACCTCAAGAGCACACTCTCCCTGGTTTATCCCTAAATCATAACATGGACACATTTGATGAGCTACCATTTCTGTAACACGTTGGGGAATAGTAGCCAACCCATAGAACTGCGCATTTTGTGCAATGCACAAAAACACTAAAGGATTGTGTCCCCAGTAAGGGGTTATTGGCCTGAGAAAGGTATGTTTCCTTGCAACTTGGTCATCCAGAGAAGTACACATTTTGTAATTTGCACAGTGGACAGTTTGTGCTGCCTTGACAGGTGTTAGTAGGAGTGGTTCACTTCTCCGTTCTAATTCTCCCCTGAGAGCTAGCCAGGATCTTCATTTTCCCTATCTTCCCAACAGTCTCACTGATTCAAAGGGAGAAGACAGACCATATCCATATCTCTTTTTCCTCATTCACGTCTCCTAAGAGAGCTTATTGACCGTAGAGTCTGATACTAAAACTACCCTAGATGTTACCAAAATCCTCTACTGAAAGGGATTGTCATAGCAGTGTCTCGACCCCCAAACTGGGCACTGTCATGGCACCACAGCCTCTAAACATGCCTCCCGAGACCCCACTGAAATTGTAAATTGGCTTTCCTCCTCTTTGCAGAAGTAACCCAAAGACCAGCACAACTCTTGTGCACCAGTAGAGGTCTCCATGTCATCCACTGACTAGGAGTTTGGAAGTTGGGGTAAAAATATACTTTTTTTCTACTCTCTGCACCAGGAATTTTCCAATAGGATGGGAAAAAATTCAACCCTTTTTAATAATCTCTTTTCACCCTGTACTAATAAAAAAAAATTTAAACATTTTCAAGTTATTCCTCTTTCCCTAAGTTCCTCAGAATCCTTAGGTAGTTCAGCCAATGAATTCATTAATAATTGAGGTTGATAACCCTGTATTATCTTTGTCTTTGTTCTTCTTATGCAGGTCCCTGTGCTTGGTGTCTGGAACCATGTCTGATGCCTATTTCTATCTCTCCCACTAGATATTGACACGTCTGCCCAACTGCCTTACAGGGGAGGCCTCAGCCTCTGAGGGACCCAGCTGTTGCTTTGGCAGCTTTTACCCTCAAAGCTCCTATGCCACCAATGTCCAAGTGCCCGTGAGATGTCACAGCTGTTCCGAATCCCGTTGTGAAATGGTGGACAGGCTTTTCTTCTCTTTAGCCTTCTATTATACAAGAGGGGTTCCGAAGCAATGCTGCCTGTGCTCTGAAATCATAGAACAAATCTCCTAAGCAGCCAGATGCATTCTTACTTGCAGAACCCAACTCTCCTCAGGACTCCGATGTTGGGTTGTGGACTAGGTTAGGAGCTAATCCAAGTGACAGATGCTCTGATGTATTAATAATCACCCCTTCCTGGCTCTGTTCCTGACCGAGCTTGTGCTTGGTTCTCTTTTTCATTAGGATGATATGTGCCCAGGAAACTCTTTAGCTCATCATACAAATAGACCTATGGCAAACCCATTTTGCCAGTTTGTCAGATTCATGAAGCTTTCACCTTCCCCATCCCTTACACACACTGTCCAAGAGTGATTAGGTCATAAGTTCTTCGACTCATTATCACTCTATCCAGTTGTTGTATAAGAGAATTTGAAATATTCAACTACTTTGACAATGTCTTAAGTGACAAAATACATTAATGAGAGATTCAATCAGTATTTCTCTTCCACACCCTATTGATGCAGTAATGTTTCAAAAGGTTATAATTTGGATTAATTTGTTTGGTGGTTAATGAGGTCATTGTGAATCAAAAATGTGAAGCAAAAAGTTAGTACACTTCCTTATTTGTATTCAAGAATATGTATAGTTGATGAGAGAGTAAAACATCTGAATTTAAATGGGATTCATAGTTGTTTCAAGAAGCCTAAACTCTATCATTAGGTGATTGCACACTAGTCTTCGTTGGGCACTCCATAAATATGGATTTATGTGTATGAACTTCAGAGACCTCCTTCTTTACTCCCCCAAAAAGCATTGAGATTTTCTCGAAGGTTATTGACAAGACTTTTAAATAAAGATGTAAAGATTTTAATGCTGGTCCTGTTGGTGAGCAAATATGGTGGCTTGATAGTGGTAACAGTGCTACAGCAACAATTCCCAACTTATTTTAAAGAACATCTCTTAGGGGCTGGAGAGGTAGCTTAGTGGTAGTGTGCTTGCCTGGCATGAGTGAAGACTTGGGTTTGAACCTCAACACCACGTACACAACTAGGTGAAAAAAAACAAAAAACAGATGAAAAAAAATTGATTCTCTTAAAGAAAAACGTCCTTTATTCAAACTCCCAAATTGTTGCAAATTTAAAATGAACAAATTTAAACTTTCAATTTGTATAACATTCCTAGGGGTATGTTGTAATTGTTTAACAACTGCCTCCACAGAAAAAGAGAGGGAAAAGATTCTGCTGTGAAGCATTTTCCCATTTCCATAGTGTAAATATTCCTATCCTCTGTAATTTGAAGCTACTAACACATTTAGCTTGGTGGCACTGCACCTGGAATTGGGACAAAATGCATAGTAGCAAAGCTTTATATAGTATTTAAACTGTATAATTGCAGTTGATTAAGTAATCTCAAAAGCAGAGATGAGAGTAAAATGTAGCAGACCAATAAGAAAGTGATGGGTTCTATTTACTACCTTTGTTGTTCAATTATGAGCTCATATAATTTAATTTTCATAATGACCATGTTTAACAAGAAGTTCACAAAGTTCTTGTAAGTTTAACAATCAAGTTTCAGTGCTGGTATGAACTAACTCTAGCACATCATTTAATATGTCCAATCTCAGGACGGGTAAGATTCCTCTTTGGAAACTAGATTAGGCATGGCTTATGTGTCATACACTTTGTAAATCTTACACTGAAAACTACAGATACTCTACCATTTGTGGATTATGTTGGAGTGGCATTTTGTTATAGTAAAATTTTAGACTTCTTAAAACAAAAACTCAGCTACCTAGATTTTTTTTATTTTATAGAAAGAATAATTTGTTTCTAATGTTGATTTTATGTTTACCCAAAAGTTTTCTAAGTTGATAAATTCATTTTTTAAAAAAAATCTTTATACAAAAACGATGTAGAGATAAACATTATAAATTCCCTATTGTTTAACCCCAGGGCTGCAAAATCCCCAGCATACTGTTTTCTAATCCCAAAGAAAGAACTTGGAGGATTCATTGGAGAGGTTTTGAACATTACTCACATGCTCCTGAGTGGTTCCAGACTGGGGTGCAATAGAGGCTGCACCTTGCCTACAAGCAGGGGGCATGCATCCCCACTGGGCAGATGGGTTTCTTCAGATGTTTTATGAGTGCATTCTTTTATTTTATAGTCAAGTTTGCTCTGCTTTGATCCACACTAAAGTGTGGAGTCAATGGAAGTGGCCAGTTTCCTCTCTCCATTTCCTTCTTTATCATATTCTTTAGAGCCCTTCTCATCTCCCCACCAGGAGTAACAAGCTTTCCTAGGCACCGACTAGTGCGTACTCCAACATCTGTGTATCATAAAAAGACAAATAAACAAAACAAAAATGAAAGTTCAGTTGAAAGTAAAAGAGAAAGCTGGAGAGAGGAGGAAATGCCCTGACAGCATGTTCTAGATCAACAGCTCCATCCTGTCCTGCCTAGTCTGGGACTGGACTGGCCCCCTACTCCCAGATGGTCCATCTGGAGTTTTCCTGCAGACATGATAGGCCTGTCATAATGGCTCTGCACAAACAGATGTGCAAGTGCTCAGCTCTGGCAAACACTTCCCGTCCCTCAGGAATTTGAAGTGCAGGAAAGAAATAATTTGATGGGAGTTGAGGCTGAAACAAAGTCACAAGGCAGCACCTGGGCCATGTGAATTGTAAGTAGAAATCATGAACAAGCAGAGGGCAAGAGCCATGTGCAGAGCAAAGACACACTCATGTTAAAAGGATGGAAAATGAGTAACTGGTCCCCAGCTGACCTACATCCTTGTAAGTTGACCAGTTCCAGACCATGGGTAATCCTTTTAATAAACCCAGGTAGAAATTAAGAAAGTGAGAAAATATGTTACATAGTGCACATAGCATCATAGATAAAATCATAATGGTGTGTAAAGAATGTAAAGAGGAAATGAATTTAGTCCCAACATTAGTATTATTTTTTTTTTTTTTTTGGCATTTGTTGCATAGATCCTTATAAATGCTGAGTGGAAGAAAAGACAAATGTTTTAAATGGGAACTTTATAAATGAAGCAGAACATGTTTCACATGACCGTTCTTAAATTAATCCTTAACCGTAATAACCTTGCATTATTAAATAATTAAAAGAAGACATTTTACTGGGTGTTAAATATTCATGGTTCATGTATGTAATATTTCAAGAATTTAACTTGAAATAAAAGAGAATCTTTGAATAACCTTCAAATATCAGTTATCAAAGGCAGCTGTGTGACAAAATTATAAGTCAGATTTCCAATTTCTCCCATCTGTAGTCCCAGCAAGCATTCCATGTAACTATCGTTGATTTTCTTGATAATATCTAGGAAAGGCACTATCTTCAAAGAAAACTTCAAATAAATCAACATTTCTATAAATTCCTGTAACATGCAATGTACTTTTGTTTATTGTTCCTTATTGTAATTAACATCTGAGAGATAGGCAGGTGTTATAATCCCCATTTTTCAAAAGAGTAAATTGAGGTTCACAGAGAGGAGGAACCCTGCCCTTTATTACCCAGCTAGAGAAGATGGAATCTGGGACTAAACTTCAGTAATAATGAGGATGTTGGCTAAGATTTATTGGGCTTGAATCAAATGCCAGGTATTTCATAAGAATGTATTATCTCCACGCTATGGGTGAGAAAACTGAGAATTCTACAATCCCAAGTTACAATTGAATGAAGAGGTAAAATTACAAAAATGCTGATTTTTAAATTTACAGGTGCTCTGGGGAGATTTGAGTGAGTTCATACTGAGAGTGGAGGCAGGGTTGGAGAGCAAAGGCGGCTGTTTGTAGGGTGTCTGGGTGGAAGATCAAGGTGAGTTGGTTCAGGTAGATATTAGAAATTATACAAAGACATTATTAATCAGAGGCAAGCCAATTAGGAAAGTCTTGAGAATGGGAAAGAGCCATCAGAGGGAAATTTCTCCGGAATGAGAAGATGATTCAGAAAAAGAATTGCTAAAGAGGTACTGATTGGGACCTAAGGATGAAAGTTCAGCAGTTTGGGTTTTAGGAAACCATGTGGATGAAGATTTGCTCAAAAGTGGAGAGGGGGTGTATCTTGGTTTTCCAGAAAGCATAGACTGTTCCATGGGACCATCAAGAAGTGAAAAAGAGCTAGGCCAATGGAGGACAATGTGGAAGAACCAATTATAGAATTAGACTGAGATATATTGGGGATCAGTTTTGCTATCAAATTATCAATTTGTTTACAGGTTACATCTTCAAGACTTCTTACACTACAGGATTTTAGCTTCAGTCCCTCAACTGTATATTGCAGAAAGTTCCCTTACATAGTGGCAGAGTTACTAGCAGTGTGTTCTGTTTTTTGAGACACCTGATTTGCCTTCATCGTCCTCTAAATAGAAAACACAACAATGAGATTACTTTCTAAAGCACTGGGGTCAACCAAGCATTTATTGTAATGAAGACATCCGGGAGCTTCACAAATGTAGAGTTTGGAATCATCTCTATAATGTCTCTGAATCCCACTCACATCTTTTCACCTCCCACTGCTGTGATCTTTTAGATCATTAGCTGAGCATCATCTTTTGCCTGAATTGCTGCATGGAGTCATTATGCATGGAGTTCCCCAGGATTTCTACCTCTACCCTTTTCTTCTTGGTTCTAGCATATCTCCTCCTGCTGCAGGACCTCAGTCACTTGGAAGACTTCCTGTACCTCCATTCCCAGCCAGATCTCTCATCTGACCTCTAGTCTTACTTCACATCAGCCAACAGACTGTGCTTGCTTGTGATTCTATTGGTACCTCAAATTCATTAGACCTAAAAGAGATCCATCAATGTCCTTCTTCCATCACCAAAACCAGGTGCTCAAATGCCTGGGATTTGTGCTGCAGTCTTTCTCATTGCATAAACTGGAGTCTTCAATGTTTGCTTCTAGTCTTTTTTCTCCCTCACTGGTACAACGATTTCTGGATTTTATATTGCCCTGCCTGCCCTCTTCAGACTAATGCACTTTCTAAAATGCAACCAAAATAAGCCTTCTAAAATGCAGATCAGACAATGCCGTTCCTCTAGTGTAAAAATCTCTTAATGGCTTCCTATGCTCTTGGGATAAAAAAACAAAACAAAACAAAACAAAACAAAAAAACAAAAAAAAAAAAACAAAACAAAAACAACTCAGTGATTCAAAGAGGTCCTTGCTCATTTGGTGCCTTCCACCACTTCTTCCCTCCCAGTCTAACATCCTGTCACGCAGTGGCCAAACCTTCAGTTCTTTCCGTGTGCTGCTCTGTTCTGTTCTGAGCCTTTGCTCCTGCACTTCCGATTCTCTTTGCCAGCACGTACTATGTATAAGTTTTAATCTGTTTAACTCCCGCTATCTTCCAGGTCCCAGGTTAGATGTTGCCTCATCTCAAAAGCCTTCTTTAGCTGGAGAGTCTGGATTCAGCGTTCCTTCTATGGTGAAATACCCATGGAGACTAAATCTTTTTCCTCCTCCTTCCCTGGGCTGTAAACTCCTTAAGGGCAGGATCGCATTTATTCTCAATTGTATCACAGTGCTCAGAACAGTACCTGACATGGGACCGATGTTCAAACTGTTTACACTGTGCACACCGTGTATCCAAAATACCTACTGATCGACTGAATAATAATAACATCAATATAAATTCAGTGAGTAAATGAAGCCTTATTTTAGGTTTCCCAAATGCATTATACTAATATGATGGCAGTTGAGAATTGTTGCATATCTTCTTGTAATCTTTTGTCCCAGAGGCATTTTAATGGAAATTTGAGTCATTCTTTTCAAACTTGCTTCCATTTACTTTATAAAATGACTTCAGCACCTGTAGCATTCTCCTTTCCTGTACCATTTTTTAGGGGCTTTAACACTTATTCTAATAATTTCATTTCTACCCAGCCTCCACCACACCAGCTGGTCATATCAGAACCATCTCAATTACACAAAATTGTTACATGTTTGAGAGCTGAGACTCTGACCTTCCTCTTGGAAAGCCCACTGCCTTTCTTCTCTCATCACTGGAGTTCGCATGTCAAATGCCTCTGGCTCCTTGCAGCTTTCCAGTGTGGGGGATGCAAGTCACCTGTTGTTTCACTGCCACTGTAGCTTGGATTTCATGGTCAGCCATTTCAATGTTGTGTTTGGCATCACACCCAAGTCCCTCATTCTTTTACATTAGCCCTTCATCAATTATGGATGACTTCCAAGAGGGCTTTCTCCTGTCACATTCCTCCAGTGGAATAATGGAAACAGGCTGATTAGGTCAGTGAGGTTTTGTGTCATACCATCTGCTGTAACCTAGCAGAACCAGGTACAATAAGAAGACTTCCTTGTATACGTCTTGTTGTGTATACCCTGTACACCTCCCCCAGAGGTTCCAAACCTTCTCCCATCCTTAGCCCCAGAAGACAACTTTGCTTGGTTCATCGGAGAACTATTTCCACACCAGTAGAACTACTGAGCTAGATTTTTATTTATTTACTTCATCCTCTAAAATCCTACTCTTGGAAGAAGCAAAGCCCTGGGAAGAGGGTTGCAAAGAAACAGGTGAAAAATTGGCCAACAAAGGGTAAGGCTAATGAAGAGAAAGGGCAGGAATGAAGAGGGAAACATGAGGAATACAGAAAGAATCTGAATTAGAAAAAGTTGAGTTCAAAAAGTAGAGATCAAATACCCTCACTTTCTCCAAAGAGATGTGATTAATAGAAAGATCTGTGGCATGGGCATTGGGAGACCAGCAACTTTTGGCCTCAGTTTCCTCCTCCCCCAAAAGAAACAGTTGATCTCTATGACTTCGAAGGTGTCCTCTAACACTAGTATCCTAAGATTAAGCAGACTGTGAGTTTCCCAAGGGCTCTCAACAGTGTTTGTGGGTGGATTTCACAGATGTATTTAGGGCCATTTTGTGGTTCATATCATGATAGAGGACCTCCGTTGGCACCTACTGAATGGAGACTGACAGGTGCAGGGCTGTATCATGAGAATGCATCACCACACCCAGAAGCCTGGCAATATCACTAGAGGCTGCACTGCAGCATCATCATGTTAGAAGTCCCAAAGGCACAGACCATTAATTCTACTGTTTGAGACATCTTGGCTGTGATTCTCAGGACCAGCTTAGTTTATAGTAGGTACTCAATAAGCGCTTGTGAAGTAAATTCTGTGTCCCGCAAAGTTGTGTATGATGTGAATTTCTGTAACTCTACTGATGATTTTACAACATACATTTTAATTTCAGAGGCGCTTTATCTTCACTTCTGATTGACTTTTAATTGGCAGTGACTCCTAACACTGAGAGAGCTCAGTTATTAAAATGGAACCCTGCAGGGAATCCATTTGTAATGCGATAAATCCTTTTGTAGTGTGAATAATCACTCATTAATTGATCTGGTTTGTAAATTTGAATTTTCATATGCTGCAATTTTTTTTCTTAAATGTGGGCACAAGTACGGTCTCTTCTTTATAATCTTCAAGTTCAAGATCTAACGCATATGACAGCTTTAATTTTTTTTTTTTACAATTAAGTCCTTTTTAGTAGCTTCTAGGACATTTCCCTCTATTATTTCAGATTATAGGACATCTTGAACAATTCCACTTAAATGATGATTTGTTGCTTAAAACACTATTAGTCTGTGCAGTTAGTTTAAAAATACAATAGCAAAACTGTTTGTCTCTGGGGATATCTGGGCTGCTTACCAGTTTTTAAAATCATATTTATTCCTGGAGAGTTTCCTTGCTATGCTCCACCTTTTACTCTTTACGAAACTGAGCCTCAGTAGCCAGCTGAACGCTGCCACATAAGTAGGTTGCTGACAAACCAGCAGAATCCAGATCACCCCGCCTCTCATTAAAAATCTGCCTTTTAACTAAAGAATATTTTCCTAGTTTTTCACAAATGTATGCAGGGTGCTTCCGGTGGCTGACATGAAACCGTTACGAGAAACGGTCACTTGAGTGAGTCACCTGGGAGAGTCTTACAGGTGTCTGTCGGTATGGTTGATCCTAACAAATTTCATCCCTAGCCTATTTTCTGGAAATGAACTCCATTACATTAGGCTTTCCATCGGTAAACCCAGGCTTGATAATATTCCATCCTGCTGCTTTGGGTATTATAACAGTTCATGCAGAAAGTACTGGATTAGCCTCATCACAGATGATGATGGGGGATATAAATGTGCATGGAATATTATTACCAATAATTATAGAGGGAACATTTAGCCTGGTGTTCAATCCATGATGCCCATAGTGTGGGTTATAACAAAAAGAATCTCAACTGGTCTGGAGATACCTGCTTCTGAAGTAACAGTACCATGGGGGTCTTGGGTAACATTAATTAATGTTTAGCATAACTACAGGAGGGTTTTTTAAGGTTGCTATGGTACTTTTTTTCCTATTTCCATTTCAGCTTTTTTCCCGCCCCTTTCAGATTGACACAGGCATCATTCTCTATAATATATTTTCCTTCTATTATTCTGTCCTTGGACTTATTAATCCATCATTTTATTTGGCCCTGCTTTTCAAATGTTAGATGTGAGCTGTGATATTTGTCTTGGCTAGCAGAATAAACGGGATGTGAAGATTTGGTCGGGATGCGTCTTTCTTATGTTCTTTTACGTCGCCACGAGAAACCTTGGAGACATGCTTCCTCCTCCCCCTCTGAAAAACCCCCTCCCAATCCATGTTTCCCCTTTATCTATAGATAACATTGCATGGTCCTGAAAGCTGGTTAATTATTTCCCTGTCCAGATGGGTGGGGGAAGCCGAGAAGGGAACATAGGGGTTTATCAGAAACACATAGCAGAGCTGTCTCAGCATAGAAGCCTCTCCACCTAAAGAGAGTGGGTTACTAGGTAGAAAGAGACAATAACATTAAAAGCAATATTTCTGTCATGAGGCCTTCTCAGAGCTGTGAAACTAACCTGCTTGTATTTTTTTCCACAGCCCATAAAAGGGCTCACAGCCAGAAAATACAAATCCCATAGGCTGCTATTATGCTGATGACAGTGAAGAAAGGAGGAAAATTGTTTCATTGCTGAATTGCACATATAATTATGACATTTTATATATTTTGCAGCCTCTACCAAAGAGTTGTATGAATATCTACTATGTCCTATTGCAGGAGAAAAGTTAGCACCTGAATGCCAGGGACTTGGGTTCTGGTTTCACTAAGACTGAATTTCCCTAGTTGTTTACTAATAGGAATTTTGTGGTTAAAGGGCAATTCGAAAGCAGGTGATAATGGCTGCATCTTTTGCAGGACCAGCTGATTCATACAAATCATTTGTACCAGCACAGGGAGCGAAGCTAATTGCGCTGGCACAATGTGCCTTTCATTGCCAAGATCTGCAGGGAAAGTCTAACTGCTTACTTCAGCCAAAGAAGGATACAATGGGGCGTTGAGAAAAATCTAAATACGTAGCTGCACTTCACAGGAGAAATGTTTGGGAGTCGGTCTGTGGGGCTTTCAAATCAATGCAATTATGATCAAGAAGCTAAGGCGCCTGTTGATGGGGTATCCAGGCAGTCAAGCATTTTGTGGGTTGGAAAAGGATGAAAAAACGGTAGGGGACCCAACTATCATTACTTTCAAATGTAGCTCAAGCCTTAGGCTGGGGTTGGTGATCTAGTCCACACCTTAGATTAAGAATTAAGTATTCCTGGTGAACGGTGAGCCAATAAATAAACAAACAACATTTTGGGAGATGCAGAATAGACAGGGAAATAAAATGTATAGTAATGAAATATTCATAACCTTGCATTTTATGGACCTCAAACACTAGTTCCATGATTTACACTATTTCTGTATGCAGTAGTATGGGATCTGCCGAACAATAATAAAGATGGCATTAGAATGCGACTGCCTCAGTGTCATGGAGAAGGAGGGATTAATCAGAACTGTACGATAGCTGTAAACCTGAGTAAATAGAAGCACATATGGGGAGTCGCTTTCCTGCGCACTTTATGTTGAACCCGTGGAAATGGGGGAGATGAGAAATACAGTAATTACGAGAATGATGAGTGTCAGCACTCAGCTTCATATAAATATCCACACTATTTTCCGAGGTCCTGGTTGCTCAGGGGTACAGATACACACCAGCTGCTCCCAAGAAAACGTGGTGGTTATTATTTTATACCAAGAAACACTTTTGCAAAATTCTTGGCCCACCTGAACCCCAAACTCAGAATGCTACAGTCTGTCCCAGGTAATAGTAGCCAAGATTTCTGTCTGGCTTTGGCCCTCACTTGCTTCATAGAGGTCTGGTCAAGAGAGAGACAGAGACGCAGATTAATATCTGGGAGGAAGAACAGACAGTCACACTGTCTTGCTTCAGAGAACATTCTGATCATTCCTCCTACATAGCTGTCCCTCCGTTTAAGTTCCAACCTCAAACTCTTGGCATTTACTATTGTCTTGGATTTCATAGGTGCAAGTGGCCTTTAATACAGTCAGAGCTTCTGCTTCAGTGTCCTCCTCCTCAGCAGAGTCCAGTTTTATTCCATTTTTACCAAAGGATTATATAACACACTTGCTTGGTGCTGACAGTGCCCTTTGCTGAGACGAAACTATAGTAACATGGCAATGCTCCACGAAAACTACTAAGTTATCTTTGCATTTCTTTCCTTCCATGCAGACTCCAAGTACTCTGCCAGTCACTGGAGCCCTGGTTTCCACACCCTCTACTTATATAAGTGAATAAAATTAACTAACGACCAATATGCCTCTCCTGTATATGCCCAGTACTCTGAATTTATCCACTAAACTTCCTATTGGGCACGCTTGATTTCCTTTAAAAGTTTAGCATTTCTTTTTGGATATTACCTTGCCATGGTAGTCACCATCTCTCCCATTTTCCTGAGCAAGGCAACACAAACTTTCTTTGGTTATACATTAGGATTTTTTTTGATGAAAATGTCTTTGCATGCCTCTATTTCTTTATTAGGCTTATTAGATAATACTTATAGCTGTGGGCCTGAGAGCAAGTTATAAACTTTTCAAATGAATAAATTTTTCCAGAAAGAGTTAGTACTTGTACCTATGTCAGTGACAAATATGTGTCATCAAAAAGTTGACTATAAACCTTGGGGAATAAAGTGTTTTTACCCTTTGCTCATTCTATATCTTTATCACACAAAGCTGGGAGTATAGTGACAAGCTCAGGGTAACACCATAGGTGCTCAGTGGAAGTTGGAGACATGGATGAATGAATGTCATGGTTTTGGTGATTTTTCTTGCCCCCACATACGATAAGGTTGGCTGTCATATTGTTACAGAGACATCAATTCAAGATGGGACATAGTGCTGTCAAAAGTGACTTAGTAGGAAGAATGAAATGAACTAAAACACAGTATCTTGTTGGATGAAGACATATGTTTTCTTCCAGAACATCCTTCTTTCTTCTTGCTCTTGTGTCTTCCTCTTTTAAATGCTGGCAGATCATTTTACTTGAGATCCTCACTCAAGCATATTCTCCTCTGTCATCTACCATGGGACATAGGTGTGCAGGTAGAATTGGGGCAGACCTTGCTTACTTCCAATTTCAGAACTTTCCTATCGAGTACGTGTTTGTGTGTGTGTGTGTGTGTGTGTGTGTGTGTGTGTGTATCACATATACTTTACACACATATATGTATGACACAGTACAAAAGAATAAACAAAGTAATCAACTAAAGCTTTGTAATGCTATTGTCTGGATCAGAGAAGCTTTAAAAGAAGAAAAGCATAGAATATTTCAGGCTACATGATTCCAATGTGTTTTATGATTTTGACAGCATTCAAAGATTAAAAGTGATGAAGGGTAAATAAAGCATTTAAAGTAATAACAGAAAACATGACCACCTTGGGAAGTAAATGATATGAGTTATCTTGTTACTTATGAAAAGCAAGCCCTCGGTGAATTGCAAGATTCACGAGAGACACGAATCTTCATCTGGGCTGCAGAATTGGTTCTGGACCCATAAAGTTAGACAGATGTTCCTGGCCATATGATCCTGCTAACCTCCATTCACTGTCTTTATGTTCTCTGTAAATACTCCCTAAATCAGTCCTCAAAAGAGACGTACTCTATTTGCAGAAAGGTAATAATAGTAAGTCCCCAAATGAAGTTTTTAGAGCTAATAAGTAGCAAACTCTACCTTTTTCTTTTCTTTCCCCTCCTGCTGGCATCCTTGTAAATGTCTCACTCTACAACGTTTTGGTCTAAGCTGGATAAAACATACCTTCCTAGGGTTCTCTATTTGCTCATAGAAAAAGAGGCAAAGTGTTGCCACTGAGCTTGCTGTGAAGTGCTTTGACTTCGAGTGAGCTCACAATCAGCTTATCACTGTAGTGCTGTGATTTGGGTCATAATTAAAAGATTTTACTGTAGAAAATGACTGTGCTGTTTGCACATTCTTTTCATGTCCTTGAGGAAGAACAACATCAATCACTTATTTTCTTTTTATTTGATTTTTTAAAAGGCAGCATGGTGAAATAGAAAAATCCAAGGCCACAAAAGATAGACCTAGTTTCAAATCCCAGCTCTAGCAATTAGGAACTTTGTGAACTTTGGGAAGTTGCTTAACATTGTTGGGCTTTAGTTTCTTCAACTGTGCAATGGAGCAATGGTCCAGCTTGCAGGATTCCTATATGGATTAGATTAAATAGTATATGTTGGTCATCTGATATTTTGGAGGCATTTATTCAATGCTCTATCTCATCATTATACCCCTTGTTATCTCTAAGTTTCTGTTTCCTTTAATATTATTATTTCTTTATGCAATGAAATGATTCTGCCAAGTTCTCAACTACTTGACAAGAGCTTATGGGAATTAATAAGATCAGTGAGCTCATTGTCCTTTCAATCATGAAATGCTGGAAGAACTCCCATCCATGAAGCGATTCCCTTTTCTTCATGAGACGCTCCTCCCACAACCCATTCTAGCACTTTGCTTCTATCACCATTTTAGCCATAATTTAAGAATGTGTTGTATGACAGTCTATGGATTGCATGCCTCTGGTAGAATTGAAGCTCCTTCAGGATGGTCCAACTTTGTTTCTGCCACAGACAATAGCACCCTGTTTGGGGGCCCCCAAATATTTGTTGACTTGAGTAGAGAATGCAATGGGATGCTCTCATGGACTCAGAAGAGGAAAGATAATCCATTCTGTTCACCTGCCAGTTCTACTCTTCAGTGTTATAGAGTTCAGTTAGGAGAATTGATCCAAAGACACTTTCTTCATTGTACCCTTAAGAGAATGGCCCCATCTTTCTGCTTATATCAAGAGACTTTACCTGGGTGTCCCTACTTATTCATCTCCCCAAGGATGTCAGAAGGATGGTACTTTCCAATTTCTTCCTTCTTACCCTAAACAATCACCTTTAGTAAAACCAGGGAGAAAAAACCAGAAATCCAACCAGGGGTTCTATTTTGAATCATAACTTTTATAAGATTCATACATGATCTTTGAAAGAATGGTTCAGAAAAGCAATGGCTGACCCAAACTATGGTGAAGATACAGTGCCCATGATTCTTTCTGCTTATTTATTTATTTATTGTGTACTGCATTAAACCCAGGGGTGATCTACCACTAAGCCATATCCACAGGCCTTTTAATTTTTTATTCTGAGACAGAGTTTCACTAAGTTGCTCAGATACTCAAACTGATTTTGAACTTGAGATCCTCCTGCTTCAACCTCCAGAGTTGCTGGGATTACAAGTGTGCACCACAATACAGTTTGCATTCTTTTGAAGACCTTTATAAGAGACAATGAAAATACAACAGCACAGCAATACTCTTTTTGTAGAGGAAGAGAGCAACTGAAGTTTTGGCAAAATTGGGAATCTAGGCTCTCTTACTGTTGAGGTACCCTAATCTCCCTTACTTTAGATATAAGGTCCACTTTAGCCAACCTCTACTCTTGTGAAAGCTTTGTGACTTATTCATCATTTATCACATCTTTAACCAACACACAGGGTCACTGTGGAAGAGCTGTGGAGAGCTCAGGCTCTGGAGCCCTGGTGCCTGGTCTGCCACTGGCTAGCCAGCTTACCTCGGAAATTGTCTCACATGAGCCCAACTTCCTCATTTGTAGAGTAGGGAAGGTGATAGAGCCCACCTCCTAGGCTTGTTGTGAGGATTGGGTATTGTTACTCACAATGCAGTATGATAAATGTCCCAGCACATAAAACACTCAGCACATTTAGCTGAAAAGCAATAATGAAACCCATTTTAGGGTACCTCCTATGTACCAGATCCATGCAGCAAGGTGGGGGGGTATTAAAATGGGATGATTGCTGCTCTTAAAAACCATTCACTCTAATAGGAAGAACACTGTGTAAGCATACGAATATGGTATAGTATGTCTATATTTACAGAATGTAGAGCAAACATTTATGTTGAATAGAAGTTTGGGGCAACTTTTCAGAGGTTAATCATTATGCTGGGCTTTGAAAGAGTCATTGTTTTCCAGGCAGCAAATGGAACAGGGGACAAGCCTGGATGAAAGGAGAAAGTATGTTCTGCAGTGGCAGCTTCTTCGACAAGGCTTGAGTGGAAAGCGTGTGGCTTGGGCCGTGGTGAGGAAGGAGCTGGAAAGGTTGGAAGGCAGATAGGCAGTGAAGCCCACCTTGGTCATTCTAGAGACTTTTTTCTTTACTCCAAAAGTAGCAGGTTTCCCTGGGAGACTTCTAGCTGGCGGGTGTTAGGATCACATTGCTGAGTGCTCAGTCTTATAGTGTTCACTTTGCATGTAAGCATAACTGAACATTATAAATGACACAAAAGGGGCGAATTTGCGAATTCCCTCTGGTAGTACAGAGGTAATTACTCTGTTGCCTTGTACGTGTCCTTTAAAAGTCTCTGAACCTCATCTTTGTATGGGATGTTGGGAAGTTTATGAAAGGTAAAAGAACATGGAAATATGCTGTAGTAGTTGGTAAGTCCCCTCTACAGACTTTCAGAACAAAGTAAGCATATAATAAATTGAGTATCGTGGCTCTTCCTCCCAGCCCAACAACAGAGGGCAGCAACTTCAAAAGACCAGCGGGGCCAGTCCTGAATACCTCCAGGTATTGTGTCATATCAATCAAAATAGCTAGAAGAGAGGATTTTGAATGCTTTCATCACAAAGAAATGATATCTGTTTAAAATGATGGATAACCTAAATATCCTGAATTAATCATTATACAATACACACATGTATCAAAATATCTCATGGTACCCCATAAATATGTAAAATTATTATCAGTTAATACAAATAAAGAAGTTTATAATTTTTAAAAGGAAAGAAAAAATAAATAAAAGGAAATGGGACCATAATAGGGAAAATGTTAAAGGACTATAAAATTGAATGGTTCTGTCCTTATGGGAGTATGAGAAATTTTTCTAACAGGAGGTTTTTCATCTTAAATTGGAGATGACAGCTCCCCTGTAGGTGCTATTTCAGGGATTGGAGGAGGTGTACATATGAGGCAGTGTAGGACAATGGTCTAGAGGGAGTCTTTAAAGTCGAACATGTAACTTATTCATTGATTATTCTTGGCCAACTCATCTCATTGAAGCCTCAATTTGCTCATCTGTAAAATGGAGAATATAATAGCTATTTCCTAAGATTGTTATCAGGATTAAATGTAATAATGTGATAAAGTGTTTAGTGGTAGTTCATTATAAACATCTAGAAATTTGCTTGTTGTCTTTATACATGAATTTTTAAAACTATGATTGCACTCGTGTTTTAATTATGTATCCCTGTCCCCTGCTAGCAAAAGGCGTACTTGGCTTTTAGCTTAAATATATGCAGCTCCAAACCTCTCACTTGTTCATCTATATCACGCTGCCTTTCCTGATATGTCATAGACCCCAACACAAAAGCTCAGCTCTGGTATAAAAATGAGGAATTGAAAGTGAGTAAAGCTGATATTTCTAGATTGTCTGTCAAGTTTAGCAAAATGTGTAAAAGTAAACAAGCAGTACCAAGACCTGAAGGTGAGTTGCATATTTAATATTCCTCCTTTTTAATAATCTAAGCTTATTAGCAACAGATAAGAAAATACTACTTAAAAAACTGTATATGATTTTTTTCGCCCTGATGCATTTTTTTTAACTTCTAATGCAATGTACATAGTATAAATAAGTAATGTAATCAAGTTTATCTTTGGAAGAAAAAGTTAATAATCCTACTGGAGAATTGGAAATAAATGGTGCTCTTATTGCATTTATTATAAATCACTCAAATCAAACCACATTAACCTGAAACTGTGTATTGGAATATGTTGGGTCTCTTTGTGACCCTCCTTACCTTCTCCATTGCCTCTGTTCCCTCACACAGTGCCTGATGCAGAGAAGCTGCAGAGGACTTCCAAGAGCCAGCAGAAACCTCCAAGTCCATTTTGTGACTTCTAAACACACCGGACCCCAGGCATCTATAGACTATCAGGGAGCTAGAGATCCAGGTGGTGGCACTCAGTATCTGGAGGCTTAGAACGAATTGTGCCACTTGGGACAGCAGTGACAAACAGTTAACACAACCAATCCATGCAACGGAAAGGTAAAGTGAAACCCATTGGTTTTGTGAAACTTCAGAGCAAGAAAGCTATTTTGGGGGAAGGAGAAAGGGGTCAGACATCAAGCAGCATGGATGGAGGGTGTTACAGAAAGAGTGGAGAGGAAAGGAGGCAACGTGGCTCCCCGTGGACCTCAGCTGGGTCTTCTGCCAGGAGCGTTTCTGCAGGCCATCATCAGATGCTTGTAAAAGGCAGCACAGGGGACTTTGATAATAAAAACCACAGTCTTTATTCCCTCACCAGGTTAATTTTCATACTCTATATCCCCCTTTCCATGCTAAGGATCTAGGATTGATAAATTGGAGGAGGGTTCCCTTTATTACTGAGCTCTGAACCCAAGTGGTTTACCCCAATTCTCACTCTGAATAATGGCTAAGCTCTTCCCATGGCTCTGAGGTCCTCCTCCTGTTTTCTCTCTTCACCCATTATCATCTCTCCCTACAAGACTTGCAGGGTCTTCTGCTCTATTGGTACTTCCTTCTCTCCTGGAACACACATCCTGCTTGTCTCCTGGAGAATGTCCTTTCCTTCAGCTGAGTCAAGTATCCCTCCTTGGGTCCTAGGACTCTACGTCTTCTACCACAGGACTGTCACGTGTTATCAGCATGGGTTGTCTTTTTCCCTCTCAGTATCTCTTCAATTACTTCAGGAAAGGAGATTGTCTTTCCTCTCCATTCCTAACCTTGTCACTGAGCTTGGGGCTTAGAAGTTGCCCAATGTGTCAAAATTTCCATTGCGGACTTTTATTATATTAATCAGGACTTTCCAGAGAAGCTGAACTGTTAGCAGATAGATAGGTAGGAAGGTAGATGGAGGCAAGGAGAGACAGAGAGAGAAGGAAAGAAATGCATTGTAGGTAACTGGATCACACAATTATGGAGACCTAGAAGTTTCAAGACCTGCAGCTGACATCCTAGAAATCCAATGGTATGATTCCAGCCAAGTCTAATTCCAAAGGCAGAACACCAATGTCCCAGCTTTAAGACAATTGGGTTCAGAAAATTCTTTCTTATTTAGCATTTTTGTTCTCTTTAGTCCTTCAGTGAATTGGATGAGCCCCAAACACACTGAGGAGGGAAATCTGCTTTGCTGATTCAGATACTAACGCCAGTCAGAAACACCCTCACGGACATACCCAGAAAAATGTTCAACCGAATAACTGGAAACACTGTGGCCTAGATTAATAGGCACAAAATTAGCCATCACACCTGAACATAGTATTTTTCCTAATGCAGGTTCTATTTTCAGTAAAATATTAGTGCCACAACTCAGAGGCCCTTCTTTTCTCTAATTTGCTCTGGTCCATATTGTCTGCACTACATTATAAGTGACCCAATTATAGCTCCCCTCTATTGTCCTGTGTTTCATGAGCAGACAGCATGGTATTTAGTCACCATGTGCCTTACTCTTGTCATATCCTTCATCATTCTTGTTTTTGGAGCTGGTACAGTGGAAGTACTTACAAATATATTTATTTAATGGTATTAAACAGAAATATATATTGTGAATAAATTACCAAATATTAATTATACTATGTCAGATTGCTAGTTACCTATGTTATATCCATTTTTTTCCTTTTCTTGAGCAATAAAATCCCTATTATTTCTGGGTGTGGCAATGAGTTCCAATTCCTACTAAGAACTGTAAAGAAAACAGTAAAAAGAAATGTGAAAATTACCCAAGGAATTTACATTGCTAGTAAAGAACTTTGCTTATTTATAGAACATAAAAATAAGAGAATAGAGCTTTGGGTAGGTCTTAGATCATGTACAGCAGATAATAAATAAGATAACTGGAGGAAACTGAAGAAGGAAGGGGCTTCTACAAGCTGGTGTTTGTTTTGTGTGGCTGTAACAAAACACGTGAGACTGGGTATTTTATTTAATTAATTAATCTTGAACCAGGGATTGAACCCAGAGGGGCTTAATCGCTGAGCAACATCCCAAGCCCTTTTTATTTTTTATTTTTGAAATAGGGTCTCAGTAAGCTGCTGAGGTGGACTTTGAACTCATAATCTCCCTAGTTGCTGGTATTATAGGTGTGCACCATTATATCTGGATGGGTACTTTATTTTTATTTTTAAATGTTGTTGAAGAGTTGTATTGTAGTACAACCATAAATGCATATGTACTAACAATAAGATATGCCCCTGTTCCTAATCCAGAATCATCCCACATCACCCACACCCTGGTCTCTTGACTCTTCCATATTTCCTGCATAACAGGTATAAATAATATATATACGATTGTGCATTTTTCAGAATTAAATGATTGCAGAAGTATTACTTGGCTTCTCAGGGGAGTAAAGAGTAAGTTACATTGTTGATTCCCTCCAGATCCCTCCCTGTCATCTTTCTCTCTCCTCTCCCTCTAGCTCTTCCCTCTCTCACTCCTACGTTTCCATGGTTCCCCTAGATTATGTGTTGCTTAGATTTTGGTGCATCTAGCACATGAGTTTGACCTTTTGCTAAAGTGTGAGTTTTGCTCTAGCCTCCACAAATGTGGGAAAACATTTGACCTTCAAGACTCTGGGTTTGGCTAATGTTACTCAACATTTCTTCCAATGCCATCCATTTACCTTCAAAGGCCATAATATTGTTGTTTCTAATAGCTGAGTAGAATTCCATTGTATATATATATACCAGAGCTTTGGGATCCAGTGAGGGGCATCTGGGTTGATTCCATACTTTAGCTATTGTAAATTGAACTGCTGTGAACATTGATTTTGCTGTGTCACTGCAATGTGCTGATTCTAGCTCCTTTGGGAAAATACCCAGAAGACGGATAGCTGAGTCATACGGTGGATCCATCCCTAATTTTTTGAGGAGTCTCCACACTGCTTTCCAGAGCAGCTATATCAGTCTGCAGTTCCACAGTGTGCTAGTGTTCCTATCTCCCCACCACCCCTTCAGCATCTGTTATTGTTTATATTCTTCATCTTTGCCAGTCTGACTGGAGTGAGGTGAAATCTTAATGTAGTTTTGATTTGCATTTCTCTGATTACTAGTGATTTAGAACACTTTCTCATGTATTCATCGGTGTGCTCCATTTCCTCTGTTGAGAAGTTTCTGTTTAGCATTCTTGCCCATTTATTCATTGGATTATTGTGTTTTTGGTATGAAGTTTTTTGAGTTCTTTATAAATTTTGGATATTAGTCCCCTGTCAGAGGAATCACAGGCCATGATTATGTCCCATTCTGTAGGTTCTCTCTTGACAGTTTTGACCAATTCCTTGGCTGAGCAAAAGCTGTTTAGTTTAATGGCATCCCAGTCATTGAGTCTTGACTTTATTCTTTTGCTTTGGGAGCTTTGTTGAGAAAGTTGTTGCCTACTTCCATATGCTGGAGTGTTGCTTTTAATTTTTCTTATAGAAGTTGTATAGTAGCTGGTTTAATTCTAGTTCCTAATCCATTTTGATTTGATCCTTGCGCACAGCGAGAGATAAGCAACTAATTTCAATTTTCTGCAAATGCCCGTCCAGTTTGTCCAGCACCATTTGTTGTATACATTCTCTTTCCTCCATGTTATATTTTGACCCCTTTCTCAAATATCAAATGTTTAATGATTTGTGGGTTTGTCTCAGAGTCTTCCATTCTATTCCATTGGCCTTCAGTCTATTTTGATATCAATACCATGCTTTTTTTGTTACAATAACTTTGTAGTATAATTTCAGATATGGTATTGTGAAGCCACCTGTGTTGTCTTTCCTGCTTAGTAATATTTTGACTATTTTGGGTTTCTTTTTATTCCAATTGACTTTGTGAATTGCTTTTTGCATATCTGAAAAGAACAACATTGGTATCTTAATGGGGATTGCATTGAATCTGTATAGCACTTTTTGTAGAATGACCATTTTGATCATATTAATTCTGAATAACCAAGAGCATGGAATGTGTCAGCATCTTTAGTTTCTTTCTCCAATGTTTGATAATTTTCATTGCAGAGGTCTTTTACTTCCCTTGTTAGATTAATTTTATTGTTTTTTTAATGATATTGTGAATGGGACCAATTTCTTGATATCTTCTTCTGCCCTATAATTGTTAGCATATAGGAAAGTTATTTATTTATGGGTATTGATCTTGTAGCCTTCCACTTTGCTAAATCTGTTTAAAAGTTCAAGCAGTTTTCTGCAGGAGTATATTGATTCTTCCAGGTATAGGATCATGTCATCAACAAAAAGGGATAGTTTGATGACTTCTTTTCCCTTACTTATCCCTTTCATTTCCTTTTCTTGCCTTATTACTCTGGCTATGGTCTCAAGGACTATATTGAATAAAAGTGATGAGAGTGGGCAGCCTTGTCTTGTTCCTGAGTTTAATGGAAATACTTTCATCTTTTCTCCATTTAGTATTATACTAGATGTGAGTTTGCATATATGACCTTTACATAGCTAAGGGATCATAGTTGTTTTGATCCCTACCTTCTCCAGAGTTTTGATTATAAAGGGGCTGGACTTTATCAAAGACCTTTTCTGCATCAATTTTGATGATCATATTTTTTTTTGTCCTTAATTTTAAGTGATGACTCACATTTATTGATTTGCATATGTTGATTCAGCCATGCATCCCTAAATAAATCCCTCTTGATAATGATGAATTATCTTCTTAATGTATATTTGAATGCAGTTTGCTAGAACTTTACTAAGGATTTTTGCATCTATGTTCTTTAGGGATATAGGTCTGTGGTTTTCTTTCTTTTCTTTTTTT
>PVKS010000070.1:75334-298370 GCA_004027875.1 Aplodontia rufa | reverse complement strand
TATTTAGGACAACTGAAGAAAAGCTGGAAAAAAAGAAAAACAAGCAAACTTGAACACTGAAGCAACCTCAAGCATCTCTTTATTTTGATGATATATTTTTGTAAGGAAAATAAGTATTCAGATGATCAGGAATGTATATAACGAAATCAAGAAAAAGATAACAGTATGCATTTAAAAAGAATTATGAAATTATATATCAGTGCTTAGAATGGGGCCAAGGGAAGTGCTGAAATATAAGACAGGAGGTGACGTAGACTGTCACCCACTGTAAATGTTTGCAAGTGGCTGTGTTTTAAATAATCAGGATCATTACAGTGATCTCTGTGAATGTCAAAGCCTTGGCTTCCAGGCTTTACATTATGTATAGGAAAGAAATACGACAATCCTAGGTAATTAGACAATAGACCCAGAGCCCTTACATTGGATGCATTTTGTTTTAAAAATAGGCTTTGTTTTTCAGCTTCCTCTGCAGTTCTATGTGAAGATTGATGAATCAGTTTTTACTTGTTTTATTAATAAAACATAATTTGGATATCTTGAGTTGATGGTTTTGTGATTTAGCTGGGTAAACTATCTTTGTAACAGATAAGTTATTTATAAAAATTAAAAAACTTATATTCTAATGTTGATTTTGTGCCTTGTTTTTAAAGTTTGTGAGACAGGACATAATTTGTATCCCAGCAGAACATTTAATTGTTAATTGAAATCAAGGAGGGAAAAAACGCATTCACTAGAGTCCTGGGGATGCCATGGTGTTCAGAAGCTACTTTTCTTGAATTCTTTTGTCAGTTTCCCCAGGCTGCTTTTCAGCTGATAAAAGGCAGCAACCAGATTTCAACTGAGCCAGAAGAAAATGGATATGGCTTTTTTCATAATGCATTGTAACTTCTCATTTCTTTTTTAATTTTTGAAAATTTACCCCATTGTTGAACCACAAGCATGATTTTGGAGCCATTTATCCTGATTGTCACACAGTTAACATTAGCTATACCCCATGACATACTGAGTATGGGTGGTGCTTCTTTTGAGAAGAACTTTCATATTTGCAGTATTCAAAAAATTCTGACAAGAGTTTTCTAAGCTTAAAGACAGCAAGTAGTAGTTTCTGATTTCTGTGATGTGGTAGAAAGGCCTGCCTGGAAATACCTTTTAAACCTAGTAGGAAGGAAGTTTTCTTTGCCAAGGAATATGAGGCATGGACATGAGAGAGAAAGAGTTTTATTAAGTTTTCATGTGGCTTTCATTGCTCTGACACTTCATTGTGTACGTGATGCTGGGGTTTGAACCCGAATCCTTGCGCATGCCAGGCAAGTGCTGTAACTGCTGAGCCACTGCTCCAGTCCCTAAACTGGTATTTTAATCAAAACATTTATAAATAGCAAAATTAACTGATGTTTCATCAGTTTCCTCTAACCTAATTTAATGTTAATTAAATTAGGGAGCAATGATAGGTTTACGAAGTGAATAGTGTAAGATATAATATTCACTCCATGAACGGTTGAAGTGGTTATGTTGTCCTAGAAAATAATATTAAATCTGTTGGCACTAAAAGCTATTCCAGTTTTATTATCTGCACACTAGGTATTAGCATTCTATATATATGTATATGTATATTTCATATTAGCATCTTAATGTTTATTGCTTCTTCTGAAAACAATTAGGCAACTGAGAAAAAAAAATCTTAAGAAAATCGGATTTCAGAGCTGGGTATTTGTTAGATTAGGTCGTGTGCCCCCCCCCCCGCCCCTTGGCAGTATGTAGTAGACTAGTTTGGGGAATGGAAGGTTAAAGCCACCTTACGTGTTATGAGGATTAATGTGAAAAACCCTTTGAGCCAACCCCTTCTCTCACTCACTAGGAACTGTATTAACCTGATTCAGTGGGTCATATTTTTGCATGAATGGGTTTTGAGATGTTTTTCTCTGACCACTATTAACAAACAGGTAAGTTTCCTCTTCGTTTTTCTGAATTGGTCTGGGAACAACTCAGTGGATCAGAATTCGATGTTTCAGTCACTGAAATTGAATTTCCTGCCTTTCAGTGTCAAAGGTGGGTTCCTTTGCAAAGTTGATAAAAATATCCAAGGCCAACCCAAAGATCAAGTGTATTCATATTTCTGTTGTTTGTCCACCTGTCTAAAGAAAGTGCATTTTACAGAATATAACTTATTTTCCCAGCAAAATAAGCTCTTCATTCGAAGGACTTGTTGCAGTGATTGCACATCTGCATATTTTGCCTTCATTCTAATGCCTCTGCCCTTTTACCTCCTTCCTCTCCTTTTCTGAGGCCAGCCTTCCTCTGACCCCAAACACGTAATACAGAACCATTACAACCTACCAATCATGATTCCAAAAATGTTGTTATTCCTCGTGGCACCATGGAAATGTTTTTTAAAAAGAAGATTTTTGACTTCCACCTCCCTGCCCAGGCATCCATTGTTAGAAGTTTTGTGCCTTTTACACTGAGATCTGCTTAATTGCCCTCCCTACAGATTCACACTGCAGCCAGATTATAGTAGATTACAGAAATAACACCACAGCCACACTCCCCTGTCCAAAGATCTGTTGTTTCCGCATTGTTCACTGGGCTTGCTCTGTCTCCTTCAGGGTCATCACTTCTCAGCAGAATCCTCTTGCAGCTGAATTGGCCTAAGCACATACCTTAGTAGGCCCTGTGGGTCCCCACCAGCATGCTTTTGTCTGTCCCATTTGCCCTGCTTCTCTATTAAAATTTAACCTTTCAAGGATCAGGTTAAAGGTCAAGATCATGAGACCTTTCCAAACCACCTTCTCTTGCTGCACTTGCTGCTTTATTCCCATTGGGCGTTCCTTACAACTTGAACTTCATTTGTATATACCTGACAGTAGATGTTACAGTCTCTTGTGTCCCCAAGGTACATATCCTTTTACTGTTGATAAAAGGTCAATTGTAGATGGTGATAGTGATTCTTAACATGAGGGCCAAGTAATTTCTAACATTTAGTCAAGTTAACCAGCAGGTAACGCCATTTTGAAATATATAAATTATATTTTCCCCTTATAGGACCAACGATAGTGATAGGTTCTCAGGTTAGAAGACTAATTAGCTAGAAGGCTTTGCACTTAAAATACTGAAAGAATGGAACTCCTGGGATACATAAGTGTTAAAAATGAGGTTAAATAGTGTTTCCATTGTCTTTCGCATGATGTGACATTCTGGAAAATTCAGAAAATGGTGTTTGAAATTGAGGTCTCTGATTATGTTACATCTGATTTCACTTCAGAGTTCAAAGTTTGTTTTTTCTTGGGTAAAGGTGATTGGGTGGCTTATTGTTCTTGGACATGATGATGGTTTTATGTTTTGTTTTTTGACTCAAAATTGAACAAGACATAGCATATTTTTAAAAAGAGCTGGTCAAGAAAAGGGGAAAAAAGGGCCTGGAGCAGTGGCTCAGCGGTGATGGCACTTGACTGACATGCGCAAAGGCGTGGATTCAAACCCCAGCACCACATACACAGCAAAGTGTAGGAGCACAAAAGTCACATGACAAACTAAAATTCTCTCTCACTTTGCCTCTCTTTTAAAAAAAAAAAAAAGGCAGTTGCAGACAATCTTTATGAGCCATGATTAGGCAGGGTACATCCAGAGATCTGAGACTTCTTAGGACGCAGTCCTATATGCCCAAGGGAAATGATCAAGATGTAAAAAAAAAGAGAGAAAAAAAGAATGCAAAATGTGTAATAACCGTATTTTTCTCTCAAGAAAAGTGGAATGTCAGGCTTCTGACTAAAGGATTGACAGAGGGCAGGGACTGCTTGTAGTTTTGTAAAGTGGGTCCACGTAAGCCTGCCTAGCGAGTGGTGTGAAGCCTACATTTGTGGTGTGAGTTGGCTTGTAGTCTTCAGTGTGACCTTTTCGTTTTTAAAGTCTCACAGGCCCTTTTGCTGAAGTGCCAGGTTGCTTTCCTGATAGAACAGCATGTTCACATTGGACACCGGCATGCTAACGTAGACAGCCAAGCTCTGCTAAGCTGCTAAGAAGCCACATAAGTAGCTTTCTTCCCATGGATAGTAATGTTATGGTCATGAAGTGTCCCACATATAATTAATATCAGTGGCAAAAAGCAGCAAAGTTTTTAAGACTTGTGCCTTTTGTTGCTCAAGTAAACCTATTCCTTCTGTTCGCAGTTCATTGCTGTGCTGCAACCGCAAGTACTGGCTTCACATTTCAAGAAACAAGTGACTCAAGTTTTAGTCAGCTCCTGTGCTGCTGTGAGTAAAGAACCCAGCAAGAACAATTTAAGGAGGAAAAGTTTATTTGGGGGCTCACAGTTTCAGAGTCTTAGTCCGTAGGAAGCCGGCTCCTTCCTTGGGGCTGGAGGTGAGGCTGAACATCAAGATGGAAGGCCTGGCTGCAGGAAGCAGGGAGAGGCTCCACACCAGATACGAAATATATACCCTAAAGGCACACCTCAGTGACCCCCTCCTCCAGCCGCACCCCACCAGCCTGCAGTTGCCAGTTAGTCCCTATCAAACGATTAACTCACCGATTGGGTGACGTCTCCCTTAACTCGGTCATTTTAGCCCTGAGCTTTTTCTGTCTTGTCACATGTAAGCTTTTGGGGGACACCTTACACTTAAACTATAACAGCTTTCAAATTCTGAAGTGAAGTAAGGGGCAGACAGCATTCCCTGAAAACCTTAGACCAGTTGTCATTTTCCCCAGGACGTATGTCCATGCTGTGACATCTAAATTACATTTTCTGTGATAAACCTCAAATCTATTCCCCCTACACCCAGAAGGATATGAGGCTTCATTTTCATAGCATCCATACACACACACACACACAAGGGTTTTCCTACTGTAATCAGTCTCATTGACTATTTTTCTCAGTTTACTAAAGACATGATTTTATGGAAAAAGTCCTTCTCATTCTCAAATAATATAATTGGTACTTAACTCTTCTTTAGAGTAGCTAGTTTCCTCATACAGTCTGTCCACGTCTTAGAGCCCAGCGTCCTCCATCACACTAAATTATAGTTGAACCTTTGGCATGCTGATTGATTTGGACACCAGACCCCCTGCTTACTTGCTGGGACTTGCGTATCATGTGCTTTTGATTCCATGCAAGAGCATAGTGGAGACTGCTTCCACGTGTTGGTCAGCTACTGTTCTACCAGGGCGTTTCAGAGGGATGTCATGGCCCCAGCTGATCCTTGGAATTAGACTCTCCGGTCACTCCTGGGTCATGCTTTAGTTGTGGTTTGGATTTGTTTTTAAATCTATCCATGCTTTTACTTTGTGGTTGCTATGCTATTTTTGTAGAATTGTTTCTCTAGTCTTTAGATTATTTAAATTTTAACTTCTTTTTCAGCGCGAGCGTTCCCTGACTTAATGCTTGTCAACTTAATTGAGCATATACTCCCTGGGTCCTTGCGACTCACGAGAGACTGCATGGAACTGTGGTGGTGGCTCTGGCCATGACAGCTGTGATTTGGTCCTGCAGTCTGTGCAGAACAGCTCTGCCCTCCGAGCTCATCTGTACTACGGTGATTCACCTAAGCAGTCAGGACCACCTTCCCTGGCTAAGCGGAAGTAACACACACGCTTCCCACTTTCCTGTTTCTCTCCCAAAACCAAATTGACTCGAGATTTACTTCTTCAGATAAACCAGGTGGTATGTAGGTGTTTTTTAATATGATTGCTCAAACATGGGCTTACTACATGAGGTACTCTTCTAAATTCTTTGCAAATATTAATATGTAGTCCTTAGACCAACCCAGAGAAGTAGATGATGTGCTAGCCCTGTTGTTACAGAGGAGGAATTAAGCCAAGGAATAGTCAAGTAACTTGCCCAAGGTCACCCAGCTAATAAGCGTCAGAGCCAGAATTCAAAATCACGTGATCTGGAGCGGTGGCTCAGCGGTTCCGGCGCTTGCACGAGGACCCAGGTTCAAACCCCAGCACCACGTACACAACTGAGTGTTGGAGCAACTAAGTCCATGTGAAAAACTGAATAAAGTTGTTTAAAAAAAAAAATCACGTGATCTGGTCCAAACATGCTTTTAACACTATTCTCTGCTGCCTGGTGCTTGTGGGAAGGAAGACTACAAATTGATGCATTCCTGTTTTTTCAGAGTGACTATAGTAAGTCATCAACTCTGCAGAATCATCTTTACTTTTCTGGTGAAATTGCATATTTCAACTCTTGCCACTTCCTCCTTTGGCTCTATCCCAGCATGTGGGAACAGTGTCTCCTATTTTGTCCACCACTATATGCCCTGCTCCCATCTTGGGTCTGATCCATAGAAGGTGGACAACAAATTTTAAACTACCTTACAAATGTGATGACGAGGGATTGGGGATTTAGCTCAGCGGCAGAGCACTTGCCTAGCATGCGCAAGGCCCAGAGTTTGGTCCTCAGCCCTGTGGTGATGAGGTCTAGTTTTATTTTTCTACCCTTTTCTCCCACGTGCTTCTCAACATCAGGTTTTTGCCCTAGGTCAGACAGCGTGCTTGATACAGCTGAGAGAAAGGTGCACCTTAGAGCTTACAAAGGGGAAATAAGTGTGCAGGTGCAGTCTTTATTCATGGGTTCAGGACGATGTGTGAATTTGCCTACTTGCTCAAAATGCTCAAGACACTTCATGGTTATTCATGACATGCACAGATAAACAAGTATCCTTTCTACAGTCTATGTAGGGACATGTTTTTCTCTTTTTGTTAGTGATTTTGCTATTTTAAATGGCCCCCAAGCAAAGTGCTGTAGTGCTGTCTGGGGCTCCAAAGCTGTGACTCGCCTTAGGAAGAAAGCAGAGACTTTGGAGAAGCTTCCTTCAGGCGTGATTGTGATGCTTTTGGCCAAAAGCTCAAGGTTCATAGCCAACCAGGAGAAATGGAAAGGTGAGTTCATATCCAGACTTAAACATGAATGCGAATAGCAGCTTTGATCAAAATAACCAAAAACTGGAAACAACCCGCATGTCCATCCGCAGGTAGCGGGTAACAGATTATGTATATCTAGACCTCGGAATGCTACTCTGCATTAAGAACTAATGCTGATACAGCACAGGTGAATCTCAGGTGCAGTGTTACATGAAAGAAGCCAGGCACGGAAGAGTAAAGCTGTATGGCTTCAGTTACATGAAGCCTTACAAAAGGTGACAGAAAGCAACAGTGGGCTAGGCTTCCCTGAGAAGGGGCACGTGCAGATCTTCCAGGGCGATGGAGATGTGCTGCTGTTGATTGCCGCAAGGTTACATGAGTGTGTCCACCTGTCAAGACTGTAAGGGCTGGGAGTATAGCTGAGTAGTAGAAAGAGCATGCTTAGCACATGAATGGCCCTGGGATTGATCACCAGCACTGGAAGGGAAAAAAAAGAAACATTTTTAAATGGTTGCATTTTATTTTATTTATATATATATAGAGAGAGAGAGAGAGCGCGCACATCTTATTGTCTGAGTCCATTCAGCAGAAACTTCTTACAGTTCTAGAAGTTGGTAAGCCCACAATCAAGGCACCAGCAGATTCAGGGTCTAGTGAGGACCATTTCCAGGTCCAGAAATGGCACTTAAAAAATGCTGCGTCCTCACCCAGTGGGAGAGGTGTGGCTGTCGTTTGGGGCCTCTTTTATAAAGGACATCAATCCCTTTCATCACCTCCCAAAGGCCCCACTAACATCTCCTTGGTGATTAGGTTTCAACATGGGCATTTTGGTAAGGATGAGAACATTCAGACGATAACCTATAAATTAAAATCATAAAGTTGTTTTTAAAAAGCTTTATGGGAAGAAATATTTAATGTTGCAATACTGTGCCCCTATCCTAATGAAAAAAACACCCCCCCAAGAAAGGCACACAGGGGAAATGCAGATGCACAAAGCAAGTTACCAACCAGCAGCCCCTTGGGAATTAGCAGAAAATAAAGCCTTATCATATCCGAAGCTAGAGATGACAGACATCTTCCCATGAGAATTTCCATCTACACTTGTTTTAGTCAGCATTTTCACTGCTGTGACCAAATTACCCACCCAGAACAACTCACGGGGGAGGGGGATTGATTTGGGGCTCACAGTTTCTAAGGTCTCAATGATAGATGACCGAATCCAGTGCCTGGGTTGGAGGAGGCAGCACATGATGGGGGAAGGGCCCAGCAAAGGGAAGCTTCTTGATGGTCTTGAAGCAGAGCAAGAGAGGAAGGGACCACAGGGAACATGTGGGCAGCCCCCAGGGAACCCCCTCCTCCAGCCACGCCCCACTGCCTCCAGGTAGTACCTAGTCAAACTCGATGGAGGGGTTAGCTTACAGCTCTCAATCTAATCATCTGCCTCTGAAAATCCCCATATTAACAGGCACTTTTAGGGGACACCTCACACGTGCACCTTAACAATACACTTACTTATCTGTGTTTTAGCTAACACTTTCTTGGTATTAGTAGTAACACACCAACTCCTTTATATTATATCACTACATAGCTGCATGACCTTCTCACACCAAGCACTACCAAATTAACCTGAGGAAGGATAGCTAGCTAGTGTGACTCTTTGGAAGTGTGTGCATCATCAGTGCTGCTCTACAGACCAGGTCCCTGTTCTCCTGGTACTTTGGGTTTCTGGTCACCTGGTCACCCTCTCCGAGGAGAGAAGGAGCTACCCTATTCCAGTCATGGTCACAGCCCCACACAGCGACTATCAGATGTTTCCAAAAGGCACAGCCTCAGGCCTCCCAGATGTTCTCCCGTTTCGTGGTGCCTTTCACTAAACCGCAGGTCTAGTCCCACTCACCATGCTGCATGTCACTCAGACAATGTGCTTTCCAGAGTTAACCTTGATTGAGAAATCTCATTTCCTATTCCTTCAATCGCATTAGATGCACCAAGCTTCATGTGGGACCTGGGGCCTGTGATACTGAACAGGACAGGAAGCTGCAGCGTGCTGCACTGTCGCCCTCTGGCTCCTCTCCAGCGAGTGGCTGTCATGCCATCTGCCTGATTAAGCTCTATCTCTCTGCATTGCCAAGCGCTTTGAGAGTGGCCTCCTTACATTTTCACTTCGGTTCTCTCACTAGCCACATATACTCAGGTTCAGAAGGATTAAAGTTCCAAACGTGAGCAAGCATGACCTTTAAGGAAAAACTGCAAGCTTAAAGCTTGAATGCTTTCTGGCTTCTGCTTTCTGTGATTCAGAGATCCTGGTCAGTCAGGAAGCAGGTCGGGGTGCCAAGTGCTCCAGAAATCAGCTTTGGGTCTCAGTACTGCCCTAGCAGAGATCTGCTGCTGTAGTTGAGGTGAGGCAGGAAGGAAAACGAAGCTGTCAACAGTTTTGATGTCACAGCAGCCCAGAGGCTGCAGTTTCCGCTTGGGGAGTGCGCTGGCTGCGTTGTGGTATGCCCGCATCAGCTTTGCTGTTTTGCTTTGTTTCTTAATTTGATGGATTCCTAAATCTGACGTCACATTCTTTCTCATTCATTTTCTCCACGCCCCCCTTCTTTTCTCCCCACCTCCACCTCTAACGGGGAAGGGAGAGAGGAGGGAATTTCAAAACTACAGCCCCTTTCTCTCCAAGTTAGGCGCGGTGCGCAGCGGAGGGGGGCAGCGACCCCTCCGCTTTCCTGTCCGTAGCTGCGCGCTCTGTGGCCGCCCCGGATCTGCCGACGACGCAGCCAGGCGACAAGCACCAACTCAGGGCAGAACAAGGGAGACGTCGCTCTCCACGGAACTGCACAGGGAGGAGCTGAAGCTGTTTTCACTTTTCCCTTGAAATGTTTTCTTACAAGGCTGATATTTCCGTAGTTTAAAATAAGCTGTTGGAGCAAAGCAGTACGGTTTTGATTCACTCCGAGGGACAGCACCTAGCGGCCAGGCGACTGCGGAGCGGGGGGTGTTTGATCGCAGGAAGCAAAGCCCTGCGGGAGGAGGGGAGTGGCAGCTCCGCCCCGAGGTCCTGGCAGCCGCGGTGCTCTCGGCGCGCACCTCCACCTGCCAGTCAAAGTGCGTGTGTCGCCTGCCCTACCTGGAGGCTTCGTGTGTGCGTGGGGCTCTTAAACCTGAGAGACGCGTCCCTGCCACCTCCACGAATTAAAAAAAAAAAAAAAAAAACGGCATCGTAAGTACCGAAGTCAGTACAAGCCCAAGCCCAGGAGGAGGGACGTCCCAGCGGGCAGCAGCCACCACCCTGCGAGAGCAGAAACGCTCTCCAGTTCGATTTTACCCCTGCGGTTCCCGGACTCCAGGAGGCTTCAAAGCAGCCCCTTTCTATGTCTGGATTTTTTTCCAGTGATCTGTATGCAGCCAAATTAAGAAGAAGAAAAAAGAATATACTAAATTTTCATAAAGTCAAATTGATTCGTGCTAAAAGTGCTTTATAAAGTTTTTGTTTTGTTTTAAAAGGGGACAGTGAGAGAAAGAGAGAAGCAGTTTTTATTTAGTTTTTCATGTGACTTTCATTTGGAGTTTGAACCCGGGTCCTTGTGCTTGCCAGGCAAGCGCCGCAACCACTGAGCCATCGCTCCAGCCCCTCTTAAGTTATTTTTACAGATCCTTGTCACCCCCTGAAGACCCAGCAGCTGATCTTCTAAATCCCAAGGGCATCTCTACTGGTTCTAGGCACCAGGCCTGGGTCAGGAGCCGGGGAGACCGGGTGATGGCACCGCCAGCGCAGCAACGCAAGCCTCCAGTGCAGCTTCCCGTCTCCCGGGTCCAGTGTTTTCCAGCAGCGAGCCTGAGTTAGCACCCCCTGACCTCCGGCAGAGGCCGGAAATGGCATGCAAGAGCTCCACACAGCGGTAACAGAGTGGAGGCCAGCAGCAGCCTGGGCAGGAAGTCTCCCACCCCACAGCACATCTGGGCACACTTGTCACAGTCCAGCCTTGTGCCCCAAATTGACTTTCTGTCTTCTACTCTTCTCCTTAGGTCAGGGTGGGGAGGCACCAGGGTTCCCAGAGGCCTCTCTTCCCAAGGATGAGGCTGGTAAGACAACTCCCACTGTCATTGCAGTTGCTCTCTGTTTGCCTGGTGGCATCCCTGCCTTCCCTGGTATTCAGTGCTAGGTCCCCCTACCCCTCAGTTATGGCCTCCTCTATGGGCCTCCTTTCCCCAGGGGCTCTGAGTGCTGGGCAGTCTCACAGGGAGGGAGGTTGCAAATGTCTGTCACAATTCCAGGAGGCAGGGAGTACCTGGGAGTGGCCAAGTGGGTCACTGGATTCCACATACATTCCTCTCTGACTTCCTCTTTAAAAAGCAGCCCAGGTCCTCCCATGGGTCCTCAGGTGGCCTCTCACCTGCAGGTCCCCTGCCGCACAATGTTTTGTGGTCCCACAGACCCTTGCTGTGTCCTTGGGCCAGCATGCTCTCCCTGTCCAGGCCAGGACCTGCACCCTGCAGAACCCAGGACTGGATGGGAGAGAAGCACACAGTCCCTCAGTAAGGCACACCCTCCTGTGCCACACTCATGACCTAGCCTCACAGCCTGGTGTTCTTGCACCACAGAGGGCTTTCTGACACAATGCCCGCACTGCTTCCTGAAACAGAGCAGCCTCTCCAGATGCTGGTGCTTCAGCTGGGCCCTCAGAAGGCCACTTCTGTGCTCCACGAAGCTCCCTACTTCTGGAGGGTGCAGTATGTGTGCTGACAGTGTCTCTCCGAGCCAAGGAACTGCAGCTGCCCCTCTCCCGCAGGAGAGGATCTTGTCTCCGTGGCACTGTGGCTGTCAGACGAAGGTGCCACTGAAGCTCGGTGGGCAGGAAAGGCAATTCCATGCCAAAAGGAGATGCCACCCAGTCCCTCCTCGGGGTCCGAGGTGCTTGGACCTCTCCAGGGGCCACTTGCATGTTGTTCAGGTCCTCCACGAAATCGGACATCTTTCACAGCAAAATCCCTTTCCAGCCCCTGTCCCTAGCCCAAAGAGGGCTTATCTCAAAGGCCAGAAGGTTTAAATAACTCCCACAGGATGGTGACCCCTGCAGCCCAAGGAGGACACTTGCCCTGGTGTGGGAGTGAGGCCATTTGGACCCCAGCAGGCCAGCAAAACCATGCTTTCTCCGTCTCTCTTGGCACCATCTTTATGCCCAGTCCTAGCCTCACATGCTGGGCAAGCACTCTACCACTGAGCTACATCTTTCTTTTTAAATTTTGTTTAGAGACAGGGTCTCACCAAGTTGATCAGTTTGGCCTCAAACTTGACCATCCTCCTGCATTAGCCTCCTGAGTCTTGGCACAATATTAACAGTGCAGCATCATGACTTGGATTTTACCGCTGGGAAGCGCAGCAGGTAATTACATTCTGAGAAAGGACTTTACTCTTAAGGGAGTGCAGAAATGTGCGACACTGTATTGGCAGCCTGCTACCTCAGTCAGCAACCCTTTGTCACTACTATGTATGCTTAAACCTCATGCTAGGCACATTCTTGCTTTCCTTAGAAAATGTACATCTTTTCCTCCGACCTCTTATCACACTGACCCAGCAAAGGCCTGAGGAGACAGGGCAGGTGTGGTGGGAGCATGTGGGACGCTGTGATGTGGGAGAAAGCTCAGCAGCAGGGGCACTAGGAGCACCCTGCATGCTCTCAGCGGACAGAGGCACTGACGAAGGAAACACCAGGGACAGGGATGAGAAGGCATCAGAGACAAACTCCCTGCCCTTAGCCATCTGTGCTCTGGTATCGATTGTCACGTGATGGTTTTCACTGCAACCGCGTCCCCACAGTCTGAGTGCTGCCAAAGTGTGTTCTGCCTGGGCAGTGGCAAGGGTGGATGGGCCTCCTAGGAGGCCCAACACAGCAATGGCTGGAACCCTGTTCCCAGGAATGTTCTGGATCCAGAGAAAGCCATGCAAGTAGCCGAGGGGTCTGAAAAGGGAGGGGTTGAGAGTAAGCCATTTTCCTTGTGTGCCTAGTGTCCCAATCCCACCTTAGGAGTGACTTCAAGGACGAAGACAACGTACAACAGTGCTGCACAGTGCTGTGGCGAGGGGACACCCGGTGACAGCAGAAGAGCCTTTGCTCTGTCCTGTCGTCCCAGTGCTCCCTCCCAGACCCCCTGCTCATTACCACGTGGTGCATTTGCTAAAATACTCTCTTGATCGTCGTCATCCTGATTCATCCTGTTGTCAGCTGCAATTACGTCCTGCTCCATGCTCTGCTAGGGAGGAAGTGGCAGTCCCAAGGTGTTCTGGAACAACCTGGTCCCGGTGGCTGAGAACTGACCCCACAGAGCCCTAAGACCAAAAAGAGAGCCACACAAAAGCCAGGACCGCACTGAGTGCAAATTATTGGGCTTTACTAATAGAAGTGTGGTCCTGGATGGCAGCAAGACCAGTGGATCCCAGCAATGTGGGCCGGAAGCAGGGGTGTGCATAGCAAGCAGGACACACCCAATCAGAATGCACCTGGTTTATCTCAAGCTAATAGCAAGGACTTCGGGCGCACCAGGTCCTCATTGTAAAGGTCTGTGCACCCCTCTAATGGTTTTGGCTATCTATAGTGTGCCAGAAAACAAGAGGGTGGGGAACCAACCAGGGTTACTCAAGGCATCATGGCAGTTATGACTCAAGATGGCTGCAGTCATGTCAACTGATTCATTCACAAGGCAAAGAGGGGTCCTCCAGAATCTCTACGAATCACCCTCCACTCCAGTTCTCCCTAACAGGCTGACTTGGGGCCCCCAGATTGCACACCCACACTGGGAAGTCCCTGCCGCCCCAATTTCATCACTGAAATTTGCAGTGATCAGGAAAGGAGTTGATGGCCAATTTTGCCCCAAAGCAATGATTGTTCAAAATATTTTTAGCAACTAAACTCTTTTCCCAATCAAAATCTTACCTCCAGCATGTACAACAAGCAAGAGGTGGACAGCTATGGTTGAGGCGAGGGAGAGAAACCCAGGGCCCTCCTCCCCTGTGCTCAAGACAGTGCTACAGGCTCAGAGCCCTGCCCTTAGAGCAAGAGGCAAGGTCACTTCCGCTCTCCAGGGCTGGTTTATCCTCGATTGGCATGGAGCCACCATTCAGCAGGAGCAGGGCACATGGGACTGGGGTTCCTGGGGAGCAGTAGGGCTCAGAGCAAGCAGCCGAGGACATGATGGCCAGCTCATGAGGCCTCCCTGATCGCGGGGCCCGGAGGGTCCACACTATGGGCTGGGCTTTGAAAGTCACAGGAGATGGGGAAAGAAACAGAAGACCGCAGCTAAATACCCAAAGGCAGGAAAGAGCCTGCCATGCAATCTGTGCCCTGAGGATCTAGCAAAGTCCTGGCAGCCTGGGGTCCTAGGAGGTGAAGGGAACACCGCTGGGCCCTACCTGGGCCTGGGGCACCACGGAGGAAGGCAGCAGCCAGTACCTGCAGGTGTGAGGCCACCCTGCAAATTGGGGCCTGCAGGAAGTCCTGGAGGGACTGACAGTTCCCTCAGGTCACCCACACAGGGATGCGTGGGAGGGACAGGAGGCAAAGGAGGGAACAAAGCAATTCACAGACTGGAAGATCAATGTTCTAAGGAAAAGATGCAGAGTTTTCCTTGCACACAGGAATGCACAAATTAAAACCACATTGAGATTCAGTTCACAGCCAGGAATTTCTGCAACAGTGCAAATGCTGTCAGTACCTTCTTGGTGGGAATGTGGGAAGGCAAGCTCTCAAACCGTGAAGGTGACATCTCAGCAGAACCTGATGCTGGAGGCCGAGTCTACTCAGCAATTTTTTTCCCCTAGGGAGGAAAACTAGAAACTCATATACATGCCAAAGGAGACGAGTATAAGAATGCTCATTAAAACATGCATGTGATGTAAATATACACGTAAATAACCTAAGTGTCTACCAATAGGGAAACGGATGTGCGAATTGTGGAGAGTTCATACTGTGGAATCTATTCAGCAATTAGAATAAACTGAAGCCACCTGCACTAACAGAGCTGAAGCTCAATATATCATGAAGAAACAAATTGCATACAGGATATATGACACTCGGTACCACTTAAGGCGAAATACTATGTATTTTCAGACTTATGTGTACATATCAAAAACACAAAAAAGAGATGGAAGGATACACACCAGCTTTAGCACCATGGTCACCGTGAAAGGAGGGACAGACGGCAGGATTTAGAAGGTCATAGGAGCATTATAACAAAATTGACAGGATGCACATTCTTTTAAAAATTAGATGCATTCAGTGGCTAACATTAGCATTTATAAAATCTGAGTACTAGATAGGCATATGTTATACATTTTCTGCAATTTGATATTTTTTCATAGTTTAGCTTTCATATTTTATTTTTTATTAAGGAGTTGAGGTGTTGTACAATCATAAATGCACATAATGTAGTAATATGATAAGCATTTGATCCTAATTCAGAGTCACAACCCCATCAACCATACCCCAGTCTCTTGGTTCTTACATATTTCACCCTCTAACAGTAATAAATGTAATAAATAATATGTAGATGTGTGTATATGTATGTATATGTGTATATATGTATTTTCCCCCCTAGTTTATGTGTTTCTATGCTTTGGTGAGTCTAGTACAAGAGCTTGACTTCCTTTCACCCAAGCCTGGATTTTTCTTTAGCCTCCACGAATGAGGGAAAATATTTGACCCTTAACTCTCTGGGTTTGGCTAATTTCGGTCACCATGATTTCTTCCATTGCCATCCATTTACCTTCAACGGCTACAATATTGTTTTTTGTAATACCTGAGCCAAACACCAATGTATATATCTACCAGGGCTTTTGGATCCATTAATCCGGTGAGAGCCATCTGGGTTGGTTCCATAATTTAGCTATTGTAAATTGAGCTGCTACGAACATTGATATTGCTGTGTCGCTGTAATGTGCCAATTCTAACTCCTCTGGGAAAATACCCAGAAGAGGGAAAGCTGGTTTGTATGGTGGATCCAACCCTACGATTTTTTTTTCTTTTAAAGAGAGAGAAGGACAGTGAGAGAGAGAGAAACAATCAATTTTAGTTTTTCATGTGTTTTTCTTTGCTCCAACACTTCACTGTGTACGTGGTTCTGGGGTTCGAATTTGCATCCTCACACATGCCAGGCAAGTGCAGTAACCACTGAGCTCCAAACCCCCAACCCTAATTTTTTGAGGAGTTTCCACATTGCTTTCCAGAGTGGCTGGACCAGTCTGCAGTTCCACCAACAGTGTGCTAGTGTTCCTGTCTCCCTGCAACCCCTCCAGCATCTGTTACTGTTTATATTCTTCATCTTTGCCAATCTGACTGGAGTGAGGTGAAATTAGTGTAGTTTTGTTTTGCATTTCTCTGATTACTAATGATTTAGAACACTTTCTCATGTATTCATTCATTTGCTCAATTTCCTCTGTTGAGAAGTTTTTGTTTAGCTTTCTGGCTCATTTATTGATTGGATTGTTAGTGTTTTTTGTTTTGTCCTTTTTAAAATAAGCTTTTCTTCTTTTAAAGAGAGAGAGGGACAGTGAAAGAGAGAAAAAAAAAGAAAGTCAATTTTGTTTAGTTTTTCATATGGTTTTTGTTGCTCTGACACTTCACTGTGTATGTGGTGCTGGGGTTCAAACCCACATCCTCATGCATGCCAGGCAAGCACTGTACCACTGAGCAACCGCTCCAGCTCCAATTATTTGTGCTTTTGATATTAAGTTTTCTGAGTTCTTTGAAAGTTTTGGAGATTAGTCTCCTGTTGCAGGAATCACAGGCCATTATTATCTCCCATTCGGTAGGTCCTCTCTTGACAGTTTTGACCAATCCCTTGGCTGAGCAAAAGCTTTTTTAGTTTAATGGCATTCCACTCGTTGATTCTTGACTTTAATTCTTTCATTTTGGGAGTCTTTTTGAGAAAGTTGTTACCTAGTCCCATATACTGGTCCTAATTTTTCCCCTAGCAGTTGTATGGTAGCTGGTTCAATTCCTGGTTCCTTGATCCATTTTGATTTGATTTTTGTGCAATGTGAGATAAGAATCTAATTTCAACCTTCTACAAGTGGCTGTCCAGTTTGTCTAGTACCATTCGTTAAATAGGCTGTCATTCCTCTTTGACCCCCTTTGTCAAAGATCAGATGTTTAAAGGTTTGTAGGTTTGTCTCAGAGTCTTCTATTTTATTCCATTGAGCTTCATTCCATTCTTGATACCAGTACCATGTTGTTTTGTTACTGCGGCTCTATAGTATAATTTTAGATCTGGTATTGTGAATCCACCTGTTTTATCTTTCTTGCTTAGTAATGCTTTGGCTATTCTGGGTCTCTTCTTGTTCCAAATGAATTTGAGAATTGCTTTTTCTATATCTGTAAAGAATGGCATTGCTATCTTGATGGGGATTGCATCGAATCTGTAAAGTGCTTTTGGCAGAATGGCCATTTTAATTTTATTAATTCTGCCTAACCAAGAACATGGAATGTCTTTCTATCTTCTCAGGTCTTCTTCAGTTTCTTTCTTTAATGTTCAATAATTTTCATCGTATAGGTTTTTTACTTCCCTTGTTAGGTTAATTCACAGTATTTTATTCTTTCTGAGGCTATTGTGAATGGAACCGATTTCCTGATTTCACCTTCTGTGCTATAATTGTCAGTGTACAAGAAAGCTATTGATTTATGGATGTTGACCTTGTAGCCTGCCACTTTGCTAAATCTCTTTATAACCGCAAGCAGTTTTCTGGTGAAGTCTTTTGAGTCTTCCAAATATATGATCATCAGCAAAAGGGGCTAGTTTGACTTCCTCTCTTCCTATTCTTATCCCTTTGATTTCCTTCTCTTGCCTGATTGCTCTGGCTAGAGTCTCGAGGATTATATTGAATAAATGTGGTGAGAGTGGGCAGCCTTGGCTTGTTCCTGAGTTTAATGGAAATGCTTTTTTTTTCTCTGTTTAGTATTATACTAGCTGAGGGTTTGTCATATATGGCCTTCTCCAGAGTTTAGAGTTAACTGGGTGCTGGATTTTATTGAAGGCCTTTTCTGCATCAATTGAGATGATCATATGGTTTTTGTCCTTAATTCTGGTTAAGTGATGAATCACATTTATTGTTTTGCATATGTTGAACCAGCCTTGAACACCTGGAATGAAGCCCCCTTGATCATGGTGAATTATCTTCTTGATGTGTTTTTGAGTGCAATTTGCTAAAACTTTATTAAGGATTTTTGCATCGATGTTCATCAGGAATACTGCTCTGTAGTTTTCTTTTTTCGAGTGTCTTTGTTGGGTTTTGGTATCAGAGTTATGATTGCCTCATAAAAAGTGTTTGGGAGAGTTCCCTCCTTTTCAATTTTTGGGATACCTTGATAGGGAGAGGTGTTAGCTCCTTCTCATAGAAGTGGTAAAACTCAGTGGGGAACCCATCCAGTCTAGGGCTTTTCTTCTTTGGAAGGGTTTTAATTGCTGTATGGATTTCAGTGCCTGTTATTGGGCTGTTTAGGATTTCAATATCATACTACATCAATTTGGGGATGTTGTATGTGTCTTTAAGTTTGTCCATGCCTTCAGATTATCTAATGTAGAGGAGTATAGTTTTTCAAAATATTTCCTATAATTTGTTGGATTTATGTGGGATCAGTGTTGATTGCCCCCTTTTCATTGGTGGTTTTGTTGATTTGCTTCATTTCCCTCCTTCTTTTATTGAGATTGGCTAGGGGTCTGTCAATTTTACTTATTTTTTGAAAGAACCAACTCTTTGTTTTGTTGATTCTTTTTATTGTGGGTTTGTTGTTGCTGTTCTCAACTTCATTGAGTTCAGCTCTGATCTTGATTGCCTTCTGAGGGGTCTGGGGTTAGCTTGTTGTTCCTTTTGTAGGGATATGAGGTGGAGCACAAGCTTATTTATTTATAATCTCTCCTGTTTTTTAGGGTAGGCTCTCTGTGCTCTGATCTTTCTCCTTAAGAAAGCTTTCATGCTGTCCCAGAAGTTTGTACATGTTGTCTCCATTCTCATTTGCTTCCAAAAATTTCTTGATTTCTGTTCCTGTGTCTTCTTGGATTCATTCTTCATTTAATGGTTATTATTCAGTCTCCACGTATCCACGCATTTTCTGTTATAATTTGTGCTATTATTTGCTAGAATCATGGCATCATGGTCCAATAAGACACATAGGATAATTTCTGCTTTTTTATATTTGCTGAGATTTCCTTTGTGAACTAGAATGTGATCTATTTGGGAGGAGGATCCATGCGCTGCTGAGAAGAAGGCAAACTCAGCCAATTAGGGTGGAATACTCTGCAATTTGATATGTTTATACAGTTTTATGAACAAGATTCAGGGGACAAAGAGATGATTTGAGAAATCCTGGAGGGAATTTCACAGGAGTCATCACAGAGGGGATGAAGAAATGCGCAGGACATTACATAGGAAGAGTAGGGCGAAAACCCAGGAAGCCCAGCACATGTGTGGGAAGACATGGCACCTGGACGGAGAGGTCTTGAGTGCCAGGCACCAGGGAACTGTCCAACAGACTGGCCAGGCGTGGTGATACACACCTGGAACACTATGCAGGCTGCGGCAGGAGGACCGCTTAAGCCCGGGAGCTGGGGGCCCACCTAGGCAACACCCCAGCTCTTAAATAAAATTCTCAATAGGGTGTCAGGGGGCAGTTGACCCCTGAGGTGTGCCGGAGGGGAGAGACAGTCATCTGTCAATAATGTTAGGAACAGAAAGGGACTGGAGTAGGAAATGAGCAACCTGCCCAGCTCTCCCTGCCAGCCAGAGCAGGAGAAAGTGGCAGGAGAAGGAGAATTGGTATCACTGCCGTCTCAATTTATTATTGCTACTAGGTGCACTGTTCTTATAGTGAACAAATACCGAGATTTTGATAACCAAGTAGGAAAAATACTTGAATAGACAATACACCAAAGAGGAAATAAACACATTAAATACTTGGAAAAGATGTTCACCAGACAAATGGGGTGAAGACTTTTCTTTTTTTTTCTTTTTTTTTTTTTTTTGGTACTGGGAATTAAACCCAAAGAGACTTTGCCCCTGAGACATATTCCCCAACCCTTTCTTTTTCTTCTTCTTCTTTTTTTTTACACTCACAGAATAATTCATTTTCTTATTAGTTCAGCATGTTCGTACACATTGCAGGGGTTCGTTGCTACACATTCACATCTGCGTACATAATGCCAAAGTAACTTGAGCCCCATCCTTACCCAGCTTCTCCCCTGCTTTGCCAGCTCCCCACTCCCTTGTCTCCAGTGTGATGCCCCCTATTACATAAAATGTCCATATGTATGTGTATTAATTTTTGAATTCTAAATGCCTGCATGAGTATTATTTGGCATCTCTAGGGAGCCAAGTGTACCATACAAAGTTAATAACCCCCTTTCCTTCCCTCTTCCCCCTCCGTTTCTCTTCTACTCACCTTCCTTCCCTACCCCTCCATAGCTGTAGTTTCCCCAGATTCTGTGATATTTTGAATTTTGTGTGTCTAGCAAATAAACTTGCTTTTCATCCTATCCTTGGTTTTACTCTGCTTATGCAAATGAGAGAAGACATTCCACCCTTAAGTCTCTGGGTTTGGATTTTTTCACGCAGCATGGTTCTTTCCATTTTCCCTCCATTTACCTGCAAAAGTCATGGTATTGTTCTTTCTAGTAGCCGAGTAGAACTTCATTGTGTGTGTATGCATGTGTGTGTGTGTGTGTGTGTGTGTGTGTGTGTGTGTAATCACAGTTTTTGGATCCATTTATCCAATGATGGGCATCTGAGTTGATTCCATAATTTAACTATTATAAATTGAGCTGCTGTAAACATAGATGTAGCTGTGTCACTGTATGCTGGTTCTAGCTCTGGTGGAAAAATACCCAGGATCCCCAGCCCTTTCTGTTTTGTATTTTTGTTTTTAAGAGAAGGACAGTGAGAGAGAGACAGAATCAATTTTTATTGAGTTTCTCACATGGCTTCGTTGCTCTGACACTTAGCTGTGTATGTGGTCTGGGGTTTGAACCCGTGTACTTGCACATGCCAGGCAAATGCCGTAACTGCTGAGCCACCACTCCAGCCCTTCTGTTTTGTATTTTGAGGCAGGGTTTTCCCAAAGTGCCCAGGTTGGCCTTGAACTTGCAATCCTCTTGCCTCAGCCTCCAGAGTTGCTGGGATTGCAGGCGTGCACCAGCAGAGTTGAAACCTTTTGTCTCTTTGGTTGCTGGTGAGGTGCTTCTGATGGGAGCTGGAGTTTTGTTTTTAAGGCACTCTTGCTGGCGATGTGATGATAAAGTGACTATGTGGTGCACACCTTGTTGGAAAGTAGTTTGGCCAGCAGAGGACCTAAAGGATCAGAGACTTTGTGTCGAATAATTCCACTTCGAACGCATTCTGGAAAGTTTAATGCAAAGATACTTATGTTTATAACAGCAAAAATGGAGAAATAAATACAATGCAATAAATCAAGCAAATTAGAGTTCCTCCACAGGGACAAACAGTTCCAACAGATTATGTTTGCAAAATTTATAATTAGATGTGTAAATGTTCGTGTTATAATATTATATGAAAAAAAACCCAGCATCTTAAATATCAGTAGAATGATCTCAACCACACACCTAACAACAGAAAAACACATATATTGAAAATATATCAGGACAAAAATACACCAAAATGTTAAGAGGTTGATTTCTTTCTTGTCACTGCTGTCTGTTTTCTATATAGGATATGTATTTCTTTAATAAATAAATGCACACACATTTTCTTCTGAAAAAATTAACATTAGGACTTTCCACTTCAATTATTTATTTTTGTTCTGGTTATAGTAGGCACATAGTGGGATAGGATGCAATATCCCCTCTTATGAAAAAGAACACGAAGCTAAATCCCTGGGATAGTGGAAATTCAAACATCCAGCGCAAGGCAAGGAGTCATGGGACTTTTTCAAGGCATCAGGTTTAGGGTCAACTTCAGTGGCTTTTTTATGTTTCTCTAGGGAAAGCCCTAGTCCTGATTTATTTTAGGTACTGGGGATTGAACCAAGGGTCACTTTACTACATCCTTTTTATTTTTTGAGACAGGTTCTTGTTAAGTTGCTTAGGGCCTTACTAAATTGCCGAGGCTGCCCTCCAGCTCCCAATCCTCCTGTCTCAACCTCGCACATGTCTGGGATTATGGGCGTGCGCCATCAAACCCCACCATACTCCTGCATCCTTGACCATATTTCCTGAGGTTAAACAGAAACAAGGAATAAGAGGTTGGCTCATTACGCTACCAGCAAAGCGCCCATTCAAGGGAGAGGCACAGAGGAGATAAATCCCCAGCAAGTCACACCAGGGAGCACCAGGCACACAGCTGGGTTCCGTACTCCAACATGGCAGCCACGTGCTGCATGTGACTGTTTAAATTTATAATCGAGCAAATTAAAAACAAATACAATTTAAAGTTCAGCTCCTCAGTCACTCTTGAGTACAATGCAAATGTTCTCTGGCCACGTGTCTAAGGTGGCTGATCTTGGGAATGCTGAAGAATCTTTCCATCAGCACAGAAATGCCTATTATCAGTGCGAATGGAAGAAATCAACAGGCTCGTTCACGTGCAAAGATGAGTCTACATTAAAAAGTTAGTGTGGGAGGCTGGAGCAGCGGCTCAGAGGTTCTGGTGCTTGCCTGGCATGCACGAGTTCAAACCCCAGCACTATGTACACAACAAAGTGTCCAAGGAATGAAAGTCACTTGAAAAACTAAATAAAATTGCTTCTCTCTCTCTCTATCTCACTGTCCCCTCTTTCTTTAAAAAAGAAAAAAATAGCATGGTAGTGCATGCAGCACAGGAGGCTGAGGCAGGAGGATCGCAAGTTCAAGGCCAGCCTCAGCAACTTGGCAAGGCCCTAAGCAACTTAACAAGTTCAGTCTCAAAATAATAATAATAATAATAATAATGGGCTGGAGATGTGGCTCAGTGGTTAAGCACCCATGGGTTCACTCCCTGGTACAAAAAAATAATAATAATTATAAAAGAAATGGACATTAACAGATGAAAGTGTATAAACCTCTCAACTGATAGAGACAAAGCATTCAGGGAATTCAAGATTTATTCATACTAAAATAAATATACCAAGGGTGATGTGAGAAAGTACGAATAAAAAAGAACCCATTCATAATCATAACAGCAATAAAAACTGCAAGGTACCCTGCATTAGTTTCAATAAATAGATTTCAATACCTACTTAGAGAAAATGACAAATCATTATTTAATGAAATAAACAATGAGGGAAACATGGTAAAATATTAAAATTGAATTCAGGCGTACAATATTTTCTGTATGTTTGAAATACTTAATCATGAATTTAAGACTATATTTACTTGGCCTTCCCAGGACCCCATGGTACCCTCAGGTACTACACCTCCCATCGCAAAGCGCTGTAAGTGCTGGAGCGCAGGTGCAGGTGTGGATGCTGCGGGTCATCAGCGGTCCTCGGTGGCTCCCGCTCCGGCCTTGAGGCTGCGGGAAGGGAGGCCGCCGAACTTGGAGGTGGTCCCAGCTGCCTCCGCCCCACCCCCCGGGCCACGCGTGTTGTGCTGCAACAGCGACACCTAATGGTCAGTGTGGGAATCGCACGCGAGCTCCAACTGCAAGAGTCCTGTCGGCCTGGACCGCACCGGGTCCGAGTCCCTCCGCTCCCTTCTCAGCAGCAGCGGACTCCGCCCCTGAAGACCTGAACCGCTCCTTTCCGCCCTGCCAGAAGTTCGGAGTGCAGCCTGCGCTCCCGAGCGTTCTCCTAGCGCTCACCTACAGCTGGGTGCGAGCCCTTAAAAACGGTGCCTCAAGCCCAAGTTGGAGGCGAGATTTGCGGAGCAAAGCGTTTCTGCAGGTGGGTAGGGAACGTCTGCGCGGGGGGACACGTGCTTGCCCGCTCCCCAGCCAGCGGCCACGAAGCTCCAGGGGCGCTGGGGGGCTTCCTAAAAGCATCGGCTCAAGGCTGGGTGAGAGGTGGAGTTCACGGAGCGACTCTCTAGAGGGCACTTGGACCTCCCGAGATGTCCCTAGTTCACACGACTGCGGACAAAACCAGAACCAACCGGACGAGGACGGATCCCAAACAGCCGCGGGAAGCCCGCCTCGCCTCCCGCGCCCTTCCGAAGCTCTCCTCTGCAGAGAGCAGGCTGCGAGCTGCTCGGACTCTTCAAACTTCCTCCAGTGCAGCCGGCCGTTCCCAGAGCGCGATCTGACCGCAGGGGTTCCCGGGCTCACCAGTCGCTGCCTTCTGCTGGCTTCATGATTCACTTGGATAACGAAATAATAACGATAGTTACCAACACTCTGGGCAGTAACTCCCCAGACACTTCACTTGGGTCTATTTGCACTACCTTACTCAACCTTCTCAACAATCCAATATGTCAGTGGGCTCTTTAAAGAGAGAGAGATACAGTGAGAGAGAGAATCGATTTTATGTAGTTTTTCATGTGGCTTCCGTGGCTCCAACACTCTGTAAGTGGTGCTGGGTTTCGAACCTGCATCCTCATGCATGCCAGGCAAGCGCCATAACCACTGAGCCACCGCTCCAGCCCCTATCAGTGGGCTCTTTGTGCCCATTTTGCTGATGAGAAAATCATGTGGCAGATGGTGGAAGGTACAGCTGAGATTTGCACCTAGGCTGCCTGAGGCCAGGGCCAGTTCACAGAGCCACAAAACAGCAAGTGGGAGAGAAATCCATCCATTCACTCTTGCAGATAGAACGGAAGAAGACACTGCCTCTTCACAGCCAGAGCCCAGTGTACACCAGCTGAGTGAGCAAGTCCTACTTGTGAGCCTCGGTTTATCTCATGTGTAAAAAGGAACTCACACCCCACCACACCGTGTCTTGAATAACTATGCCATGCAGTGCATAGAAATCCAGTGATTCTGGTGAGCTGCATCATGGTGAAGCTCCCCGCTGGCTTAGTAATTCTGTTTTCTTGGAAGCCTCTTGGCAATGACTAACTTTAATCTGAAATTTTGCTTATTTACAGTCTTGTGAAATGCTGTGCACACACTGTATGATTATCTAAAACATCAGTCATTCCTGCCTCATTTTCACTAAGAACATTAGGGGAAAAAAAGATTTGTTTTGGCTCTTAATTTTACAGACCATTTCAAATGGGTGTCATGATGTGGCTGAGCCGGGTCCTTAATAGCTAAGATCTAGTTGATCATTTCATATTATTTTTCCACTAGCATTTAATAGTCTTTTCAGTAAACATTTTTAAAAAACTAAATAGACCCATTACTGAACAAATCAATGATATTGCTGCACTAAGGTAAGTTGGGGCATGGAAAGCAAGATGTGATAAAAGTGATTTTTGTCATTGCAGATGAAATAATGTATATAATGTTACAAGCAGCATGATGTAAAATAAAAGCAAGACATTCCTTGTCATTCCTGTGATTGCGGCCACTGAAGGGAAGGTACAGGTTCTCTGTCTGGGCTCCAGCGCTGCACAGTGCAAGGAACCCATCAGGCACTGTGACCTGGGAGTCACTGTGACCCTAGCTCTTGAGAGCAGAACCAGCTTCTCACAGCCTGGCTCCAGGACTTGGAAAAGCCCGCCTGCCCCAGTGATCCCCTCCCCAGCCTTCCTAGACAGCTGGCACTGGCAAAGAGGACAGTGGGGAGCGCAGGTCAGTGCAAGGCCCTCATGCGTTGCGCCACTGTCTCCCGTACCTTGGCTGGTGGCAGTAGCGGCCTTGACAAGCTCCCTACACAAAGCATTTGACGGTTACAAGGCGAGGAGTGCTGGGACACAAGCCTCAGCAGTGGCAATCAGCCCCACAGAGGTGACAACAGGAACTGAGGGAGTTGGTCCAGGCCTTGGCGTGGCTGGCCATCCTGACCACATCTGATTCCCTGCTTCCCACTGTTGCTCTTCCTGGGAGATGGGTCGCGGGGTCCCTGAAAGACCAGCTCGGCGAGTACTCTGTCATCATGGATGCTGCGGTGGAAGAAACAGGACAGCCCAGCTCTGCAGCATTTCACCTGGCCATTTGCCACCAGAAGTCATCGGATTGACGTGAGACTGAGGGGTTTCTCAGGGGTGCAGGACTTTCAGTGCCAATCCGGGGACCGTGCCGAGCAAGCCAGGATGATTAGTCACTGAGGACCCCTGCCCTGCCTGAGGCCCTTCAAATAGCTCTGGGTTTCTTCGTTTCCTTGATTTAGATGTTGGGTCAACCTTGGACCCACGAGTGCCCAGCGTCTCATGGCCCAGTGGTCCCCTGGCTGGGCCAGATGCAACTCAGGGTCCAGGTGTTTTCTCCACAGGATAATAATGACAGATATTTGGCAGGTGCTTTGATCCACTGCTTTTAAAGCCCTTGATGTGGTATTAACATTGCCATGGGTCATAGCCCCCAGGAATGGCCAAGGACAGCCAAAGCCTGGGACCAAAGGCCACTCTCATATTATCGCCCCCAAAGTGCCCTCTCCCGTGCAAGACCAGGCCTTGCCCTTTTTGACTCTCAGATGAGCTGGCTGCCATCAGCCTACCCAGGAAACTGCAGCCACAGCCTGGTCCTTCCCAGTGTCCCCACACTGGCCCCCATTCATCTCGAGCGCAGAGAGCAGCTGTGACAAGAGTCCTTGGACCTTAGAGCTCATGGGACCAGGGAGCGCATGGAGCCAAAGGCATCCAAAGCACGGTCTTCGCACCACTGAGAGGCGTGGATGCTTCAGAATATCGAGGCTGGCCCGCCTTTCCTCTCCTCCCTTTCCTTCCCGCCCCTCTCCTTCTCTCCTCTCTCTCTCTCTCTCTCTCTCTCTCTCTCTCTCTCTCATGTAGTTTCATTGCAATACAGCTGACCTTCCATACCATTTGCCCATTTGAAGCATACCATTTCGGGCTGAGGGTGTAGCTCATTGGTACAGCGCTTGCCTAGCACATGCCAGGCTCTGGGTTTGATTCCCACCACTGCAAAAAAAGTAAATAAAGTATACAGCTCAATGGCTTTTAGTATATTCAGAGTTGTATGACCCATCAATTTTAGAACATTTTCATCACCCCAGAAAAACCCCTAGAGGGTGCAGTGGTGCATACCTGTAATGCCAGCTGTTCAGGAGGTCGAGGCAGGAGGAGCACAAATTCAAAACCAGCCTGGGAAAAGCAGTGAAACCCTGTCTCAAAAAATAAAAAGGCTGGGGATGTAGCTCAGTGGTAAAACACCTGTGGTTCCATCCCTAGAACCACAAAAAGAAAAAGAAAAGAATGAAAGCCCATTCTCTAATGTCCCCTAGTCTGCCCCAACTCACCCCAGCCCTAGGCAAGCGCTAATCTCTAGAGAAACTGCTACCTGTTTCTTTACATGTATAACAAACAACGTGAGCCTAGGAGGTCAGCCCAGGATTTCAGACTCCAGTGCTTAGGAAGCATGAAAGCAAGTTGGGCAGGCGGAAGATGGGTTATGGGAAATGCCAGGCCAGCCACGTGCTGGGGGCCTGCTCCTGCACAGCCAGCAGGGGCTCCTTCTCCTGCCTTCTTTCTCTTCTGTCATCTTCTCTCCACAGCCCCCTGATTTTTCAGTTGTTCCTGGAGCCCTTATTTAGAAGGCTGCCTGTGTGGTGTGTTCTCTCTCCACCAAACCTGTTCTGGTGGCTTTGGGGGCTGGCCCTAAAGTGAGAGGGTGACACCCACATTGGCTTTTACCAAAGGCAGGGCCTGGGGAGGGGAGAGTCAGGGCCAAGGCCATCACTCCTCTGCCTCTGACGCCAGCACCCTGTCATGGGGTGACCCTACAGTGAGGGGCCACCTGGGAACGGCCGAGGGCTGTTCAGCAACGTAATATGTACTTAATCTCCTCACTACAAACTCTGCCCTAGAGATAAAGTTGACTATGGGCTTATATTAGCTGCTTAACCAGCCCCAAAGGGCCACCCTAAGCCAGTTCTCTCAGTTCATCAGCAATTTAAGCCCTCTCCTAAGGCCTCCCACGTCTTCAGGGCTCCCAGCTGACAACCAAGCTCTCTGCTTCAGAGGGAACCTCTCTCAGTAAGAAATCTTCACACTTCCTGCCTCCTGACCACCACTCCAGACCCACATTAGTGCCATGCTATTTCTGCACCCGGCAGAAAGAGGAAGGCCTTTCTAATTCCTCTACCAAATGTAAAGGAATCCTGCACAGAAGAGGAAGCCTTAAAAGCACAATCATGATAGCGTGAGAATGGGTAAATCTTACTAGAAGAGTAGCTAAGTGGATAGAATTAGGAAAGAATCAAACATGGTTAATTCAGTAAACCTTCAAATCTCAGATGATGGGAGAAAGAAACGAACAGAATAGTCAAAGCAACCAAAAGAAAACTAAAACAATGACAGAAACTAGTACGTACCTTCAGTAATAACCCTGAACGTACATGATCTCAATTCTCCAATTAAAAGCTGCACGCTGGGGCTGGAGCAGTGGCTCAGCAGTTACTGCGCTTGCCTGGCATGTGCAAGTACACAGGTTCAAACCCCAGCACCCACGTACACAACTAAGTGTCAAAGCAATGAAACCCATGTGAAAAACTCAATAAAATTGATTCTCTCTGTCTCTCTCTCTCACTCTCACTGTCCTTCTCTCTTAAAAAAAAAAAAGTTGCACACTGGCTATTTGGATTAAAAAACAAGACCCAACTGTTTGCTGCCTACAAGAAACTTCTCTCACCAGCCAGGACATACATAGACTGAAAGCGAAAAGATGGAGAATGATAATCACTCAAATGGAATCCAAAAGCTAACAGGTGGAAACCTCAATAGGACACTTGCAAACTGAATTTAACATAACAATAAACAGATGTTGATCACCAACTGTGATTAAGTTGGCTTCAATCCAGAGATACAAGATTGGTTCAGCATATGCAAATCAATAAATGAAAGACCCGTCTCTTGCTCCATACAAAAAAAAAAAAAACAAAACTCAAACTTAATCAAAGACCTTAATATAGGACCTGAAAATTTGAAACTACTATTGAAGAAAACAGGAAGCACTTCAAGACATTGGTGTAGGCAATGGTTTCCAGAATAGAACTCCAATAGTTGAGAAAATACAAGCAAGAACTGACAAGTGTGCCTAGACCAAATTTAAAGGTTTCTGAACAGCAAAGGAACAAATCAGCAGTGTGAAGAGAAACCAAGAGACGATCTCTGTTAGCTATTCATCTGAGAGAGCCTTAATCTCCAGAATACATACAAAATCAAACTTAAAATCAAAAGACAAGTAATCCAATAAGTAAGTGGACAACCGCACTAAATAGACACTTCTCAAAAGAAGTACAAATTGCCAATAATTATAAGATAAAAATGTGCAACTTCTTTAGTTATCAGGAAATGCAAATCAAAACTACGTTAATAGTTCATCTCACCCCAGACAGAATGGCTATTGTCAAGAAAATAAATAACAAATGCTGGCCATGATGTGGGGGAAAAGGAACCCTTCTTCTAACAACGTTGGAGGGAATATAAATTAGTACAAATCCTATGGAAATCAGTATTGAATTTTTTTAAAAAACTAAAAATATAGGTACAATATGTTATGTAGGTAAAACGGGGTATACATCTGAAGGGATCAAATTCAGCACACTGTAGATGCCTACATATCCACATTTATCACAGCACCATTCAACATAGCCAAGTTATTGAATAAGCCTAGATGCCCGTCTCCAGATGACTAAATAAAGAAAACGTGGTATACATACACAGTGGAGGAGGATTCAGTCATAAAGAAGATGAAAGCACATAATTTGCAGGAAAATGGATTGAACTGGATATCACCATGTCAAATGAAATAAACCAGACTCAGAAAGGCAATTATCACACGTTTTTGTTATATATGGAATATAGGCGGGAATGAGAGCATGAAACTAGAAGGTAAACTATATGGACAAGGACAAAGATGAGGGTGGGGAAGGGAAATGGGGGGGTGGATATGATCAGAGTATGTTATGTGCATTATGAAAATGTCACAAGGAAACTCATTACTTTTTACAATTGTTATGTTCAAATAATTATTTTTAATTGTGCATTAAAAAAAATAGGACTGAGGAAAATGGGACCCAGCAGAATAGTGAATCAAATTAGAGCAGGTGGTCTGCACTGGATCTGACTGTGAGTTCCAACCTTCCCGCTCCCACTTCCAGTGGAGGCAGAAGGGTGGCTGGAGAGTGGCCGGAGAGGAAGTCAACCCTACCTATGAGCAGCAGCAGCAGCAGCGTGGAGCCAGCGGTGGATGGGGTTGCTTGTTGACCTCGCTCGCCTCTGCGGGGATGACAGGTAGTTATTGCCGGATCTGCGTTTGCAAGCTGCCAGGGTGGGTGATGGCGGTTGTATGTAGGTTGCAGTGGGGATCGGGAGATGAGAAAGAAGAGAAAATGGAATGAAGACAGGTTTTTTGTTTTGCTGAGGGTGAACTGGGAGAGGCCCCCGCTGTTGCCCACGTCCTGTGTCTTGCACTTATTCCAGCTGCACCCCCAGCAAGGGGGACCCAAGGGCGGCTGGCAGGCCTCACAACGTGGCAGCGCGAGGCCTGCTTCACCTGAGCACCTATGTTGAACAGCCCTCTTTTCAATAATTAGCAATTCTTTCTAGTATCCCTCATGCTGAATAACCAGGCTCTAGTGTCCATTTCTGTATCATTAAGTTTCCTAGGGTATCACCTCTGGGCCTCTGAGTGCTGACCAAGCAACCTGTGGGTGTAGATCATTTATACTGAATTATTTTTAACGTAAGTAAGCTCCCATAAAGACAAACCAAAAATGACCTTTGACAAATTACTTCTGTGAGCCTCCATTTCCTCTTCTAGAAATCATGGTGCCCATCCCAAAGGTGACAGTGAGGGTTACCTGGGGTGAAACCTAACAGCCCGTGCAGGGCTGAACCATCATGCACAGCGCACCTTAGCTTGCTCTTGACCTAGAAGATTAGCTCTGCGGGGTCAGGATTTGCCCAGTGCCTCAAGCAATCCTGGGCACAGAGCAGAGGACTGAAAAATATGCTGGATGTAAGAGTGAATGGAAGTTTTTTGGTTTTGTTTTTCAGAAGTCCAAATGGAATAGCCTTGGGGCCATCTCGGTCTCCCCGGAAGAACTCCCTTGGGGAACTCTGAGTTGCCTTCCCACTCCACCACTACGTGAACGAGCCAAGTCATGCACTATGGTACACCCTCACCCACAGGCCCGAAGAAGGAGGCCTGGGGTTATTCCAGACTCATTCTTCCCAACGCCCATGAACTCTCCTGCTTCTGGAACAGCACAGCTGTTCACAGAGCTGCAGGCCCTGGTAATATTCAGGGCTCTCCAATAAGGTTAATCCATCAGAATAAATAATAATAAATCATTCCTCAGCCCCTCAGCAGTGTAGAGGCAGGCACCTAAAAGAAGGTGGGAGGAAACCAGGACGAGGGTAGCAGGGCGCAGTGAGACCAGCAGCGCTGTGGAACCTCCCTGGGACTTCTCAGAAAAGGAGGGATGTGGTCCAGGGCATCCAAAGGATAAAACTGTCACTGTATAAAATATGAGGCTGAGTCCCACCCAGGGTGTGAACCTGATGGCAGGGGCCATGAGGTCAGGTCGTGGGGCGGAAGAAATAGGGAACCCTCTTGGCTGGGGCAGCCCCTAAATCACTCTGGGTAAACAAGCAAAGGAAAAGTTCCCCAGGGCCTTGGGTGGAGCTTTGCCAACATCTCAAAGGTCAGCAAAACCATAAATCAGCTGCATTTGCACCAAACAGATCACGGAGAGTTATTTTGAAAATGACTTGACCAAAAAAATTCCCTGGAACTGACTCAACTCAAAGAGCGCAAACAGAAGTAGGAAATGCCATCTTTCTCTTGCTATCCCAAGACACCGGGCCTTGGGGCCCTCGGCCAGCGTGCTTGCCCAGGACAGCATTCATGGCTAAGGGGTGCACAGGGTGCTGGGTCTTCCCTGGAACAGCCACTGTGGCCATGGCCCTTGCTGCTCCTGGGATCCTTTGCCCCTCCCAGGAGCCAGGGCCTACGCAGGTTTCCCAGCAGTGGAACAAGGCTTGCTGCTCACCTGGAGCACACAGGTTCAGCACTGACTCAGCCCTGAGGTGACCAGGGACTGGGCCTATGAGGATTTTCTTTCAATTAAACATGCATGTCTGGATAGATGGAAAGAAGTCTGGAAGAATCCCATGTTTTGGCCCTATCCGATGGCAATTCAAAATGCCTACATTTTCTGCATAATGAGCATGTACTTTATGTTTGTTAAAGACAGCATTGTTCAGAAAGGATTTTTATTTTTCATGTCACCAAAGTTGTCAACTGTAGAAGATCTAGAAAAATATAGAGAAACCAAAGTGAAACCTGTCATCATAATCCCACCATCCAGCTATATTCTGGTGATCTTTCAGAGAATTTCCTTTGGTTCTTTCCTATAGATGTAATATGTATTTATAATAACAGATCATATGGTATTTTTATAACCTATTTTCCTTCTTCATAATATATGCTCAACACGTTCTTTGTCATCAGTATCCTTGTACAATGTCATTTTAATGGCTTAGAGTGCCATCGGGTGAGAGGTCTTCCCAGGAGGACCACTGCAGGGGACGGAGGTATCAAGTTTCATTTAGCTATCTCTTTCCTTCTGGGTTTCCAATCAATATCTCTCTCTCTCTAGGCCATCACATGTAAACTGGCACAAGTGCCACTCTCCAAAGGACGTCTACCCTGTGCAGACATTCAGTCTAATGGTGCTTTCCTGCCACCAAGAAGTTCGGTGCTGCTATGTGACTTGATTGGACCAGTGAAATGGAAGCTGCCTTGGATGGAAGCTTTGAGGAACATTTGAGCATGTTTCCTTCCCCTGACTCAGCACACCAGGAAACTGGAGCAGAGGCTCCCTCGACCTGGACCTCCAGGCGCATGGCCCAGTCACCCTGCAAAGGGCGTACAGCACAGAGGAGGTGAACTTGTGGTCCTGACCACTGGGATTCAGGACCATGTCCTTGCTGTCTGACAGGGCTGTTGGAGTCACAAGTTTAGGACAACCTCACTCCTCTAAGTACGTGTGGCCCAGGTAGGGAGGTCCGGCCTAACCATGAGGAAGAATCCAACAACGAGCAGCAAGCGGCCATCAAAGCCCAGCCGTTTAAGGGTGCCCTGGAGCAGCATGGCCGTGTTCCGCAGGAAAGCCTAGCTGGGAAGCAGCCTGAGTGAAGGGCCTCCCAGTGCTGGATGGCCAGAGCAGAAAGCCCAAGGAGGTCTCCCTCCAAAAGATGCCGAGGTCTGAGGGCCCCATGGGTGGCCCTGGGGTTATGATAGAGCAAAACACGCGCCCAGAGGGCTGGCAAGTGGCAATTTGTGCATGAGGCAGGAGCTTGAGGATATAAAAGCAGGAGACAGCCTGAGAGAGCAGAAGGAGCCAGACAGGTCAAGCCCTGCTGCAAGGGGACCTCATTGGCTCCTGCGCTGGTTCCTGCCTCCTTCGGGAATGGCCTCTGGACGCCTCCTGCTGGATCTGGCTCTCAGGGCCAGCGTGGTCACCCTGCCCTCCAGAGTCAGCCTGCAGGTGCACAGGCACACCTGGCTTGCTGAGCACACTCCAGCCCTGCCAGTCTCAGCGTCAGTGTCCTCCAGCCACTGGTCAGCCACAGGGCCAGTCGGCGTCAGTCAAGCCATCAACGTGAGTGACAGTCAGCATCAGTCAGCCAGTACGAGCAGGGTACCCGGTTGGTCTACACGGCACCTTCCCTATCTCTGGGAATTAGGATTGGTCGCTCCTCCACGAACAGAGACTTCAGGACAAGTTATTCACAGAGCTGGGTGGGGCCTCCAGCCTCTGCTTTCCAGCTGGGCCTCCAGCCGTCAGGCCCAGCTGCCAGGGTTCTGCCAGGGCCCTGGTTCAGAAGTGAGTCAAAGGGAACGAGGTCACCTTTTGACTTGAAGAGCCTCTAACTCCCCCTGGAGGGGGGTTGGGTGGTGTTCACCAAAGTGCTCATCTGGCCCCAGTCCCGGGACTGGCACAAGCAGCAGGGTGACACCCCAGCTCCACAGCCGCAGGGCCTTCCTCCCACAGGGCTGTTGACTGCGAGGGGCAGGCTCTTCCTAACACAGCGCTCCTTACTCAAACAGGACCAGAGCTGAGGGGGAGGAGGGTGGGGCCCTTCTGAGTCTTGGCCCATTCCCAAGTTTGAGCATTATTGTGGGCACATGTTTTCTCTGCCTGAACAATGTCCCCCTTTCTTTGAGAGAACTGCTCATCCCCTACCTTGAGCCCCCATCCTCCCTGTGGGTTTGCACCAGAACAGAGGTGGGTGTGAGAGCCAGCAGGACTGACTGTAGTACATCTTATCCCACAGTGATTGGTCCAGGGATGGGCACATGACCTGAGCCAGGCCCATCAGAACCCTTTCCCAGAATTTTTCTGAGGCTGCCTCTTGCAGTCCTGTAGCTGGAAGGATATGTGCTGGCCAGCAGAATGGCCCTCATTGTGTAAGGGAAAGATTAGGAGAGAATGAACAGAAGGAGACAGTTGCAGAGGGGAGCAGACAAGAGACAACTGACAGGGTTCCCAGTGCCTAATTCCCATCAAACCCACAGCTGCCTCCATCCCTGGCCCCCTGCCATTTGGTTTTGTAAACCACAATTGTAGCCAGAGATCCTTGCCTAATACAAACAGTAGAATCGCTGCCAGTTCTAGGCATCTCATTCCCATTAGGAAGTAGATGAACCAGTGTGAGGTTTTCCCAAGCCCCTCAGCTTCTGCCCTTTAACCCCTGTATCAGGAGTGGGCAGGAACGTCCAGGGAGGCCCCTCGGTCCTCAGGTACATAGGGTGGGAAGCCCTGAGGTAGAGGCCTGGGGCACCAGCTCCTGCCCCCAATGCACACGGCCCTTCCCAGTTATTAGGTGTGTGCTCCGGGGCTCTGGCTTCTTCCGCTCAGGGTTTTGCTATGAACACACTGTAGGCGCTGGGAATGCTCATTTGCTTCTCTTGGTGACTCCATGCAGTCTGGCTCACAGGTGTCTGACCTGTGTAGTCACACAGGGTCCTGCACTTAGAAGTACACCATGCTGTTCTGCTGTTGCCATCTTGAAATTCTCCATCATTTGGAACAAAGGGCCCTACATTTTAATTTTGCACAGAACCCTATGAATTGGGTAGCCAATCCTGGCTCCACGCTGTCCCTCATGGTGGGATTTGTGATGCAAGTGAATAGCTCCGGCTCCCACAACCTCTGTTCCCATGGGCCCATCTTGTGTCTTCCCTATGCCTCTTGCCTTCCCTCACAGCCCACCCCCACCTCCACAGGTGCACTCTCCTCCCAGAATGTGGCAGCATCTGTGGCCTCCTCCAAACTGGATCTACCCTGCCGCTGGCAGCTGGCTCATTGCTCTCAGAGTCCTGGGTAAAATCAAAGCTGGAATGCTCTTTATTTGGAACAACGCCAAAAGGAGGCTTTCCCTGGTTGTACCCCTCAACCCCAACACTCTGCAATTTGGTCTCAAAACTTCCAGACCAAGGCCTCTGGGAAAGCTGAGCTAGGGCAGACACAGGACAGCCTGTGCTATTCTGATGGGACAGGCTTCAGCAAGCAGAGCTGCTTTGTGAGTGTGCTTCATAGCTGTAAGGAGGATGTGAGCAGTCTGTGTCCTTGGGGACAGCCTGCTGAGCAGCCAGCAAAGGTGTGGCCTCCCTGGCCTGGTTCCTTCTCCTGCAGAGGGGGAAGAGTGGCTTCTGGCCTCTCACATCCACCCCCAAGGGAGGACTAACACTGAACAGGAGCTGTGAAACCAGCCGGGCCTCAGGCTTCACACCCGTGGGACTGACTTTGAAAACCCAGTGAAGGCCCGAAGACTGCATTAAAGGCTGCTACACAATTTGACAGCGGAGTCCAGGTGTGGTAAAAGTGATTTATTTCTGGAGCACAGGAAGAGCTATGCAACTTAGGAACATTCCATTGACCTGTGTTTTTGTGTCACAAAGACATACTAAGACTTTGGAAAAATTCCAAAGGGGATTACACTTAAAATGTGCTGTTCACGTTTTTTGTGTTTTTTTTTGTTATTTTTCGTATTTGTCTTAATCACAGCAAACCAAAGAAAATAGCTTTACAGCTTACTAAAACTCAAAACACGTCCTCAAAGGAAGCAGTTTAAGCATTTCCAACTGTTAACTAGCAATGCAGTGATTCCCCATCCAGAGAGAGAGCAGGAGAAAAAAAAGCAGCCCTAACTAGCGAGCTCTTGTCCATCCGATTGACACAGGACATGTGTCATCCATGGTGGTGGAGAACGGATCTGCCCGAAACCATGCTGAGAATCCTGTTTTTGTTTATTTTCCATGTTTGTTTTGTTAGTTTTTTGCAGTACAAGGATTTGAACCGCAGACCTTACGCATGCTAGGCAAGTACTCTACCATTGAATTACATCCCTAATCCATTTTTAAAAAATGCATTTTGACACAGGGTCTAGCTAAATTGCTCCACATGGCCTCAAAATTGCAAACCTCCTCCTTCAGGCTCCTAGAGAGTCTGGCTTGAAAAGAGGAAGAAGTCACAGGAAAACAAAGCTCTGCTGTATCTCCACGAGGCAGCATTTACCATGAGTAAGGCTTGTAATAACCCAGAAATAAACTGGGAAGAGCTTGCCAGTGCGCTTGCCAGATCGCAGGAACTTGCGGGTGTTGGGGACTGGATTTCCACTGACAGGTGCCTCCCAGGCTCCCTGGATGGCTGAATTACCAAGTCTGCGATTGAACAAAGGAGCCACAACCCAGAGAGCTGCCCTGTAACCAGCAGGGCTGGGTTCCACCCGGAAATGCCAGGGCCCCTGGGGATGCAGGGGTCCCTACTGCCACACTCATTTCTTATCTCTTGCAAATGGGTGGGCCTCTTCTCCCCAACCCCAGAGCAGCAGCTCCTGAAGAAACAACACAGGCAGAGAGTGGCGCTAAACCCCCAGAAGAGCAAGCCACTGAGTCACCTAGAAGTTTCTCAGCAAAAAGATCCTGACTCGGGTGTCCTGCTTCCAGGTACCCCTCCATCTTAGGGACTCTCTACTCTCCTTCCTTAAATAAATCCTACTCCTTTTTACTAAAAAAAAAAAAATCCTGACTCATGGTCACCAATTTATTATAAGTTGTGGTTTAGAAGGGATTGGTCTGGAGTTCAGTACTCAGCCCTGGAAAAAAAAAGAAGAAGAAGAAGGGGTTGTTCTGGAAACTACTGCCATGGATGGCTGAAAAATATAGGTAAATCCCTAAGTGAAGCCGCTGTATCATGTGTCACCTATGTGCGTGGTGTTTGGGTGGTGTGATACGTGGGCACAAAGCATGTAAAGGCCCCATGAGCAGACAGACCCTCAGGATCAAATACAGCTCTGACTCCCTGAGCCCCACACAGTCTCACAAGGCTGGTTCCCCTTGTGGGTGAGGTTAGGGATAGCAAACTTCTAGTTACCAGAACCTCCCCTGGCCACCTGACTACATATTTCAAGCATTTCTTGATGCAATGAAATTCAAGAAGGTTTACCAGATTCTTTCAAACTTCTGACCATGACCCAAATTAAGTTTACACGTTAACAAGAGTTTATACTCAGCCTGATTTCATGGGGTGTGCATGATAGCTCCTATTCTCTTGTGTGTGGTGTGTGTGTATATGTGTGTGTGTGTGTGTGTGTGTGTGTGTGTGTGTGTTGACCCATTTTCAGTTGCCACTCACAGCTAGATAAAAGCACAACTTTGTTTAGAGCTTGGTGTGGGGACAGTTTTGTAATCACAGCAACTCCAGAGGCTGAGTCAGGGGGATCCCAAGTTCCATCCTAGGCAATTTAGCAAGACTCAGTGTCAACATTTTAAAAAGGGTTAGGGTGGTAGAAAGCCCTGGGTTCAAAAACAAACAAAAACAACTTTGTTTTGGACAAAGCCTGGAGATGCAGTAGAACCTGCAGTCTTCTAAGCACACCAGAAATCACTCCTCCGCACAGCAGGCCCAGACCTCAGTGAGGGTCACCAAGTGCCACCACAGGGCATGCACTCCTGAGAAGGAGGAATCAGCCTCCCCTGACCAGTTTTAAAAAGAATAGGTTACTGGGTGGCAGGAGAGGGGACTGACACAGGCCCAGGCTGGCCACTACTGGCTCCCCAGCCCCAGCTTCAAAACAGGACCGGGCCATTGCTTGCAGTGTGGTGGGCAGGTGCCTTAGGGGCTTCCTAGTCGCCCGCCAGCCCTTTGGGTTCTCTGCAAGAGAAGGATGATCTCGGCCAGGTCGGAGATGGCGGGGAATGAGGCCAGCACGCTGTCCACCTGGTCTGCAGGGAAGACGCTGCAGAGCGCGGTGCGCGCCCGGGCGCGGGCGTCCACCTCGCCGTTGGCCGCCCTGGGAGCAGACCCCAAAGTTCCCCCAAAGGCGCTGTCGCCCCACGCCGGCTCCGCCCAGGCCGAGCGACCCAGAAAGTGATCGGATCCGGGCGGGCGAGCCCACGGGTGGTCGGGAGGAAGGCCACCGTGCAGGTCCCCGGGCCCAGGTCCGCCCTGCGGCTGGGCTGGCGGCGACCCGAGGTCGTCCGGGGCCAATGGGCTCTGCGGCCCGGGGAGGCTGCGCGGGCCCAGCGCCAGCGCCGAGGGACGGGGAGGCCCCGGGGTGGCAGCGATGCCCGCTCGCGAGGGCGCGGGGTCCGGGCCGCCGCTGGGCACCCAGTCAGGGCCGCGTGGCCGGAGCGCGAGGTCGTCGCTGAGGGACAGGCGCGAGAAGCTCGCTCGCAGGTGGCCCAGAGCCGCGGGCCGCGGCGCCGGCGGGAGGCTGTGCGCGCCGGGCCCCCGGGGAAGCAGCGCGGAGGCTGCGAGGCCGTCGCGGCCGCTCGGCGGCCTCGGCTCCTCGGCGTCCCCGCCCGGCCAGGCCCGCGTCTTGGCGCGGAGCTCATCGGCCACGGCCAGCTGCGCGTGGTGCGGCCTCTCCGGGTGGTAGAACTTGCACTTGATGCCATAGGTGCACTTCTTACCTGGAGAGAGGGCAGAGAACGCAGGGTGAGACCTGGGCCGGACCTGGCCTCTCTCCATGGAGATTCCTCCCGGAAGGCCCTCGGACTCTGCCCTTTAAGGCCCCCACCCCAGAACGCCTGAAGTTCTGGACTGGTGACTGAAGCGGGAAGGGCTCTGGAGCATGGGCAGAACGTGCGGTGGCGCCCAGGAAGCAGTAGCCCCCAAGGTCCACAGACCGAGCATCCCTCCAGGGTCTGAGACCAAATTTCGGACTCTGATGACCTACAGCCTCTCCTTCCCTAGGGACTCCAGGCCAGGGACGCCCTTGAATATGCATGGGGAGGGGGCGCTCCGAGGTGCAGGATTGTCTCCAGGGCTGCCTCAGTTTCCTCTACTGTCCACATCCCTTGTGCTAACCACTGCCCTCTGCCTACATGCTAGTCTAATAAAGGTGATCAAAGGAACAGATAATTGATCATCAAAACCCAGGCACTTTAGAGAGTGGAAGAGGGAGGTTAGACCAGCCTGAATGTATGGTTACCCTCATTCTAGGCAAGAAAAGACTTTGAGTGTCATCCAAGGTCTCTTTAGACTTTTGGAAGCACAAAAACCAAGTCGTGGAGTCATTGAGTAACTTGCCAGAGCAGGTTAAAGAACTGGCTAGGTTCCTCACAGCAGCCCTGCCAGGAAACAGCAGTCCAGAGAAGCTAAGTCCTCTCTTCAGAGTCACATGGCTGGTTAAGGACAAAACTTGAGCTGGAACCCAGGCAGCTGACTGTCAGGCCAGGACTTTGACTGCCCCTGGGCTGCCCATGCTAGTCCCTGCATAGGGCCCAGGAAGCCCAGAGGGCTACACACCATAGGGGCAGTGCTGCCAGGATGGCTCTGGGGGCCTCGGCTGCCTGCTCAGGAAGTTGCTCAGGGTGGGTCCACGGCGGCCCAGGGGGTCATCAGGAGGCATGAATCTAGAAAATAAGCACAGAGGGACAACTGTAAGACCACAGTGGGACTCTCCACCGCCCTCCGTGTGGGGTTGGAGTCACCCAGAAAACACCAGTTGGCAGGGACCATTCGTGACACAGGGGACCATCGCAGCATCTTAAAAAGCACACCCTTCCCTTCACCGAGCCCTCACAGAGCACACCCCAGCCGGGGCCTCTCCCGGGATTCCTCCTAACTGTGGTGCAAGACAGCAGGGTCAGCATCACCTGGCGATTTGTTTACCGTAGTCTCAAGCTTACTCTACATCTTGATTAATCAGATTCTGAAATTGTTAAGGAATCTGTGTTTTAATAATTTTTAGCCAGGAAAATCTAAACATAATTGCTCTAGAGCCCCCCTGGCTTCCTGTTGTCCTCATAAACGATTAGGCACCTCCGTGGGGCTAACAGCTCCTAGAAGAAGGCTTTGGAGTTGTACAAGCACCTTGAAGTTGAGGCCTGTTTCTCCTGTGTGCCTCACCCGGTGACAGTGTCAGCTCAGGACATGTGCAAGGGTCAGGACTGCAGAGTGAAACACCAGCAGGGAATGGTGATGGTGCAGATTTGGAGCCGGCTGCACACAGCCTGTCCTCTGTACACCCCACAGGCTCTGGGGCTGCCAGACTGCACCAGTGGTTTCCTGACACCAGTTTCCCCTGCCCCTCCTCCTCCTTGGCATGGAGCCCTGACAAGAAAGGGAAGGCACACTCGTGTGCTCAGGGCTCAACAAAATTCCTCAGAAGGAAAACTCCCATTTAGTGAGATACACCTTTTTCAGCGGATGCTTTTGTTCCCAGGAGACCCTTCCAGGCCATACAAAGGTGCTACCCTCTGGCCGCAGATTCTAAACGGTGGAAGGGTCTGTGTTCATGGGTTGCTGTCCCTGCCAGAGTCAAAGGGTCTTGCTGAAGTCCCACCCTCAGAGAGCTGGGTGATCCCTGGCCCAGTGCAGCCTCTATGGCTCAGCTCCCAGCTACACAGCCGGCTTCTCAGAGTTGGGCCCTGACCAAGAATCTGGGGAGCCGCCCACTGCGGTTATTAAAAGTTCCCAGAGGCTTCACCTCTTGCTCCCTCATGAGCAGGAGCTGAGCCAACGGGGCCCTGTGGGCATGCCTGGGGCACCAGGGCACACTCCCTCTGTCAGAGGCGGGCAGGCAGGCCCTGCCTTCTGGCTGCCCTTTAGCAGAGGCCAGTGCATCAGGAGGACTTGGCCTGGGCCCTTGGTTGTCACCAGGCCAGAGGCAGCCATGACCCACCAGCCCTCAGAGGATTTCTGGAACCCACAGTTGCTAGACTTGCCAGATCCCTCTAGGCCAGTGCTGGACAGGGAGAGCTGCTGACCTTGTGTGTCTGGAAGTGACAATGGGGCTGTTGCAGAGTGGCTGCTGCCAAGCACCTGCCTGGCACTCAAGAGGGCAGCTCCACCTTCTCTATTGCAGGGGCAGGTGGGGAGGACATCCCATTCTGGCCTGGGAATAACTGCTGCCACTTCTGGGGCACAGTTCTCTCGAGTCTTCACGACAATCTCCTACTCATTCACTCTCCCATGCACTCATTCATTCATCTGTTCCTGAACCACTAGTTGTGATGTGCCTATTATGTGACAGGCATGTTGGGGATGTGGGAGGTAAACAGATACAGTCCCTGCCCCACACATTCTCAAAGAGCCCAGAGTAAAAGCTGAGCTTCCAGTGCCTGGACAGAACTCAGGTGGGAGTGGGTCCCAGCTTGCTGTGTGCCACACTAGTCTAGTCCCCAGACCAGGCCCACGGGGCGAGGCCCCTGGTTCCTGCCCTAGCAGAGGACAAGCCAACAATTCCTCCCACCTTTGCTTGGACTGAGGGATGTCACCAGTGCCTGCTGACCGGTTTGTGCCTTGTGACCCTGATGTCCTTTCCCCTCCCCACTAGCAGTAATAGGTTGGTCCTAGGCTGGTCCAACTCAGAGGACCAGTCTAGAGGCTGGGCAAACCATGGGTCCTCCTGACTGCTTCAACAAGAGACGTGGGGACAGTCTGCTCCTGGCAACCGAAAGAAAAGAGCTGCTACACATTCCCGTGATTTAAAACTTTAAAGCAAAATGGACAAAAACTTGAAATAAGTGAAAGGAAATACAACAAAGTTCGTTTTTTCCCATGGTGGCTATTCCAGAGCTCTTATTTGAAGAATTAAATTCTAAAACAAAAAAGTTCACGGTGTGCTAGGCTCTTGCTTAGCCCGCATGTTGGGCAGCTTTGCAGAGACTCAGCTACATGTGGCCATGGAAACTGAAAGCTCAAGGACAAACTGCCCTGTGGGGAAAAGGACCTGAAGGACAGGTAGAGATGATGACACAGCCTGGGGAGGCCGAGTGGGTGGGCCCAGGCCGGCTCTGTCTGAAGATGTGCCCATGACCCCAAGCCCCACTTTGCCTTGACATGGGAGTGGCTTTCTGCCTTCACTCCAGATCCTCTACCGTCCCTTACCTGTCATTAACAAAGGAGAACATGAGCAGCCTCTGCTCGATAAACCACTTCCACTCGGGGTTCTCGTTCTGCAGGTCGCGGTAGTTGTCGTTGGAGACAATAATGCCGTCCTTCTCGTAGGCCACCTTCACAACATAGCGGTCATCATAGCAGACCACGCGTTTGCCGTTCACCCGACGGGATGGGGTGTACACCAGCACCGCCTGCCGCTCCAGTTCCTCCAGCACATGCTGCTCTGAGGCCACACGTGAAGACTGCACGTAAGAGTTTTGGGAAAGGACACCACCCCATGGCCCAGGGACCTCCCTGAGCCCTAACTCCAGCTGGTAAGATGGAAGGAGGGAAGTTTTCAGGGAAGGGAAAAAACACCATCCCCCCCAACCCCCAAATGTTCATTTATTTCATTAAATTTCACTGAATTTACCAGCAGCCCAAGGTCAAGGGGGCTCTCGGATTCTGTCCAGGCCATGTCATGACAGAGTCCAGAGAATGGTACCCAACAAGGGAGAGCCCCTTCAGAAGGAAGATTTCAGCCTCAGCTCCTGTCCTTTTGAGAGTTACAAGCGAGGTTGACCCTCCTGTAGCAGACGCGGAGACTTCTTGGAGCCCTGGTGAAGCCTCAGCAATGACCAGCAACCTGGCATACACCTGGAAGACTCCTATGTGGCCCTCCAGTGGTAACCACGGGGCCATCTTCTGCACCATGCAAGAGGCTGCTTGGCTATGGCTGGGCTGGGGCATCCCGAGCAGACGTCTCCAGGTGACTCAGGAGCATACAAGGAAGAGTCTGGGGTTAAGAATGCACAGCTGGGATTCTGGGCTGAGTTCCAGTCTTTACCCCTCTTTAATGCCAGATATTATATGCATAAAATGAGGATAATAACACCTCCTTCACCTTTCTCGCAGAATAAGCTCAGGCGTGGGAGAGTTTTTGCAAAAATGGGAAGGAGATGGACATATGTCAGCTGGTACAAATATTTCAAGGTCCTTCTTATGGGAACAAAGTCCACATCCCGGGAAGGTCTAATATTTGGTTTTAGATTTGTCTTTGGAGATGTGCAAAGAAAATCCCTGCTACACATAATAGTTACTGGGAACTTTGAAGAGTATTAGCATATTCTTTATAGACTGTTTCTTCCCTCGACTTTTAAGTGCTTTTCAATATGACATGATTTCCAGACTTTAAAAAGGTATATAAAGCATTTATGGTACAAAGTAAAATTTTAAAAAGCTATGAACTTTGAGACTTAGAAGGTGGGTGCTGATCAGGAAGTCCCTCCTGTCCTTCCCAGTTAGCAGTCATCTCCACCCCGCTTCAGAGAGCCCAAGTTTTAGTGCTCATAATTCCTTTGCTTTTATTTTTAGAAATGCATACATATGAGGACTGTTAATCACGTCCTACACAGGTGCATTTGCCCAGTTACTGCTTTCATTGACCATTGTGTTTATGAGGTCTGGCCACATGGTCGATATGTTCACTGCTGTTAGTTTTTGTGGAAGTCCCTGGCACAGAAGTCTAAAGAATTCTCCAGAGTATGTCTCTAAGAATTTGACCAACTCGGTGAGTATAAAGTGGTTTTATTTTGCATTTCCCTGGATGCTAATGAGATTGAGCATCTTTTCCGGTGTTTTTTGGCCTCTTATGTTTTCTCTTCTGCAAAAGCCTTACTCATGCTTTTGCTCATCTTTTTATTGGCTTGTTGTCCTTGTCTCATTAATTTGGAGAAGTTCTCCATAGATGTCCCAGTTTGAGATTTACCCTTTTTTTCTTTCTTTCCTTCTCTCTTTTCTTTTTTTGTGGTATCTCTCAGTGAACAGAAGTTTTTGTTATGTAGTCAGATTTATTCGTCTTTCTCCCTTGTTGTAGCTTCTTTAAAAATTCCGTCCCTTTCCAAAATAATTTCCACTCTTTGCCCATATTGTATTTTGATATTATATAACTGAATGGCTTAAACCCACCAGTGTCCTTGTCTAGAGCTTAGTTATTTGGGGTAATCAATTAGTGATGGAGAACTGAGCACAAGTACATAACCCTCCGTTCTTCTCATCAATCCCAAGCGTAAAAAGGTGGCCTATGATCACATTAAAAGTGAGCTGGGAGGGGCTGGAGCAGTGGTTCAGTGGTTATGGCGCTTGCCTGGCGTACCCGAGGATGCATGTTCAAACCCCAGCACCGTGTACCCAACAAAGTGGAGCAACGGAAACCACATGAAAAACTGAATGAAATTGATTCTCTCTCTCTCTCTCTCTCTCTAAAAAAAAAAAAAAGACTATACTTTCTATTAAAAAAAGTGGGCTTGGAGACAGCTGCAAACCCAGGATTTTGACAAGTTTTAGGAAGACAGATAGCAGAGAGGCCTGTATTGAACGTCCAACATGGAGGGAGCCACAGCCCAGATGTGTGCAGAAGACTTTAGCAGACATGGGAGCCATTCTCCCTGCGAAGCTGCAAGACACTGTAGGTGGCAGTGGGGCTGAGGCCGGCTGGCTAGCAGAAGCTCAGAGGCAGCCCATGGACCTGCACTCACTTCCTAGCCCTATTGCCCTGAAGAACTTGAAGGCACAACCAGACAGGGAGAAGGTTCTCACTGTTTCGATCTGCTAGAATAAAACCCTGCATCAGCATCCATGGGCAGTCCTATAAGATGCCCCCTTCCAGGAGAAAACTCCTGGCACTTGCCTAGGTATACATGTAACCAACCAGCTTTCGATTCACAATTAAAACTGATAAACACAGATCAGTGGACTTCCAAGAGGAACAAAGAAGGTGGGGGCACTAGGATGAACAAATAGAATTGACCCCAGAAAAAACAGACAGCATTTGTGGAAATTATGAGAACGTTTAAAGAAAGTCTGTGTTAGTATAGAAATATTTAAGAAGATGCTACATCCATAAAACAAGAACAGCATTTTGTTTACAAAACGAAGAGCAGTTAATAGAGAAGCAGCAGCCACTGGTGACCATTAGCAGAATTGAAAAAAAACCAAAGACAAAACCTTTCGTAAGAAGACAGGAAGAAAGTGTCAAGGAACCCTTTCAGAAGGACCAAGAGGCAGCCCTCCTGTGTCGACTCGACTCAGCTGAACCACTGTGCCCCAGTGTCTTCTGATGAGAGCTGAAGAGAAAAATAAAAACCCTGTTTGTTTAAACCACAGTGTTCTATTATTTGTAGCTTAAAATGTTCCTCATTGATTTGAGAATTAAAAATAAAATAATTCCTGGATCTCAATGCCCATTTTTTTTAAGTGAAGAGACTAGACTACGTATCCAGTACATAATAAACATTACCTAACAGAATGACTGTCTCTTTCAGATTAGGGGTGGGACACAGAGCCAAACTTTCTTCAGAGTGTGAAAAGTTGTAAGACATGGTTATTTTGGGATCTTAATCATTCTTAGTAAAAATAGAGTTGCTTTCATTCTTCTATTCAACAGATGTTGATCAAGCACTGACCATGTGTCAGGTATTATGTGGGGTGCTAGGTACTAGGGTTAAGGTGCTGAACAGCTTCAAGAGCTTTTAGTGCAGGGAGACAGACAGACATTGTTAAACTAAATGGTCAGCTGGCCACCACTGCGGGAGACACCAAGGAAGAGCCATAGTCCCTCCCACATATACCTGCTCCAGCATACCTCTGATAGGGGTATCAGATCGCGGTGGCTCTTTCCTCCAGGATGGGACAAAAACCTTGATGTAGGTGTGGCCCCTGTCTCTGAACCAGTCCACAGCCAGCTGTATTCCCCGGCAAGAGAAGGCTTCTTTATTTCCGTGGCTACGATGGAAAGACAAAGAAAGCTGAGGAGACACAGAAAGGGCTCCTAGGAGTGACCTCCCCTGGGAACAGCCTGGATCACAACCTCATAACCAAGAGGTAACCAAACAAATCTTCACGTTAAAGATGGCACATTCTTTGCCTAAACGCTAGCCTTTTACGAGAAGCAGGCAGCTGGTGAAGAGTTCCCACTGGCTCCAAGGAGGAAATATTCCAAGGATGAATGGACCAGACCTGCTATTAGCTGAAGCTCAAAAGGATCCAAATGAAATGGCGGGGAGGAGCCATCTGCAGGATTATCTCACCCTGAGAGGTGACATACGCATTATTGGGTTTCCCAAGTCCAAGCAAGGAGACCCAGCCCCCATCAATGCCACTGAATATGTCAGTGCGGCAGTAAGGAAAGAGCAGTGAGGGAACAGGAAGGGACTTGGGGGACTATTGAAGATTTTCTTCCTTTCTCCTAAGAGGCCTGAGAAGCCACGGGGATTTTAAGATCGGAAGATGTGATGTGGTGATGTAATGTGCTCTGAAGTGTGTTTCTCAAAGACCAGTCTGGCAATGGAAAGGACAATAAATTGGAAGGAGTAAGAGCAGGTGTCGGGGACCAGATTAGAAATTGTTGACATCATCCAAGTAAAAACGGAAGGGGACTTGGACTAAGTTGCTGGTGGTGGTGAGGGAGAGAGTGGGTGATCTTGAGAGGCCTCGAGCTGAGGGGGGGAATCTGCAGGACTCCATTTCTGCCTGGATATGGCGGTGACAAGAAGGCCCTGAGGGTGCTGCTCCCTGGCACAGGAGTTCTTGGAGGGAAAGATCAGATCACTTCCAAGTTGGGTTTTGAACACCTTTTGAGTAGAAGGCTTTGTGACCACCATGTGGAAATGTTAAGTAGCCAGAGAGGGTTCAGAGGTCTGAGTGGCCAAAGTTGTCACTGAAGCCACAGCATGGGCAGGATGACGTGATTGCCAGAGAGGAAGTGAGAGACCCAGGCTGGACCTGTAGGATGCTGGGCTCAGCGGCTGGTCACAGGTGGAGAGGGCACTCCTACATCCTATCAGAGAAGAAGGAAAACCAGCTGGGTGCTGCACCGTGGAAGCCGGGGGAGGGAGGCAGTGGGATGCTCTCTGAGGGACTGGCAAAGCCCAGAGGCATCCATCTGACTCAGCCAATGGCGGTCAGCGGTGTTTGCTGGAGAGGGAGCAAGTGGGTAGATATGAGATATCCTGAAGGCAAATAAAACCGGACTCAACCACGGGGCCTTTGCACCAGCTGTTCTCCCTCTGAGCCTTGCTCACTCCTCCTCCTCCTTCAGACTCAGTCGCATCATTTGCTGTTTTTGTTTTTTTAGACTGTGTGTTCCTGTGTTTCTTAGGCTGGTCTCAAACTCCTTGACTCCGGCAATCCTCCCTGCCTCAGCCTCCCTGGGAGCTGGGACCAAAGGTACCACTGCACTGGCTTGCAGCTGTTCTTCAGTTCCTCGGGAACATGTCCCCTGTCCTCCTAGATGTCAGGTCCCCTGTTACACGCATTGGCGGTGCCATGCCACCGCCACCTGATGCTTAAAAATGCTCACCCCCCCGGGTAGACCGGGCCCCCTCTGCTCTGCCTCACAGGCTCCCCTTGCTCACTACTGGGTACCCAGCGCCTGGCCCTGTGCCTGGTAATTGGTAAGGGATCAATCACAATCTGCTGGGTTGATGAATGACTGAGAAAAACCCAGCCTTCTCAGCAGCTGGAGGAGGAGCCCAGGAAAAAGGGACAGTTCACTGGGAAGGCCCTGATGCACGCTCCAGGGACAGCAGAGAGAGCGGTGTGACAGCCACATGTGGAGTGAGCAAAGGCGAGATGGAGGCGGGGAGGGGTGGACAGGCTCTGGAGAGCCGAGGGTCCTGAGGGCCTGGCCGGAAGCAGCCAGTCCACTTCCCTCTGGGAACCGCAGTTTTCCTCCCCATGATTTTTTTTTCTGAGTAACCTTTCCTACAGGTTTCTCAGGGGGTTCAAGAGAATCACAAGTTTGTAAAGCAAGGGAGGAAGTCTCTGGAGGCTCTAATCACAGTGCTGGAAGGCTGGCCCTGTGGAGGTGAGAGAGCTTTCAGGATCCTTTGCTCCTCACGAGGGAGGAGGCTGGCTGTCCCGCCTGCTCCGGGCGCCCCTTTGGCCAATGAGTCTGCATTAGGAAGCAGCTACAAGCATTAAAGAGAAATGTGATGGGATGTCTGTGGGCAAAGCAGCAGGAGGAGGAGCCAAGTCCCCTCTGTCCCAGAAGAAGCTGAGAGAGGAAAGAAGATGGGGAGAAAGAGGCGGTCACTCACCAGGTCCCTCAGCCCTGTCTCCCGTCCTCTCCTCCCTGCTGAGCCCTAAGAGAGGGGGAGACGTGTGGAAACATCGGAGTAAGTGTGGGCAGGAGGATGAAGTTTTCCAGCACAGTCGGGCAGGCTTCAAACCCCTCAGAGAATCCTGGATCCTGCAGGGCTGCCTCAAAGGAAGGAACCTCATAAGGAGACCCCAGTGCAACACCCAGGCCCCTGCAGGCCCCTGGCCTGGTTGCTTGTCTGAACCCCCAGGATGGACCAACAGGCAGCACAAGTCCCAGACAGCCTGACTGGGACCAAAGACACTCCTACCTCCACCCAGCCTCTCCTGCAGCAGAGCCCAGCAAGGGCCGAGCCCCCTCTTCCTGCCAACACCAGGTCTGAGAGCACAGAGAGTCCATTTGGGAAAACAGCCTGGGGAGGAAGGGGAAACTCAGAGTTTGTGTCGTCTGGAAGATGAGACATGGGTGTGTACCCTTGCAGACCCTGGCAGATGTCAGGCCGACCCTTCCTCTACCAAAAACCTGTCTGTCACAGGAAAAGAGGTTTCTCTGCACACTTGAAGTAGTCCTGTAGACAGTGGCTGAGCCTCAACAGGAATCTCTTCTCAGTCCATTCCAAAGTAAAAATAGCACTACCACAATTATTTTTAAATTGCTCTGTTTCCCGGGGCTCTTTTAACCACTCAAAAGCCATCTTTGACTCCCTGACACTATGATTAGTGGGGGCTGGGGACATTCAGTGGTGAGGGAGAGGGAGGGAAACAGGCCCGGCAGAGCTCCCAGTCTGGGGGAAAAGGCATTGACAGCCACTCTGGGGCCCAGCATCCACTGGGAAACGCATAGGCCAAAGGCTTCTGAATCTCTGATCTCATCTCAGCATGGATTCACGAACATCTACAGCAAGGCTGTGTGCTGGCCTCTCTGCCAGGTCATGTGGCATATTCATCTCATTTAATCATTACAAGCTTTTGAGGAAGTGAGACCTGCACCCCTATCTTGGCCTTGAAACGTGCCCAGCTCTCTGCTGCAGTGCGACTCTCTTACTGCAAACTCATCCTCTTTTGGCCCAGGACCCCTGGTATCCAGATAGCATCTCCTTCGGAGCAAAAAGTTGCCTGCAGTTCAAATTCTCCTGCTAGGGGAAGGACCCTTCACCGGGTTCGAACAGGCACCAGGAAGCAGCTTCTGAGGCAGCCTGCTGAGATTCAGCCATGGGAAAGAAAACTGAGCCCAGAGACTTTGAATATTGGGAGGGCAGAAAGGGGAAGTGGGTTGGCACCTTAGGCAAATTTCTCCTCCAGGACAATTGTGCCAGGCAGCTACAGAGAGGGTGTCATCATTTACAGAAACCAATTATACACCCTTATATATCTTTGACCCTGCAGAATTTAGGGGCTCACCAAACAGCCCCATGAGGAGCAAGGTCATGGGGTGAAAAGAACAGAAGAGAAAAACAATGGTCCCTTAAGGGTCTGAGATGTAGGAAGACACCACTGTTTCTACTCTGTTTCTTCTTGCCAGATGCCAAAGCTCACCAGGAGAGCCTGCTCCCCAGTCAGGGGAAATCAAGAGGGTAAGCAAGGGCTGTGCCCACCATGGGAGATGTGGGCTCAGATTTAGGTAGAGCACAGGGCTAAAGCTGGCGGAGCTGATTCAGGGGCTCAGAAGCCAGTCTGACCGGCAGAGAGGGGCAAACTGAAGACAGGTGTGACTTCAGCCTGAGCTCTTGGATGAACAATTCCCTGCTCCAGAAAGCAGAGTCTGCAAGATATTCTGAGTTGGAGAATTAATTAACAACCAAAGCAAAACGTCCAATACTCCCCCAAACAGGCATGCTCAAAAGAAACCTTCCTCAGGGGCAGTAAGAGGAGGCGGTGAGGAGGTGGTTTCCCTCCAAGCTCCACACTTCCCAACCTTCTTCTTCTTCCTCTTGTTTGAAGAATCAATTTTATTTTTAGTTTTTCATCTGGCTTTCATTGCTCCAACACTTAGTTGTGTATGTGGTGCTGGGGTTCAAACCTGGGTCCTTGCGCATGCCAGGCAAGCACGATACTGCTGAGCCACCACTCCAGTCCCACTATTTCTTGATTTACCTACCGAATGTGAACAGGTTGGGCCCTTATGAGTTTACCACCCCAACCCCCATGAAGAAAAGCCACAACTGTGGCTCCAGAGGATCTGTGTTCTTCCAAACACCAAGATGCAGCTTCTAACAGGCCACCAAGGAAAGTCACCTGTTTAAAAAGTTGCTAGACATTTTTCTTAAGGCCAGGTGTCCAGTGACTCAGGAAATGAGCTGAGTGACACAGGTTGACGTAGAACTCTCTCTGTCTCGCTCTCACACACAAAGACCTTGAGGATACAGGGACTGTATTTGGGAATTAGTCTCTGGGATTCTAGTTTGTCAGAGTTATCAATGAATGTACACGTGTCACCTGGAGGTCCCCAGCGTTGGTGGCAGCAGGAGTGGATCCTGGGCTCTAGCTCTGCAGGCCCCTGGTGAGGGGAATGGGGGCCTCACACCCCTGCCTGCAGCTTCCAGTCCAGGGCTCATCCTGCTTGGGCAGGGCTGTGGTCAGCACAGGCAGTCTCTGGACCCAGGACAAAGGCCCAGGTTACAACCTCCCACCCTGTGGCCAGACAGGGAAAGATCCATTGGAGGTGATGGGTGGCATTGGAAAAGGCACAAACTCTAGAGCTGGCCCTCACAGCTCTGGGACCTTGGGAAAGTTACTTACTGTCTCTGAACCTCTGAAGAAAAAGAAAAATCCCTTTATAAGAAGATTTCACCTCTACCTTTCTAGCAACACATAAAATAATTGCCTCGAGTCTTAGCACGCCAGAGATGAAAAAGCCAGACTCTAAACTGCCCAGCCCTTTTCTTTAAGAGGGGAGGAGACAGAGAGAGAGACAGAGAGAGAGAGAGAGAGAGCGCAATCTTTATTTAGTTTTTCATGTGACCCTCATTCCTGGGACACTTTGTTGTGTACGCGGGGCTGGGGTTTGAACTTGCATACTAGCGCATGGCAGGCAAGCGCCATAACCACTGAGCCACCCCTCCAGCCCAACTGTCCAGCTCTTAATTGTGCAACTGTGTGAACAGGACTTGCCGAAGTCACACAGCTGCTAGCTGAAAAGTGAGAGCTGCTCTTTCTGCACATGGCCTGTGGACCTGGCTCCTGTGGAAACTCCTGCTGTAGGACATGGGAGACATCACTACTGGAGAATGGGCCAGGAACCCTGTGAAATGTTGGTCCCCACTGTCTTCCAGAACTTGCCTTTAAAGGGAACAAATTCAGTTCCCTGGCCACGTGGTTGTTGTGCAATTTCTCTGTTTCCTCTCTATTGAGGTCTAGGTGGGAGGGGGAAGGGATATTCATGGGTGTGTAGGCATATGTGTGTGTGCGTGCACGTGTGTGCCCACACAGAGTAGGCACACCAGTTAATCAAGGTGTTTTGCAGGCCCCAGGTGTGTCAAAACATTTAGGCCCTCACACATTATTTGCAGTTAAGTCTGAGTAATGGTTTCCATTTATATCCCACACAGATTGAGCTTGAGGGGAAGACACTATTATAGTGTGGGTGGTGAGTGGGGAGGTGGTGGGAGCAAATGGATTTACCCAGGACACTTCATGGCCATGTACAAATAGATGATGTGATTTACGTTTGAATTCCATGCAGCAACAGAGCCTTCCATTAAAAGAAAGCCCTCCACTGCCACGCTATCATAACACCACCTAAAAATCTTCTCTGGTGCCCAAAGACAGAATTCTTCACTTGCCTATGGCCTCTGAAGTCGTCTGTTTCCCCTACAGTTATTCTGCTATTTTGATTTGGAACTGTGGACTCACATAATCTTCAGGCTAGGAAGGTCTTTCTTTTATACAATACCATCATAATCAAAATCCTCTAAGCCAGGCATGGTGTCACACACCTGTGATCCCAGCTACTTGGGAGGCTGAGGCAGGAGGATCACAAGTTCAAGGTCAACCTGGGCAATTTAGCCCCTGTCACACTCCTCCCACCCTTTCCAGGACCGTTAGAGCCTACTGGATTCTAAAATTCCTTTAACAACCCAGAAATCGTAAATCTAGTAGGATTTCAAAAACTCCCCTGTTTGGTGCCTACAGGGGATGTGGGTAAGAAAGAACATGAGAGTGACCTGGTGGACCAGCTCCTAAGTCCCAGGCGGAAATGGAGGCTAATATAATCAAGCCCAGGGAGGCCCAGCTGTCACACTTGGTATACTATGCAGGGTGTGTAGGGACAGTCCCTGAGGCTGGGCTGTGTGGGGTGAACCATTTCAGACTTGTGCCCTGCAATGCCAAATCCAAAGTGAGCCTAGATCCCCAGGGAAAGCTTGGGATGCCTGACACATTTGCTGACAACTGCTTTTCCAATCTCCTACCGGTAGCTGAGCTTTTAAAAGGGGAAGCGCCTATGTTTACAGTGAGTGAACAATTTCCTATGGCTCTGCCCTTTGCCTGCTTGTGACTAAGCCATGTGGCAGAGTGATCCATTCATGTGGGAAGCACCTCTCCTCACCAGCACTGAGGGCAGGAGATCGCAGACTCTGGGGCAGCAGAGTTCAGCCAAGCTGGCACCATAGCCACGTGGGGCATGATATTCACATCCCCAAAACACTGGAAGATGCCAGGACATTAATAGGCACGCAGCCTATCTGCAGTACAAGGCAGGAGAGGCGGACCCAGCAGAGAGCTTTCTGCCCCATTTATGTGCTTCTTCCCATCTGAGTCTCAATACCAAGAGAGGAACAGAAGACAGATCAACCAGCCTGTTTTGCAGAAGAGAAACCTAGTAGTTTTTGCTTTCCCAGAGTCACGCAACCTCCTAGGGACAGAGTCCACAGAAAAAGCCACATCTGTCAAAACCTGACCCCAACTCCTCCCATTACCCACTGCAGCTCCTCTGGGTGAGTATAATAAAGCACCTGCATCAGCTCCAAGCCTCGCAACTTTCTGTAGAGAGGGTTAATTCCAACATTACCCAGGGAGGCTGAGAGAGCTTCATTGACTTGCTTATGACCACACAGCTACCCAAGAAGTGAAACAAAAATTCAAAGTCCAATCCATTGAGAAAGGCCAAACCAAAGAGAGAAGGGAGGACTCTCTGGGCTCCTGAGAACAGGTCCCTCGCCCCTGCCCCCAGCAGTAGAATGAATGAAATCAGGAAAGCTACCTCATTGCCACATTGCTGCCGTCGATCACTATGGGACGCAGAGAGCTGGCTGGGTCTCCGCAGTCTTCCTCTTGGGCTTGCCCCACGCCCCGCCGGACAGAGTCTGGGACCCCACAGGAGCCCCGGGGAATGAGCAAGGGCCCATTGCTGCTGGCAGGGCCCTCCTGGGCCCCAGGGCGGCTGCCTGTCTGGATCAGTTCCTGCAGCACATCGTTGACCAGGGCACCATCACCCAGCTTGCCCAGCACTCTGACCACGTCCTCACGGCTGTAGCCCAACTTCTGGAAGAACTCCATCTTGCTCGGGCGCTCCATACTGTGACAGCCAGCACCTGGAGTGGGTCCTGCCCCTGGCTTCCTCCAGGCAGAGCCCCACGGGCATAAGCTAAAGAGAAAAAGTGCCCATCAGGAATTTCCCAGGCAGTCAGGCAGCCAGGCTGCCAGGTGGCCAAGGGCAAGTTGTGTATGCCCTTCTTCCCTCCCAGCCTTATCTGTCAGGAAATCAGCTCGAGCCTGGTGACCTTGGGGATTTTCAGTTGCTCAGTGTGGCCGGGGAGCCACCAACGCAATCGCTGCATTTACTATGCATTCTCTGGGGCCTTTGCCCTGGCACGCCCATGCAAGGGATAGCAGCCAGACCCCAGGGTGGCAGGGGCTGTGCAGGGCACCCAGAACTTGGGACAGGTCAAGGAAATGTTTCTGAGGCTCTGTTACAGGGTGAATGGTGTCCCCCCAAATTCCTATGTTGAAGTCCTTAGCCTCTGAACCCCAGGGCCTTTAAAATGAGATCATTATGGTGCACCTCATCCAATGATTGGTGTCCTTACAAGAGGACATACAGGGGACAACCACAGCAAGATGCAGGGAGGCAGGCCGTCTTCGATGGGCAAGGGGACAAAACACCTGGATCTGGGACTCCCAGCCTCCAGAACAGAGAGACAGTGGATTTCCATGGTTTCTGCCCAGCATGATGCTTTGTTAGGCAGCCCTGGCAGATGATGCAGGCTCCTGGGTTGACACAGGGAGGATGCTGGCCTCTGCAACGTTCCCCTTCCAGAAAGGCAGTGCTCTCACTCACAGCCAGCTCTGCACTCTGGCACAACTTAAAGTGCCTTTAATCCTCAGGAGCCCAGAGAGCCCTCTCTTCTCTCTTTGGTTTGGACTTTAATTTGGGTCCCAACCCAAATCTGACCACTGTATGCCCAGCATCAAGGACAGCTGAATTCAATGCATAGTTATTGATTAATGGATGAATGAATAATGAATAAATAATGCTGGTCAGGGTTCGACCATCGATCGAGCAATGGAAATTTAGGTTGCCTCGGGTTTCACTCTTAGCAAAGCCTGCACACTGAAGACTCCTGCGCGTGCTCTTTTCACCCCACCCTCTTAGGGTTGCACGTTCTGCACATCCCAATCCCAACTCCAATCCGAATCCCTTTGGCCTTCATGCCTCTGGAGTGGGGCCCACTTCCACTTTGTGTTCCCGGAGGGCCTCTCACTGTCCCCTGTGATGCAGGAATCAGAGCACAGCGAACAATATCAGCGGTGGGCAGAGGAAGGGCAGCGAGGCCTCTGCTGCAGTCCCCAGTCACCCACCTCCCATCCTGCCTCGACACCACTGCTGGAATGCTAAAACTGTTCCCCAGGGTCACCAGTGCCTTCTAACTGCACATCCAGCAGAGTCTTTGCAGTTCTTGCCTTACCGCCTCCCTGCCATTGGGACACTACGGACCACTCCCCAAATCGTCATTTCAAACTTTAAAAATTATGAACAGACCCCAGCGTGAAACTCTGTTCCCCCAGGCCTATAACTTGGTCTGGCTCTCCTCTTCTGTGTTTCCGGCTCTTTCTCTGCTCCCTCCATCAGTGCTGTGGTCCTGCCCAGGCCCTCCACCAGTCCCCCGCATCCAATGGGCTCCATAGCTGACATCTGGCTCCCACCTCTACCTGAGCACCAGGCACTCACAGCTATAAATCCGTGTACCGCGAGCCAGGCGTGCTGCGGAACTCAGGACGCGGTCACTCAATAGCCAGTTGCTAACCGTCAGTTCCAACGGTTCTTGAAATTAGCTCCAGGGAGACTTGGGAGAGCCATTTTCAGGGAGTCCACAGGGTAAAAAACTACTTTCATAATAATGCTAAGATATAATCTGTTTGCTTCTCATCGCTCAATGGTGTACAACGGAATATTCCAAACACTGCATGCTGTGTGATGTTTAAACAGAGAAGCAGATATGAGAGTCCAGCTGTTATCTATTAAAACAGACATTAAAGAGATTTGCAGGCCCGGAGCGGTGCCTCAGCGGTCGCACACTTGCCCGGCATGCGCGAGGACGCGAGTTCAAACCCCAGCACCACATACACAACGAAGTCTCAGAGCAACAAAAGCCACGTGAAAAACTAAATAATAAAAATAGTTTCTCTCTCACTGTCCCTCTCTCTTAAAAAAAAAAAAAGATTTGCAGAAAAAATAAAAAAGGTCAGTGCCACTGTTCATACTATTTTTTTATTTTGGAAAATAGTTATTTCTCATAAAGGTATGTCATTTAATGTAATTGGTTTATTGCTATTTTTTAAAAATGAATTTTTTGGGTTGAATGTTTTCCCTTATTTGTGGAAGCTAGAACAAAACCCAGGCTTGGGTGAAAGGTTGTCAAACTCATGTATTAGATCCAGCAAAAGTGTAGCAACACATAATCTAGGGGAATCATAGACAAGTGGGAGTAGGATGGGGGAGGTTAGGGGAGGGGAGAGGGAGGGAGGATAGGGAGACAATTGACAATGTAGCACACTCTTTACCCCCCTGAGAATCCAAATGATATTTATACAATCATTTAATTCTGGAAAATTCACAATCTAAACATTTATTTCGCTTGTAGGTAAGAAATATAGAAGAATCAAAAGACTGGGGTGTGGGTGATATGAGGGTAATTCTGATTTAGGAACATATGCATATCATATTGTTACTTTATATGCATTTATGATTGTACAATAACAACTCCTTAATAAAAAATTAGGTTCTAATAAAAAAAGTTTCTATAGATAGATATAATCTTCATAAGCAAAAGCTCTTTGGAGTCCTTAAAAATATCTAGGAGTACAAAGGGTCCAGAAAACAAAAGTTTCTTCTTAAATTGAGAGCTGTTCCAACAGGCATTTCACATATTCCATGGAGGAGGCCTCGAGACAGGTGGCCACCCTCCTCAGTCCCAGGCAAGAAAGCCCAGTGTGTCCCCACCCCTGGGCCAGGCCTTCTCCAGCCCATCTCCCATGGCTCTCCTGCCCCCCAGGCCTTACTCTGCAGCCACATGGGCTGTGTGCTCAAGCCCATCTGCCTTGTGGCTGCCTTGGAGCCAGCATTTCTAACACAGATCTGACCACACCACCCCCTGCTCACAGGTGTCCTCTTGCCCCCAGTCTCTGCCCTTTTTATTTTAACCACAAAAAAAACAAGATGCCAAATTCCTGGGCAGGCTTATCAGCTGTGTCCTGGTATACCCTGACCCTGTCTGCAGCATGCTCCACCAATGGCCTACCTGGCCTTTTCTTTAGAGCCATGCTGAGACTCTCTGTGCTTCCAGAGTATTCTAGAATGTTCTCATGCACATGATTTTCTTTCTAACAGAATGCTCTTTTTGGCTATACAAACTTCAAGATTCAACTCACACATCACCAGAAGGGCCATGTGACTGAGACTTGGATCATCTCATCTGCCACAGCACATGACTTTTGTTATCGCACATCGGATCATCATTATGTGTTTCTTGAAAGACTGAGTTAGGGCTGGAGCTGTGGCTCAGCGGCTGAGCACTTGCCTGGCATGCGTGAGGACTGGGGTTCAAACCCCAGCAGCACATACACAACTAAGTGTCGAGGAAGCAAAAGCCAGATTAAAAAAAAATTCTCTCTTGATCTCTCTCACTCTCTCCTTCTCTCTTAAAAAACAAAACAAAACAAAAAGATGGTGCCTTATATCTTAGGGGTTAGATATACAAGATTTTTCTTTAATAAGTCACCAAAACTGGAGTTGTCTTTGCTTCTCAAATGTTTTCCCCGTCTTGGGTCCAATCTGATGGAACAGCTTCCCCGGAGGCCCACGCATCTCCCTCGCATCTACACCCCGTGGGTCGTGGGTCGTTAACCGTGTCCCCCTGCATTTTCCAGCCTCCCCTTTGCGCTCGCTCTGCCACTGCCCTGGTCCACTCACTTCTTCGTGGAACACACATTTACTGATCTCCCCCTCTGCACCAGCACCACGCCTAGTCCCAGCTCCGTGAGAACAAACAAGACCTGATCCAGTCTCAACTTGCCCGTAACCCACTGGGGACAACAGACGGAAATGTAAACCACAGCGGTAAATCATCAGTCAGTTCTTTTGATTAGAAACACGTGCATCTAAAAATGAAAAATACAAACAACGACAGATGCTGGAGGGGCTGTGGGAAAAGAGGAACACTACTACACTGCTGGTGGGACTGCAAACTGGTTCAGCCACTATGGAAAGCAGTATGGAGAATCCTCAAAAAATTAAGGATGGAACCACCTTACGACCAAGCTATCCCACTCCTGGGAATTTTCCCAAAAGATTTAGAATCAGCGTATTATAGCGATGTGACTTCATCAATGTTTATAGCAGCTCAATTTACTATAGCTAGATTATGGAACCAACCCAGATGCCGCTCACTTGATGAGTGGATACAAAAGCTTTGGTTCATATATACTATGGAATACTACTTGGCCATCAGAGAAGATGATATTATAGCTTTCGAAGTCAAATGGATGGAGATGGACAGAATCATGCTTAGTGAAGTCTCCCAAGCTCAGAGACTTTAAGGGTCGAATGGTTTCTCTCATCTGTTGATACTAGAATTTATGTTGAAGCAGTAGGACAGACGGCTGACCTAACAAAGCCTCAAATTGAATGACTTTCAGTGCAACAGGGGTGAAAGCTCCCTAGGTAACTTGGAGGTGTAGGGAAGGGGATGGGGAGGGTGGAGGGTATATGAAGAACTCATAGGAGTCTAGTGATTGGGAAGATGGGGGAACCATTCCAGAAGCCGATGTTATTCCTACACTAGATACCCATTTAACACATGAGTTCTTCTGGGGGAAATGGCAATAGAAGAAACCCACAGTAGCTTATCTGTGCGTTAGCATCACCCCTGGTTAACAAAGTTTACACATATTGATTGCTACTGTTTTGACAATGTTTCCCCCTCTTCTGTATCCTGTATCACTATATACTTTTAATAAATGTGAAAAAAAAATAAAATAAAACCCAACAGTGGGAGTTCAAATCCTAGCTCAGCTGTTAATTAGCTGTGAAGTTTTGATTAAATTCCTTAATCTCCTGGAAAAAAAAAAAAAGAAACACATGCATCTGAAATACAGCTGAGAAATGATTTATTGTCCTTTGAGAGGCAAGGACAGGCCGGAGACGCCCTCACAACACTGGGTAACAGAGGAAGAGCTGGCTTTTGCCAGTCAGAGAAGGGCGCCATCACTCCAGGGTCTCCTGTGAGGCCCTGACGGTGCTCCAGCGCCCCACCTCCAGTCCCTCACTCCACCCCACCCAGCGACTCCCACCTTGCCAGCCCACTGCTCAAACGCTTCCATGCTCCCTCCACCCCACGTGCGGGAAGGCCAAAGCTCTTTTGCCTGGGGTTGTGGTCTTGCGATCCAATCTTATCTGCCTCCTGCCTCTTGGCCACAGGCCTCTGGTCCAGCTTTGTCATCGCTCTGTGACTAGGACTACTCCTCTAAGGACCTTTGTCCCCTCAGGCTGAGGTCCAACTTTGGACCAAACTCTAGGCAAGAGGAGGACACTCATCAGCGGGAGAGACCAGCCTTACACCCGACCTAAAAGGCCTTTATTTGGGCTCCTTCCCCTCCCGGAACACGGGTCCCTCAGCCATGCTAAGCCCACTCCTGTGGGAAGACAGTGTAGTTACAGGTATCTCCTTACCTAGGTGAGGAGACAGAGGCTCAGAGTGGAGCAGAGTACAGGTCATACAGCTAGTAAGCAGCAGGGACTGACAATCCAGTAGGTCCCCAAAATAATGTGTCCCTTTGAATAATGCTTGGGAGGGAGGTGGCATCTTGTTGCAGAAATGGAAACCAAGAGCAGAACTGGTAAGGTGTTGAGAGAAACAGCCATAAGAAGAGCTTGTGTTTATTTTGTAATTTCTCATTGGGAAGGGACAGAAACACAATGCTAAAAGGAAAAGATGTGTGTCTTTGGCCTGGGTAGGCAGGGAGATGGTGCAGTTTTGCAGAGAGCCCAGAAGTCCTCTTTTGTGAGGACTGTCAAAAGATTAGGAGTGGGACCAGACAGCTGTTTTCACACAAAATTAACAGAAAGAATTTACCTAATCAGAGACACCCCCCCACACACACCTTGGAACTTTAAAAGCAACTTTGTTTCCTTTTAAAACAATTTTCTCCTAAGTAAGGGAGGAGCCAGGGTCGGGGTCCATTCTCAGGAGCGTCCTGGGCCTTTGAGTGACAACCTTCCCCTGGGATGCATGGTCCTTGGGCTCCAGCTGCTTGCTTGGTCTTTTTCTATTTTTAAAACCTGAAAGTCTGAAAAACTTGATCTCGATTTCCTTCCTCAAACTTGACTGGAAGTCGCAAACCACACAGATCAGTAATGAAATCTTCCAAGTTGCTTTCTGAGCCGGCAGAAGAGTCAGCATGCCAAGGCTTTCTTCCTTATGGTCCAGGTGACAGCAACCTGGACATGGTTTGGAGCCCAAAGTCAGAGCAGCCTAACAGAACTGCGCAAGGAAAGTGGGGTGCACTTTGAAGGTGGAACAATTATGATCAGATCAGATCTGCTTCTTCTAGAATCACCCAACCCAGGTTCAGGGCTCCTGGGTCAAAGGTCTGTCACCCCTGACTGGAGGAGCCTCTGAAAGAGGAGGAGAGGAAGAGAGAGAGAGCAGAGAGACTGCAAGTGCTCCACAATTCCCGCATTGTCCGCAGAAATCCCAGCCTCCCTGGGAGGTTGCTCTGGAGGAAAAGAATGGCTTTGGTGACTTAGCTGGGTCCCACAGCTAGGCAGTGGGAGAGACCCAGCCGCGATGGCCAGAGTGCGTCCCCCAGCAGCCTTCCGAGGCCATAGCGCAGGGCCCCTAATGAACCCACTCCGCTCCTCTCCAGGTCCCCCAGGGTCACTCAGAGGGGGCCTCTGCCAGCGCAGAAATCCATGAAGTTGGGGCCACTAGAAGCCTTCCAAGTAAGCGTGACCCCAGCTTCCCTGCAGATTCCAGGCAGAAGTTTGGGGGCTCAGCTCGGATCTCCAGTCCCTCAGTGGGGTTGTCAGTTCGATTTTGAGGAAGTCACAGGCAGGCAAGGATTGCAGCCCATAGGACTAGTGTTTTCCCTGGGTTTCGTGTATTTATTTTTTAATTTGTAATTTTGTAATTTTTTTTAAAAAAAATTGTGATAAAATGCATCAAACAAAAAATCTACCTTTAATCACTTTTAAAAATACAGTTCTAGAGCACTGAGCACATTTGCATGCTGGGCAGCTATCACCACTTCCGTCTCCACCATGCGTCACCTTGCAAAACCAAAACTCCGTACCCATTAAACCCCCTTCCCCATGCCCTCCAGGTCCTGGCAACCACCATTCGATCATATCAAATAATAGGGCCACTTCAGATCCCACACTAGTGGAATCGCAAAGCGTTTGTCCTTTCGTCACGGTTTCTTTCACTTAGTGTCTTTGAGGTTGTGTCAGAATTTCCTTCCTTTCTGAGGCTGAATGTTAATCCAAAATAACTTGGGTTGTTTTCACCTCTGGGCTGCTGTGGATATGGCTGCTATGAACTTGGGTGGACTGCCTGGCCTTTCCCCTGTCAAAACCTGTCCCCTGCTTTTGCTATGGCTATAGCTTACGTAGGGGTATGCACACAGGCATTTACACCCCTGACCCATATCCTGAGCAGCTGTGCTATACACAGCCTATACCTGGCAGGTTTTGTTCTCCAGGGTGGCATCGTCCAGCTTGGGAGACAAGTCTGTAATTTGGGGAGGAGTGTGAGACTTCTAATGGCTTCAGGAAATTAACCTAAATTATTTTCACCTCAATCAGATCAAGACTTATTTCAATTTCCTTAGTAATCTGCTTAAAACCCACAGATACCACTTCTAGAAGGATAGTGTTTAGGGCTGCTTCCCAAACTTCCTGATCTGCATTCTCCCAGAAAATGCCTACGAACCAAGGTCTAGACCAGAAGATGCCTTCATGAGTCCAGAGACAGAATAAAATGTGTTCTAATCCTTCTGACTTCATAACATTAAAACAACTGTAAACAGGGCTTGCTGGGCGTGGAGGCACATGCCTGTAATCCCAGAGACATGGGAGGCTGAGGCAGGAGGAACTCAAGTTTGAGATCAGCCTCAGCAACTTAAAGAGATCCTGTCTCAAATTTTTAAAAATAGGACTGGGAATAATGCTCAGTGGTAAGTGCTCCTGGGTTCAATCCCCATTACCCACCACCCAAGGACTTTACTAAAATCCTTGCGAACAGTCTGAAGAGCTTAATCTTTTCCCCATAAAATCTTTGCTACAACTGAGCAAGGATTGCACCTAAAGAAAATTTAAGGTGCTTACCTTGTGTTTTAAATTTGAGGACTTAAAATAATTTCAGATGTGAGAAGTAATATTGCTAATATTACTAATATTCACCCAAGGACTGCTCTCCAGCCTGCCCCTCTTCTGCCCTGAGGTTCTAGACTTGTCCCACCCGCTCTGCTGCTGAAGTCTGCACAGCCCCAGCACTCACCAGCGGGGTGTGTCCCTCCGGTTCTCACAGTGCAGCTGACCCAGCTGCATGCAGCCTTGTGCTGATGCTCTCCTGCCAGTGAGGGACCCAGCCCCCTGGAGGTCCCTGGGGTCAGGCGAGGACAGCCGGCCTGGTCCACAGGACTGCTAAAGCTGCGGCATGCCCACGCTCTATTTCCTGTGCAAGAAGTCACGTTCAGCAGCAAAGGTAGTTCAGCTTCCGTTTAAAAAAAAAGGAAAGGAAAAAAAGCAATGAGATGGGGGAGGAGGGAAGAGGGAGGAGGACCCAAAGTTTGCATCTCAGCATGAGTCACCACATCAAAGTTCAACAACTTCATGCAAAACAAATTCCGGGGAGGGCGGCAGTATGGGCCCCCAGCCCGGTAGGGTCAGCAGAGTCCCAGAGGAAAAGGGTGAACGATCAGAGAGTGAGAACTGCTGCTCCAGGTTCCAGCTGGGACCAGCATCTGCTCCTAGAAGCTCCCAGGGACAGTGGGGGCAACCAAGTGACAGCTTCCAAGAGAGAGAACCGAGATGGCTGCAGGGTGCACAGGGGAGGGGGGGTGCATGAGTCTCAAACAAGTCATGAAGTCCTTTGCAGTACGGACCAGGACACAGGGCGAACTCGTGGCTCCCCCCACTGCTGGCTTGCATGGAGTGGGGGGGCTGCTTCTCTCTGCCTGGGGCAGGTGAGGTGTGGCCCACCTGGCCACAGCATTCTGTCACTGTCTTGCTGCGGGCCTTGGAAGTACAGAACTCTGTGCTTATTTCCTGCCCTTGGCGATGCCCAGCAGTCAGATTAAGAGGAAAGAACAGAAGCATACAACACAGCAGCCACCTCCTACCAATCAACAAGGTGTCCCACAGTGACTGGCCCGATGACACAGCCGCAAGTGGCCACGCCACATTAGAACCGAGGAGTGGGTGTTGTGGAAATGAGAACAGCGCAAGTTAACTGGAATTTGTTCTCTGCTTTGACTCCCCACGTCTCCCAAAGAAGATTTGTGAGAATTTTCAAACACGCGGAGTGGGGTAGTTGATGAAACTCAAAAGTGCAATCAGAAATCATCAGGAGAAAGAATACTGTGTTTAAAAGCTAGATTAAGTAGTCCCTGCACTAGAACACCAAGTCTAGTCTTTCATTTCCTGGCATCATAATAGATTTTCTAATAATGACCGCCATTTGTTTACCACTTATAGTAGATTTGGCACGCTGTACCAAGTGTCCCAAGGAATAATTATACCCATTTTGAGAGGAGGTCACTGGGACAGAGACAGGGTACCTAGACTGCCCAAATTCACTCAGCAAGTGGTTGAGTCGAGAATGAAATCCAAGGGGGCTGGAGGGGTGGTCCAGTGGTTACAGTGCTTGCCTGGCATGTGTGAGGATGCGGGTTCAAACCCCAGCACCATATACAACGAAAGCCACATGAAAAACTAAATAAAATTGATTATTTCTCTCTCTCTTTCTCTTAAAAAAAAAAACAAGAGAAATCTAAATCCTGATGTTGAGGAGCACAGCAGACAACGTCTTCGGCTCCAGTGCCATAGGAGAGGCCAGGGTGGTCTCCACATGTCCCTGGAAGCCCAGGCAAAGGCTGAGTGTGTCACCTCACCCCTCATCTCAGCATCTCTGTAGGGAGGTGAGGCACTGCTGCCCAAGAACCACGTTCTCCATGGGGCCAAATAATGCCACAGAACCTGGAGACCTACATTGCATGGGGTCCTTGCGTGATCTCTTTCAAGCACAAGACGAATGAATCACAGATTTATTTAGGGTTAGGACAGCAACTAGTGAAAGAAGAAACCCTCTGAGGGTTTGCCAGGTTGCATGGTGCCGTGCACTTTAGAAAGGATAAACCCAGGCAGTGCTGTGTAAGAATTCCAGTCTGCACTCAGCCCCAGGTGGACAGAGCTTCTGCACAGGGCAAAGGCTGAGTGGGCAACACGGAACTGTTTCTCAGAATGCTGGGATCTGCTTAACAGATTAGATCAGACAAGGGCTTATTTGGTAGAAGCCCCCCAAATTCCGTGTTTTAGTTCCTGGAGGTATTATTTAGACTAGAAAACTTCTTACTCAGTTGTTTCCATTAAGAAAAGAACCACCAGGGTGGAGCGGTGGCTCAGCAGTTCTGGTGCTTGCCTGGCATGTGCAAGGACGTGAGTTTGACCCCCAGCACCACGTACACAACAAAGTGTCAGAGCAACGAAAGCCACGTGAAAAACCAAGTAAAGCTGATTCTGTCTTTCTCTCTCTGTCCCTCTCTCAAATAAATAAAAATAGAAAAGAACCACCATACAGTCCCTTTCCAATTCCAGTATCTGATCCAGGATCCGTGGCTGCCCTCACAGTAAAACAAGGCCCCCACATGACTCTGGGAAGCTGAAGAATTAAGCCCCTATTTAGGCTCCTTGTTGCCTACACGAACAGTTCCAGCTCCAGCAGCAGCTGCCCTCTTCAGGGGCCATCAGGTCCCTAGTGCCCAGATGCTCATGGTACTGAGAGAAGGGGAGAGCCAGCCCAGCACGCAGGGGCCATCAGGTCCCTAGCACCCAGATGCTCATGGTACTGAGAGAAGGGGAGAGCCAGCACGCTGGCCGTATCTGCCAGCTGAATTTGGCACTGGGTCTGCCAGGTGGCCACTTCTGCCTCCCCTGGTCCTTGTGGTGAGACTGAGGTTGGGGCTTTCAGGAAGTGGCCCGGAGCTGCTGAGAGGTGGATGGTAAGTGTGTGGGTGCAGACCCTCTCCACGGAGGAAGGCACGGACGTGCAGAGAGCGCGTGCAGCATGGCCCCGGGGAGCCCATGGCTGGGCCCAGAGCAAGCCCCCCGCTGGCTGCCTTCTGTCCACAAGTGTCAGTGAACGCCACCAACAGTCTTTCTTTCTTTCTTGTTTTTTATGAAGAGAGAAGGACAGAGAGAGAGAGAGAGAGAGAGAATCAGTTTTGTTTAGTTTTTCACGTGGCCTTCGTTGCTCCGAGACTTGGTTGTGTACGTGGTGCTGGGGTTTGAACCCATGTCCTCTCACATGCCAGACAAGCGATGTAACCGCTGAGCCACCTCTCCAGCCCCCAACAGTCTTTTGTTGTGGAATTTGCTTCTTCAGTGAGCTGAAAGAGCCTGTAGCTATTTGCAGTAGTGACAAGAACCGCGGAGTTTTGACCCTAACTCGTTGCTGCTCAGCTCTCCGGCCCTGCGTCCACCAGCAGTGCATGAGACTTCCTGATTTTCCACGTCCTGCCAACACTTGGGACTGCGAGACACTCTGCTTTTGGCCAGTCTGACATCTCAGAAAGGGTCTATTGGGGTCCTTGCACCTTTCACAGGAGTCTCCACGTGGTTATTGGTCTCCCAGTTTCCCCCTTTCCTTCCTGCGCCTCCTGCTTCCCTATTGTGCAGCCTTTTTCTGTTTGATTTGCATTAGCTTTTACGTATTCCTCGTCCTAAGCCCTTATCTTCTTTGTATATGTTTCGAGTATCTGTTCCCAGCCTCACACGTGTGTCTCCTAGCTTTGTTTATGCTTCGGGTCCTAGTGGTGTTTTTACTTCTGTATAGTCAAAATTGCTGACTCTTTCCTTCCTAATTTGTGCTTCTCATCCCTTGTTTAAGAAATCCTTCCCTATCCTGAAGTTGGAAAGACATTTTCCTGTATGTTTGTTAAAATTTCATTTTTCTGTAATCAGGTCTTTAATCATAATCTGGACTTTATTTTGGTGAACAATGCAAGAAAGAACCTAAGCTGCTTGCGACCGCTTAGGTCATGAACTTGGACTGTTCTGGGGTTTATTAGCCAGGTAGTTTTGAGCACAACAGCTTCCTCATGTGTGGAATGGGGACAACAATCTTATCCACCCGAGGAGTATACGGTGAGGATTACGTTAGGACTGTGAAGTGGGTAGAACAGTGCCCCACTATGTTCAGTGCTCAAGAGTTGGCTGTTAGCAGTTTGAGCACATGCTTTAAAGAAGATAGGATTACTAGAACTTACGAGGCAAAGTCTAGCACCCCAGAAACACAGAAAAAATGTTGGAGGACTATGGAAACAAGAATACTCTCCCAATCAGCAGAAGGAGTGTGTGTACCCATGTCACAGAGAGGCAAGAGGAGAGCAGCTGTCATTATTATTGGCTTAGTCAATAATCTAATTTGAAATAATTGTGCACTTAAAAACAATCTTAGTTTATTAAATAAAATCTGTGTATCTCTTATCTGAGTCTCACCTAAGATAGTATCATAAGCAACTTCGGGTCTGGGCATCATGGTGCATGCCTGTAATCCCAGTGACTTGGGAGGCTGAGGAAGGAGGATCACAAATTAGAGACCAGATTCAGCAATTTAGCAAGACCCTTGCCAACTTAGTGAGACCCTGTCTTGAAATAAGGAATAAAAGGGGCTGGGGATATAGTTTGGTGGTAAAGCACCTCTGGGTTCAATTCCTTGTACCAAAAAATAAAAAACCTTGTTGGGATCAAGGCAATAAGACACTGCTTGAGTACATTTCATAACTCAAAAACGTGATTTCACACCGTGCTCTGGCCTGAGAATATAATCACTAAATGAATGAAACTTCCACCCAAGTGAGTAGAGGCTTGATATGCACAGTTTCAGCCACATGGTACCTATCAGACCACACGAGCCTCGTCACCCTGTGTGTAACTGACCTTTGGAGCTGAATGCATCCGCAGGCTCTGCATCTGCAGATTCAGCTGTGGATGGAAATATTTTCTTAAATGTTTGTACTAAACATGTACAGACTCTTTTTCTTGTCATCATTCCCCAAACAACGTGTATATCAACTACTTACAAAGCATTCATATTAGGCATCATAAATCTTCTAGAGATGACTTGGAGCCTTGGGAGGGTGCACAAAGGTTATAGGTGAATTCTATGCCAATTTACACAGGGACTCGAGCATCCTGTATGTCCTAGAACCAACACCCCCCCCAGACTGGGAGGGGCAACTGTAACTGGGGATGGGGGCTGTTCTGGTCCTTGTGGGGATGTCAGCAACTTCCCTGGCCAGCCACTGGCTACCAGTTGCACATTTTGTTCCTTGCTGTGACAACAAAGAGTGTCCCCTGACGTTGTCAAGTGTCCTGTTCTGGGGGAAATGGCGCCGTGTTGAGAACTGCTGGGCTAGAAGGCAGGCCAGCATGACTGCATGAAGGGACAGGGGGGTTTTGGGGGGTCTTGGGGGGACTCGAGATGCCCTTAGAGGATGAGCCAGAGCACCAGGTGAAGACGCTGGGGGCTCTGGGACATCCCAGATGGAGGGAAAGCCCAGGAGAAGACTCAGAGTCCCAAAGAGGGGTGACAAGCTCCATATGGCTGAGACTCCTAGAGAAATAACTCAGGAAAAACTTGGCAAGCTTTTCTAGAAAGCATCTTTACTTACATAAAATTAATTGAATTCTTAATTGGCATGAACCTTCCTTCACACAGGTTCTTTTGTTCGGGTTTGAGACAAAATTCTTTCCATTTCCAGTGCTTAAGACTGGCCCTGCTGCAGGGGAGCACCTGGCCTTCGGAAGATCAGCTCACCTGAAGGCTCTCAGACCTTCCTGCCCACTGTGGAAAGGAGGTAACGACCTCAGGGCACTCTCTACCTTACTCTACCCATTTCCAACCTTGGCTACTGAATCCGTGGCCCTCCGGTCTAGCGTCTGTTTTGGCCAAGTCTCCTGCGCCTGCCTCATTTGGTCGCGGAGCTCTTCTCTGCTTAATGAGACTGTAACCAGGTAGCCCAAGTCAGCTGGCGATTTGGAAAATCTAGAGTTGCTATACTGCATGGCCCTTATGGGCGGAGTTGGTGCTGCGGGACCTGACGTCTCTGGAATGGATAGTTCTTTCCTAAAGCCCTGAAAAGGGTCGGAGATGGTCTCTGCTAACACTCCATCAGTAGCCAGGAAGAAAGTCTGAATCCGAGGATCCTAGAGTGGGGGCAAAGAATGACAGGTGAGTGAGGTTCCACGTGTAAAGCTAAAGCCCCAAAGGTGTTAGCTGGCGAGTGGTCCCATTTCAACACTGGGCGCATTCCGTGTTTGGAAACATGGGCGCTAGGCTCAGCCCAGTGCTCTGCTCAAAACCTTTGCTGATCTCTGGCCAAAGAAGTGTGGAAGTTCTTTTTCTGAGCTCTAGGCAGACCCTCTGTGGTGATGAAATTGTACCTCCTGAAACGTGCGTCCTGGTCCTCCTCCCTTGTCCGAGTGTGAGTCTACTTGGAGACAGGGTCTTTGCGAATGTCACCGCAGCACAATGCCATCACGCTGGCTTAGAGAGGCCCCTGAATCCAATGCCTGGCGTCTTCATAAGAGAAGGGAGGGGAGATTTAGATACAGAGACAGGGAAGACGCCACGTGAAGACAGATGAGATTAGAGTGGCACTGTTATAAGCCAAGGAACACACCAGAAGCTAGGAAGCAGCAAGGAGCCATCCATTCCCAGTGCCATCAGAGGGAGCGCGGCCCTGACTACCCCTGAGTTCAGATTTCAGCCTGCGGAACTGTGAGAGAATGCTTTTCTGTTGTTTGAAGTCTCCTGGTTTGTGATAATTCGTAATGACAGCCCTAGGAAATGAATGTACCCTGCACGTCCACCTTCCCTCAGGGTCCGTCATTCAGCCAGCGGAGCGTAGTCCCGCTGCGCATTGGGGGACAGGAGGGACAGCTGTGGAGTGGCCTCTGGCCCTGAAGCATGCTGGCAGGGAGCACCTTGAGTCTGCTGCCAGGGTTGTGCAGGGAGCGGGACATCGTGCGGATGTCTGTCATGTTATTTCCCATCAGCACCTGAGAGCAAGCAAGGCCATGAATACGTGTTTTTGTCCTCAGAGAGCGAGGAGGAGATCATCATCAATGCAATAAAGGAGGAGGATGCAGTTAGAAGTGTGTCCTGCCACCCACTGGGGTTGCAGTGAGTGCAAGGCCAGTTTCCACTCTGCCCTACCTGCTAGGTGTGCAGAGATGCATCTGATGGGGGACCATCCCCAAGATGCCAGCCGGCTAGACTTCCACCATCCGGGACACCATGGTAGCAAGAGCGCCTCAACCAGGGGACTCCATCGACCCTGCCTACACTACACTAACAGCAAGTCCATCCGTGGCCATTCCAAGGACATTTGAACTGTTCTCTGTAATGACAAATGAGTGATTGCCTAACAAAGGCTTCCGTGGCTTTTGGGAATTGTTGTTGTGATGCCCATTCTAGGTTCTAGAGATCATTTCTCACCTCTGGGAATCCTGCTTTGATGTACCTCTGGGTGTGGCGTCTGTGTGGACAGAGAGTGAATGATCCTGCTCAAGGCCATTGGAGGAATCTGGAGCCAGCCTTGGCAAAGTTCCTACACACACCTCCCAGGGTCACCTTCCCCACCCAACCAGGCCCTCTGCCTTTTAGAAATCTGCTCAAATTTTCTACTCCCTGACAAATCAAACCCAAGCTTCTTGGTTTAGAGTTCAGTACCTGTCCTATCCCAATCTCCTCCTCCTTTTGGCCCTCATTTCTCTCCTTAGTCCTCTGCCTCAGTGAGACCATCATGTGCTCCCCTGCCCCCCTGCACCTGGCTCATAACCACCTTCACACGACTTTGCTTTGGGTTCTTTTTTGTTTTTTTTGTTTTTGAGAGGCGGGGAGAGTGAGAGAATCAATAATTTAATTTAATTTTTCATCTGGTTTTCTTTGCTCCGACACTTGAACCCAGGTCCTTGCGTATGCCAAGCAAGCACTCTAACCGCTGAGCCACCGTGCCTTCCCTTTGCTCTTGACTTCACATTTCTGACTTGAATCCTAAGCTCTCTGCACCAGACCAAGGAAGCGACGTGAAGCAACACCTTTATTTCAGGAACCAGAGGTCATTGTGCTCCTGTTCTAGATTCACAGCATTTTTTCTAACTTCTCCTTTCATACAAATTCCCGTTGCTACGGTGTGCAAGTGTGTGTGTGTGTGTGTGTGTGAGACAGAGAGAATGAAGTAATGTTCCATTCAAAGTAAATAATGATAACACAACTGCAACTTTTCTTCTTTTTCTTTTTTCATTTCTTTTCTCTTCCTTCTTCCTTTCTTTCCTTCTCTGTTTCTTTTTTTTCTTTTTTTGTGGTGCTGGAGATCAAACCCAGGGCCCCATGCATACCAGACAAGTGTTCTACTACTGAGCTATAACCCCAGCCCCAGCAATGCGACCTCTTAATTGCACACAAAATGTCATTTAAAAGCCTTACCCATCTGCTCATTCAAGGAACAAGGAATAGGAAGGGAAAAACATGAAACTGTTAACTCTTGGCAGTTCCGTTATTTGTTGTCTTGTGTGGGCAAAATCGGTAGGAATGAAGATTGTCCCACTAGCAGGAAGAGTAACCGAGGTTATTTACTTTAAAAAGGGACAGTTTTGAAAATGAAGGGGATCTCCACATTCTATCATTTAACAACAGGAAGCACAAGCTTCTCTCAAATTTCCCATCAAAACATGGTTTCACAGCAACAGTCTCTGAAAGGTAAGGCTTCTGTGATTTCGATTTTACTAGCTATTGTGCATTCTTTGTGACTCAACCTATGGGTAAGAAATGTCAAACCTGAGATTAATATTTTCATGATGAGTGGAAAACAAAGAGGAAATATGTCTTCCAGTAACAAAAAAGTGACCAATTTATTAAAAGAATTTGTGAATGTATAACTGCTGAAACTGTGTAAAGTTTCTCTTATTTATTCTTTAATAGTTTGACCAAAATCTTTGAAAATTCACCTGCTAAGAGAGAGTAAGCTACAACTTCAGAGTGAAGTTATAAGCGATGAGCAATTTTAGGCTCAAAATAACTATTTTTAGCTGAGTGTGGTGGTGCATGCCTGTAATCTCAGTGACTCAGGAGGCTGAGGCAGGAAGATCACAAGTTCAAAGCCAGCCTCAGCAACTTAGTGAGGCCCTAAGCAACTTAGCAAGACCCTGTCTCAAAATAAAATATAAAAAGGGCTCGTGATGTGGCTCAGTGGTTAAGCACCCCTGTGTTTAATCCCTGGTATCCCTGATACCAAAATAAATAAATAAATATTTTTAATATACACACACAAAAAAATCTGACTACCCACAACCCCACAGCTTATTCTTTTTAAAAAAATTAGCTTTAACAAAAGTCAGCACGAATTATCACTAAAGCCTGATTTAAGAGTTCACCTAGTGACTGGGGCTATAGCTAAGCTTGTGGAGGCCCTGGGTTTGATGCTCAGCACCAAATGGAAAAAAAATTCACCTAAGATCTAGAGAAAGAGAACCAAAGAAACAGGAAACGTGGCCACTTTACCCTCGATATCGGCAGTAATAACCCAGACCCGAGACTGCCTTGGATCTCATCCAGGGTACTCAGTAAACACTTCGATTAAACTCACTTTCTCATGAATATAACGGTTTCCATGCACATGTCTTGGTAAAACCAGTTTTTCATAATTTGCAAGTCTGGATGGTTTTTCCTTGAAACGTTAGGTTTAGAAATTTCTACTGCTTTGATTTTTTCCCAGTGAGTCTAGGAAATGTGTTTCTTGTCAGATCATTTTCTTCTCACTGCTGTGATCACATTCAACCGACATTTCTCTCTTGCTCTTTCATCCTTTCAGATCACATATTAGAATCTTCTATCTGGAAGATACTTTTATTTCTGCACTCAGGGTGAGAATTTCTTATCTAGTTTGAGTTTTTTTCTACTGATGGCCACAAATTACGTATAATAGTGGAGAAACATCTGCTCTGGGCAGGAGGTGCACTGGGTATTCTGAACCATACACGCCTTTCCTCCATATAACACCCGCCTGCCAAATAAATTCCAGCTAACACACTTTTAAATGCATCGATGAGATGTGGGACAGGGAAATTCCTCACACCTGAAAAAAAGAACATTAACAAGATCGTAAGCAAACCACGAGCCAGAGTGGATCTGGGGACTAAGGTTCTCAGGTCACCCTGGTGAGGCCAGGGGGCTTTGGGCCTGAAAGAGCTGAATCTATCTTTACATAAAACAAGGAGACTAGAAGAGCTCACCATCAGGGAAAGACTAGGCTAGGAACACCCATCTGCAGGCACTGTCCCCAGCTCTGCCTTGGTGGACGAGGACCTTAGTAATAGACATGCTGTCCTCGGTGTTTCGTCAGCTCTCGGCTGAGGTCTGGCCTTCGGTTTCCGTGGTGTTGTGGAGGTATTGAGGGTGGGCCGTATTGTGATAGGCATGCAACATGGCCAAGACTATGATATCCTTGTCAGATGTGACCTGCCATGATCTGATGCCATGACCTGATGCCATGACCCCTTGTCTCCATCATGCACCGGGTCCTGGGTCTCACACCAGGAGGGCTGATGGCATGAGGGTCAGGCCTGGGTTGCCATCATATCCATCAGGACCGGGAACACCAAGGCTTGTATATTCAGGGTCTCCCTTTTCTCAGGACCAAAAGCCTCTAGACCATTCGTGCCTGAACTCTGTGCCCTGCCCTGACAGTCATGCTTTAGGACATCAGCCCTGGCCTGACAGAGCTACATGTGAGTCCCTGAGGGTTCTCCATCTTGGAATCTCATCAGTGTGACAGTGACCCCTCGCTGCTGCGTCCCGGGGGACTCCCCATCACCTGTGTGTCATACCCATGTATTCCTCCAGCCCCACTTGTGCTGCAGGGTCTCCAACCTTCCCATAGTAACTCTTGTCCCTCTGAACAGTGCCAGCCACCCTTCCAAATGTGTCCAGTGATTCTGACCCGCCCTGCCAGGGTCGGAGACTTAGAATGGCTCCTCCCCTGGAGCACTCTCCACCCTCCACCTGCCTCAGAGCCCCAACAGGGCTGTCTACCTAGAACTTTGAGAGGAGCATAGGCTGATGAGCAGACCCCCAGGTTGCACTCTGGAATTTTGTGTCTGGCTTTTGTTTTGTGTAGTGACTTTAGGGTTCCTCTTGTCATCCATGGCAGAGTAAAGGCTTCCAGGACAGACATGAGGCTCCAGGGTCATGGCCGGAGGTGCTGTCGCCCACCAGGCATAGAGCTGGCCTGAGGAGGTTGCCCTGGCCTAGACTCATTTTGGTATCATTTGGATTCAGGATTCATAGGTGTTTTCAGGCCATAAACCGCAGGAGAAAAGTGACCCCATAAACACACATAATAAGCCCTAACTAAATGTGGTTGGAAGAGGGGCTGCAGGATAAAGGTCCGTGGGATGTGTGTGAGTGTCGTCTGCCTAAGGAAGGTACCAATGGATGCTATGAGCTGATAGCCTTGGCTCAGTGCAGAGTCACGAATCATGAGTGGCCCTTCTGTCCTCTGCCCTACTCCCTGCCTGGAGAAGTTAGTTTTCTTGAGACTTGAATATGTGAACTGAGATTTTGCTGGTTGGCTTTCCTAACCCTGTCAGCAGCAGGGATATGTGGTTTGATTTTTTTTTTAAGCCATAACTTTTTGTTTAATGTGTGCTGCTTTTCCCTGAAGAGTTTGCAAGATCAGATGTATTCATTTCGATTACGTGTTTGTATTTCAGTGAGTTGTGAAAGGACTCATTTTAGACCATGTTGCAACGGGGGAATTGGCTCACTGGTCCTGGGAACAGTGCACTGTCTGCTTTGGCTCCATTCAGAAGGAGGCTCTTGAAGCTCCCAAATTTGAATCCTCTAAGTACATGTTTATGGGGTACTCCTGGGGAGAGAAGAAGTTTGTAGAGTTTGGATTCTGAAAAGAGAGAGATGGGGATGCTAGAGAAAGCACATTCTGTAGCTGAAGGCATGATTTTTTCTTACCTGCTTCCCCATCCAACCCTCGAAATGAACTCAGCTAAAGCTCAGTAATAGGAATAAGTAGCATTTAATGAGTGTTGTCTCCAGGTGAGGCCACTCCTCATCTGCCAATCAAACCCACCCCTTCAAAAGAGTGGTTATTGCTCCATTCCTTCAACTCTGGGAAATTGATGAGAAATAGCAAACAGCTGGTCTCAGATAACATAGCTTCCCAGCAAGGTCTGGAACATCACACAAGAGTCATTGCAAGTCAGAAAGGCCAGAGATGCTGTTGAAATTGTAGATTCCTCGCCCCTGTGCCTATCATGCCTGATACCATTGCTTCCAGATGGGGCTCAGGAATCTATATTTTTAACAATTTCCTGCATGATTTTAATGGGCAGCCTGAACATACAGCCTCTCAAGGAAACAATCTCTGCAAGCAGGCCAGCGTCCAGGATCAAACATATCCACCTCAGAAGAATCAGCTGACGGTTGTGTAGAAGTCTTGCTTAGAAAAATAAGAGAGGTCATTTCACATGGCTCACCTACCACTGTAAGGGACTTGGAAGGGCAACTGGCATTTTCTAAAGCAACCAGGAAGCGGTTCTTGGCTGGCTGCAGAATTTAGGACGTGAGGACTACTGGTGTTGTGGAGAGAAGTTGTTCTTGGAGAAGTGGGACCCAGTTACTAAGGCCTTAGTTGGAACCTGAATATGGAACCAAAAGAACCTGAGCCAATGGGATCCATTTTCCTGTGGCCATGTCCCTCATTCCACACTGAGGGGTTTTTTTGACCCAAAGTCACCTGAGAACTATACTTCATTTTGCTTGCAAGGAGGTGTGAAGACTGCTGAACATACAGGACAATGCTGGAGTGTTTGCTAGGTAAACAAGGGTGACAAAGGTAGACTATCAGCCTCCGGGGAGGTCTGGAGGGGCACCTAGTGACAATGAGGGGAGAGGCTTTCTCCTGCAGCCCAGTCCCATGGTGCCTGACTAAGGGCTGAGTTGGTGGCCTTACAAGTGTGCTGGTTAGCTTTCCATCATTGTGACAAAATACATGAGAAAAATAACTTAAAAGGAGAAAGTATTTATTTTGGCCCAGAGTTTCAGACGTTTTGGTTCATGTTGCTTGGTCCTGTCACTTTGGGTCTCTGGAAAGGCAGAACATCTTCACAAGGAGCATGTGGTGGAACAAGGCTGCTCACGTCATGGTAGCTGGGAAGCAGAAAAGGGGTATGAGGAAGAGGGCTAGGGACAAATTAACAAAATGCACCCTTCTCAAAACAGTCTTTCAAGTGAGTTTATACCTTACACCCACGAGCCTGTGAAGACAGGGGTCTGCCAATTACTGTGATGACCTCAAGATATTTTTCATGTTGTCCCAGTGCAAAGTACTTAGCTTCCTCCTAATAGTGTTAATCTCTTCAGAAACCACACTCATTTTTGCCTCAACTTTAAATGTGCTCCTTTTCTGACCAAACCGCCCCGTGTAGCTGGCTAAAAGCAGCCAGCAGTAACCAGACCAAAGCTGAATGCTGTGCTGCCTTGAAATTTTCTACACCAGATTAATTAGTCCATCATCTTTAAATTTAGCCTTACACAAAGTCTCGGGGAGTGGACAAAATAGAGACACATTCCTAGGTAGAATGTAATACAATGGACTTTAGTGCAATTCCAAGTCTGTATTTCCTTCTGAAACCTCATCAGCACAGTCTTCACTCATAGCAGCATTGTAGTCTATCAACAGAATTGTAATTGTAAATGCCCTTTAGAGAATTCTAAGATTTTTTCTAGCCTGATTCTCCACACTTCGCTAAATTCTCCTGAAAGTGAGTTCCATAAAGTTTTCTGCAACACATATCGTCCCAGCAATGGCTTCATTTCTTGGTATGAGTTTTCTGTGTGCATTTTTAGTTGCTGTGACAAAATACTTGACAAAAACAACTTAAAAAGAGGAACGATTTACTTTTCCTTTCAGTTTCAGGGGTTTTAGTCCATGGCTGCTATTATTAATAAATTACCCAGCCTAAGGTATTTTGTTATATCAGCACAAGAGACTGAGGCATCTGGTAATGCCTCCATTTCTCCCTCCTATGGTAAGGGTAATTTTTCTGGCCACAGGATTCTTGGCTGACAGGTTTTGTCCACATGTTATAAATATATCAGCTGACTGCTTCTGGGCTCCAGGGTTTCTGATGAAGGCTTTAATGGGAAAATTATGATGAACTCTCCCTTCCTCTGAGAGCCTTCGGTGTTAATAATGTTCCATATGGGGGCTGGAGCACTTGTCTGGCATGTGCAAGAATCCGGGCTCAAACCTCAGCACCACATACACAACTAAGTGTCTGAGAAACTAAAACCAGATGAAAAAATAAATAAAACAGATTCTACCTTCCTTTCTGCCATATTGTCTTAGGGAACAAAGCATTTTGTTAGTGTCACAATGTGACACCAATCATTCAAGTTGAAAGAAAAAGGAATTAAATACCACTCTTGGTATTTTGTTGGATATGATGAGCTCTTTAAAAGCCAAAAGTTGTGAATTTTCAGATTCAAAAAGGTCACTGAAGCATCCTACAAATTTTAATATCTAAACAAGTAAATATCTGTTTTTATAATCTGATTAAAAGAAAAAACCTGTTCAGTGTATTAAAGTGGAAAAGTCCCGGAAGCCAAAGAATCATTTCTCTCTCTGCCCTCATAAGGATCCAGTGGAAAGGAATTTCAAATACCACCTAGGTCAGGCCCTAGCTGCTCTTTTTAGTCCATAAGCACAGGGAGTTCTTTGTTGACCCGTTGGACTCACAGCTTGTTTGGTGGTTTTAGTCTCTTGATTTTGGCTTTTTGATTTGGGGGCTTTTCTTTTTAAGGGGGGGGTGGAGTGGTGGCTTGGTGGTTACGGTGCTTGCCTGGCATCACAAGTATACAGGTTCAAACCCCAGCACCCACGTACACAACTAAGTGTCAGAGCAACTAGCAACTAAAGCCATGTGAAAAACTCAATAAAAATCGATTCTCTCTCTCTCACTGTCCTTCTCTCTTAAAAAAAAAAAAAAAAAGGAAGAGAGTAGGGGGATCCTTTTTTTTTAATCTGGTTTTGTTTCTCTGATGCTTAGTTGTGTATGTGGAGCTGGGGTTCAAATCTGGGTCCTCATTCATGCTAGGCAAACCCTTACAAGCACTGAGCCACTGCTCCAGCCCTGGAGGTTCATTTCCTTGGTTTCACTTTTCAGTTTTTATATGCTTTTTAAAAAGTTTTTTCTTAGCTAGCATTCTTAGCTGGTGTTGCCTCTAAGGATATAGAGTGAGAGGTGAGAATAATTAAAGTAGTGAGATTAGGAGCATGTGGCAGGGTCTCTTGGCCAGCTTCTCCTACTTCTCCCATACAGTCCCTCAGGAACCATTATCTTGTCCTGAGGGATATCAGGTAGGGCAGCTTCGCCCAGGTGAAACTGGCCTTCCATATCCTCACCCAGACGAAAGTAGCTGTGGAAGTCCTCCAAAGGCAGAGCAGCACTTGTGTCACTGTATCTGAACTGGATATAATGAAGACTGTGAACACCCCAATAAACCCAACTTTTTCTGAGTGTTGAAACCCCTGAAAACATCTCCCTTGAGATGGAGCATGCAGGTGAAGGGCAGCTCCTACACATCCTAAAGGCCACTGGCATGCAAGAGGAGGCCCAGAGCCTGAACATGCATCTTGGAGTACTGTCACAAGAAGGGCATCATGCAGAGATCTAAAGCCAGCTAACATCCTGTTGGATGCCAAACTCTGCAACTTTGGCAGTTTCACCTCTGGGCAGAAGCTGGACATATTCTCTGGCATTCTTCCATACTGTACCCCTGGAATCTTCTGGCAATACGATGGCCTACAGAGGATGACTGCGTTCAGAGTGTTATTTTGTACTGCATGGTCACAGGGTGCCTCTCTTTTAAGCGGACCACCTCTTTACAGCTGATGAAAGAGGTACTGCATGAAAGGCACGTTTCCTTCCATATTTCCACCAAACTGTGAAGCATCATCAACCAGTTACTGATGACGGACCCATCAGAGAGGCCCACGGTAGACAAAATCATGGGGTACCTGTGGCTGAGACAGGGTGAGCAATATTTACTGACATTCCAGTGAGCCACTTCACCACCTGGACCCCATGACGATGGTCATTTAGACATGGGTTATGATCCACATGGTACCTGGGTATCTTTGGTATCCATAAAATTTGATGAGATAGTTATATACATGATGCGGCAGCACCAGACAACCCAGGAGGCAGGCTGCATGTTTCAAGTTAAGCCTGTGTACCCAGAGGTTGGGTCTTGCCCACCTGCTCTTCCTAAATTAGAGTACTAGTGAGCCTGCCCTTTGCACTTCCAGCTTTTTGGCCTCCAAACACCATCTGCCTGAGAAGCAAGCAGTCAGGGTAGAAGGGCAACAGAAGAGCTAGCCCATCTACTATTTCTCTCTGTAGCCTACATGAAAAGACACACTGCTAGACTAGGCCCCCAGCATGTCTCTCTGCGGGCCGTGCCCCATGTTAGCTCCTGCAATTGTCAGTAGATGGGATGCAGCAAGCAGCAAGTCCTCCCAGGACGCAACATCAGAATAATATTCCCTCTCTGCTGGGCAATGTCAAGGTGGGACTGCAGCCTGTACCTGTGATACCACCAAGGTGGAAAGTGGGTGAGTAGGATTGGCACCTGTATTTTACAAATATGTTGCTGTGTGCCATGTTGCTGCCTGCTGGCCTGAAAGGCAGATTCTGGATTCAGAATCGAAGTGGCTCCAATTGAAGTGGTCGGCTGAGACACAGACAAAACCAAGTAGGCGGGGCAGTCTGACGGTTTACTTTCCTTTTCTTTCTTTTTCTTTTCTTAAGAGAACGAGGGAGAGAAAGAGAATCAACTTTATTTAGTTTTTCATCTGGTTTTTGTTGCTCTGACACTTAGCTGTGTAGGTGGTGCTGCGGTTCAAACCCAGGTCCTCATGCATGCCAGGCAAGTGTGATATTGCCGAGCCGTGCTCCAGCCCGATGTTTTACCTTTTTAAATGTATTTTACTAGTGTCATTTTCAACTGGCAAATCATAACTATATACATTTATGGAGTACAATGTGGTGTTTAAATCACCAATAGAGGTATTTCACAGGTCACCTTGCACTTTCTGTGGACAGCCGGAAGACCCTGTACTTCATAGCCCCTGATATCATGGCATGGGCATCAGTCAGTCAGCTGCAGGAGGGAGGTGTGAGAGCGGTCTCAGGATTCCTCACAGGGACTCTAGTCACAAGGGCACTGGAGCTGCCTGGAGACAAGTGGGTCTCTGTCCCCCAATTGGGAGAGATATCAGAGACTTTTTATCCTGGGACACTTTCTGCCTGCCCTGCTCTTCTCTGTCACATTGTTCATTCCTCCTGTGTTCTATCCAGCAGAGAGGTTCTTAATATTTTTTTTCTCACAAATTTCATAATAAAACTGATGTTCCTGAATGATGATCATAGGAAAAAAATTAAGAAATTCTAGGTATCAAAAGCAATATAAAGTAACTATGTGAATAGTGAAAATAAATGAGCAAGGAACAACAAAAAATAACTAGGAAAATCTGAAAGAGAATCAAACTTAGTTTCTAAAAACAAACCACTGAAGTTAAAGATTCAGTGGACAGGTTAAATAGCACATTGGGCTTACCTGAAGAAACAACAGGTGACCTGGAATACAGACCTGAAGAAATTACTCAGAATCCACCACATGGAAAAAATGACTTACAGATACAAAGAACAGTACAAAAAAGTCTAACATAAAAGTGATTGTTGGAAAAAAAAAAAAGGTAGGAGAGAGAGAGAGACAATAATTGAAGATAAAATGGCACAGATGGCTCCAGAATAATGGAAGACCTGAAGCCATCAGCCCCAGGAAATGCTATACCAGGAAGGATGAAGGAAATCTACATGTAGACACATTATGGTGAAATTCTAGAACACCAAACACAAAAACCTTAAAAGCAACCAGCATTTTCAACAAATGGTGCTAGTGCAAGGACACTTAAAAAATAGGTTACAAAACTGTCGTAGTATAAAGATTTTAGAAAAAACAAACAGGAAAATTTCAGGAGCTAGGACTAGGTTGAGTTCATGTTTCTGACACAATCAGCACAGTCCAAAGACCTCCCAGGGTATATTATCATAAGAAAACCCCTCTCCGTCTCGGGTAGGGCCCTGACTCAAAACAGAAAAATTTTAAAATGACAGGCTGTAGTTTAGTGGTAGAGCATTTGCCTAGCATTTATGGGCCCCTGATTTGATCCCCAGTATTGAAAAACTAAGTGAAACATAAACCCCTGAACATCAGCAAAATTGAAATACAATGTTCTGCAAGACCATTAAGAAGATGAGGGGGGAAATGATGAAAAGACAAACCACATTTTGAGAGAAAACATTTGCAAACAAAATATCTGATAAAAAGAACTCTCAAAACTCAAAAGTGAAAAATCTCCCACATCCAAATAACATAAAGTGACATTTTACCTAACAGGATAAGGAGGTGGCAAAGAATATGAAAAGATGTTCATCATTAGCAATTAAGTAAATAGAAATTAAAATCGAAATGAGACACACACATGCACATTCTTATCAGAACGGCTAAAACATAGCAACTATACAAATTGCTGGTGAGAAGGAAACTGGATTGCTTGTACATTGCTGCTAGAACTGTAAACGGTATAACCCACTGTGGAAAACGGTTCAGCAGTTTCTTAAAAATTTAGATACACAATTACCATATGACCTACCAATTTCACTCCTTGGCAGTTACTCAAGAAAAATGAGGACTATGTTCACACAAAAACAACACCAGCTTTATTATAGTTCCAAATGCCTTTCAATGGGTGAATGGCTAAATTGTGGTATATTCCATCATACTACGGAATCCTACTCAGCCATAAAAATAAAGAAATTATTGGTACATGCAACACTCTGCAAGAATCTCTGGGGAATTCGGCCGAGTGAATGGAAAAAAGAAAGAAAAGCTAATCCCATCAGGCTATGTACTATATAATTACATTTACATGAAAAACTCGTGAATGGGCACTATTATAGAAATGGAAAATGGGTTAGTGGTTGCCAGGGATTAAAGAGAAATCAGAACTGGCAGGGAACAGGCAACAGGGGTTCTTGCAAGGATGTCAATCCCAACATCACGACTACACTGTAGTTTTGAAAGATACTGTACTGGGAGAAACTAGGTAAAGGGTACATGGGATCTGTGTTACTTACAATGGCATGTAAATCCCCAGTTATACTCAAGATCAAACTTTTAATTAACAACAAAAAAGTAGCCAGAATAAGCCACATCTCATCTAAAAGAATGACATTAAAAATGACAACAAAGGGGCTGGGGTGGTGGCTCAGTGGTTACAGCACTTGCCTGGCATGTGCGAGTACAGGTTCAAACCCCAGCACCCATGTACATGACTAAGTGTCAGAGCAACAAAAGCCATGTGAAAAACTCAATTAAAAAAAATGATTCTCTGTCTCTCTCAACTGTCCTCTCTTGAAAAAAAAAATGACAGCAGAGGGGATGGAATGGTGGCTCAGTGGTATTATGCTTGCCTGACATGCACAAAGACCTGCATTTGAACCCCAGCACCACATACACAACTAAGTGTTGGAGAAAAAAAAAAAACATTAAAAAAATAAAGAATGCCAACAGATCTCTTCATTTAAATAACAACTCAAAAGCTGAAAAAATAACTGTGAACTTAGAACTGTATATATAGAAAAATCAACTTTAAAAAACAAGGGTGAATTAAAAAATCATTTTGATAAACAAAATTAAATGTTTATAACCAACAGATTATTACTAAAGGAATACCAAAGGACATGCTTCAGAAGAAAGGAAAATTCTCCGAGGTGAAGGGTCTGAGACATAAGAAAGGTGAGTAAAGAAACAATTCAGCAAACAAGTAAATCTAAGCAATTATCTAAATTACACTAGTAATTTACATAAGATCTAACTTTAAAATGAAAAGTCACAAGCCCAAACTAAAATATTGGGTGATTATAGCATAAAATTTCAAAGAGTTGACATAAAGATTTTTTTTTTAAAGAGAGGACAGTGAGAGAGAGAGAGAGAGAATCAATTTTTATTGAGTTTTTCACATGACTTTCGTTGCTCTGACACTTAGTTGTGTACATGGGTTGCTGGGGTTTGAACCTGTATACTTGCGCATGCCGGGCAAGCGCCATAACCATCAAGCCACCGCTCCAGCCCCTGACATAAAGATTTAAAAGGTTCTAAAAGATGAAAATAGTTACTTTTTCTTAAATGTGGAGCACCTATAAAAACTTCAATTGAGCAACAAATATACCACTTATAAGTAACTTTTGAAAAAATGTATTTTTAGAGTTCTATTCTTTTGAGAAAACAGGTGAATGATTAGAACATTTGAAAAAAATATATTTCCATGTGCATATATATATGAAGATATATAAATTACAGATGATGATCACTAATCTATTTTAATGCACCTGTGTTAATTTCATTGCAATATTCATAGAATTGAAAAATTGGATTTAATGGGTTAAGTATGGATGGTAAAATTCAAAAGCAATTTCCCAAAAGGGTGGGGTGTAGGAGAGCCAGAAAAAGCACAAAATAAGATGGTCAGCAAATCCTATGAGAACACTAACAGCTGGGGATGTAGCTCAGTGATACAGTACTTGCCTAGCATGCACAAGATCTTGGGTTTGATACCCAACCCCACAAAAACAAAACATAAAAACAAAAATAGAGAACACTACTACATCCAAATACATCAGTAAACATTATAATGCACTAAATTAATCAATTTAGATTAAGAACTTATCTTCCTATATACTATTTATGACACATACTAAAACATAAGGACATTAATCAATAATTTGAAAATAAAGGGAGAGTAAAAATCTACCAGATAAACTATGAACAGCTGTTGATAATATTCAATAAATATTCATATTCAATGGATATGACAAATTCCCAGAAAAATATAATCACCAAAATGCTAAGGTTAAAGATATAAAAGGCTAATAATTTTATAATCATTGAAATCTAAACAATAGTTGAGAATTTTCTTCACAAAAAGAAATAATATTCAATTTTATAGGCAAACTCTACCCAACTTTCAAGAAACAGTTCATTTAAAACTTTTTTCTTGGGGCTGGAGTGGTGGCTCGGTGGTTACAGAGCATCCCTGGCATGCGCAAGGACACGGGTTCAAACCCCAGCACCCACGTCCAAAACTAAGTGTCAGAGCAACAAAAGTCATGTGAAAATCTCAATAAAAATTGATTCTGTTTCTCTCTCGCTGTCCTTCTCTCTTAAAAAAAAAAAAAAACAAAAAAACAAAAAAAACTTTTTTCTTCTTTTCCAAATGAAGGGTAGTGGTGAAAACCATTCCTTAACTTTGTGAACAACTTGGACATTAAAACCAGACAAGAGCAATAAAAAAACAAAAATTGCAGGCCAAGTTTATCACTGTCCTAGAAATTACAACCAGCACTAGAAATCACTATTCTAGTCAATTTTACATTAGAAATTTTGGCAACAAGCATCATAATACTACCACAAAAAAATATGTACACAGTTCTTTTTAAATAATTAAAAAACAAAAAACAAGACAGTCATTATTTGCAGATATTATCCACATAAAAGACCCCGAAATCCTAAAAAGTATAAATATAAAATTTTAGCAAAATGGCTGAATGAGTAGAAATCAAAAAATACAACTTAAAGTAAGCAAACCAAAAATTTATTTTTAAAAGATGCCATTTACAATAGCACATTTTAAAAAAAGTAAATCCAACATGGATGTTCAAAAGTTTTATTAGGAAAATTCTAAGAACTAAATGGAGAAGTATGTTAGCTTAATGAACAGAAAGATTCAATATCATGAAGATCTATTTTTTCCTGAAAGTGATCTACTGTTCTAATGCTAATGCAACTGAAGTCCCAACAGAATTCTTCAGGAAATTTGACAAGATGGTTTCCCAAGTTGTGAAGAACAATGGATCTACCACTCCTAATACATGGAGGTACCTGTTTAAATACTGAGACTTTCTGTTAAGTCACAGAAATACACATGTTTGGTACTGGCTCTGGGATAAACAATAAACCAATGGAATGGAGAGCTCATGAAATAAAACCCACACATATACAGAAACTCAAACACAGCAGACAGAACTGTATATCAATAAAGAATGGGCAAAGCTTTCAATAATGAGCTTTGGGTAACTAGTTATACCCACATATTAAAATAAAACTAAAGTAAAAAATTTATATCCTTGAATCATACCATACCATATATATACATACATACAATACATACAATTCAATATGGATTACGGATTTAAATGCAAAAATACAAAGTTTTATAATTATTAGAATATAATCTTTTGTTGTTGTTGTTGCATTAGGGACTGAACCCCAAGGCTTGATGAATGCTAGGCAAACACTCTATCACTGAGCTATAACCCCAGCTCTGGTAGATTTCTTAAACAGAATATAAAAGCACAGAGGGAAATGCTAATGTATTTGCCACTAAATTTTAAATGCTCCCTAAAATGTATAACCTAACTCCTAACTCTCAAATCAAAGATTTACACCTAACTTCTCATTTATAGGAAATAGAGACTAGAGGGCACCACATGAAGATTCCATCAAATAATTTCTGAATTTGAAAATTATAACCCAATATTAGGGTGAGGGTGGGAAATAGAGGCAGAAAATAGTCCATAAATGATATAGAAGACAGCATGAACAAGTACATTAAAACAAATATTAAAAATACACTACAGGGGCTGGAGCGGTGGCTCACTGGTTTCGAGGACCCGGGTTCAAACCCCAGCACGACGTATACAACTAAGCGTTAGAGCAACTAAGGCCATGTGAAAAACTAAATAAAGTTGTTTCTCCCTTTCTCTCTCTCTCTCATTGTCCCTCTCTCTTGCAGGCATGAGATTTTAGAGAAAAGATGACAGAAAAAGACCCAAATGTAACTGACTTCTCTCTCTCATTTTTTTGGTACTGGTGATTGAACCCAGGGGTGCTTAACCACTGAGCCACATCTGTAGCCCTTTTTATTTTGAGACAGGATATCACTAAGCTGCTAAGAACTTTGCTAAATTGCTGAGGCTGGCTTTGAACTTGTGATCCTTCTGCCTCAGCCTCCCAAGCTGCTGGGATTATAGGTGTCCACCACCATGCCTGGCTCCCAAATGGAACTTCTAAAGATTAAAAATGTAACATCTAAGGTAAAAATGCCTTGGATGGGATGAAAAGACTAGATATTTTTCAGAATAGGGTTAATGAACATGAGGATGCAAAGGACATTACCTTTCATGAAACAGAGAAGAAGACTAAAAACTGAACAAAGCATCTGTGTGCTATGAGACAACTTCCAAGTGTCCTGACATACATGTAATTGAAATCCCAGGAGAGTGAGAAGGAAGAAGAGACAGAGAAAACATAATTGAAGGAATAATGCCTAATAACTTCTAAATTTGGGGAAAACTATACACCCACAGGTAAACAGCAGCAGAAGAAATATGAACAAAACCACACTGAGCACATCAAAATTAAATTGTTTAAAGGCAGTGAAAGGAGAACACCTTAAGAGCAATCAGGGGAAAAAATGATGACTTACATATGAAAGAAAAAAGGTAGGAATAATAGAAGTCGTCTTGCTGGAAACCATAGTATCACTTAACATCTAATAGATGGTAAGGTTTTTAAGTTTGAAAGTAAAAACGGCTGAAGATGTAAAACAAAGGTAGCAGAGCAAAACACTGCTGGTAGGAGTGTAACTGGTACAGTCACTTTAGAACATAATTTGGCATTGTCTTGTAAAGATACTCAAACCACATAACCTGGTAATACCACTCCCACGTAGAGGTTGTTCATAGCAGTACAGTTCGCAATAGCAAAAACAGAAAGAAGCAAATAAAACCCAAATGTCTATTATGGTATATATCCATACAATACTATATAGCAATAAAAATGAATTATTCTTAAAAAATGATAAATTGAATAAAAGTCACAGGAGTAAACATACATGGCATTTATATAAAATTCAAAAACATAAAAAATTAGCATTACATATAACACATGCATATGCTGTAAAACCACAACAATAAGCAAAAGGATGACAAACACAAAATTCAGAATGATAATTACTCGAGAGGGAGGGGGCATGTGTGTAAATGCAGGTGATGTTCCATCTTTTACACTGGCTGAGGGGTATTCATTGATTTACATTATTCCTTATACCTTATATATACATGTTTAAGCATTTTAATAATATGAAATGATTTTTTAAAAAGATTAAAACTATGAAAGATGAAAATGAATTATATCATTTCTTTATAATAATAAAATTAGTGTAAAAAAAGAATACACAGAAAATGTTCAACTCTTTATGTTTGAGTGCCCTATATCACAAGTATTCATTTACAAGGGCAATAACCCTTGTATAAGAACAAAACAAAAAACAAAACTCAGTCTTTAACTGTTTTGACACAAGACCTGAACATCTGCCCTCTGGGTACTCTAAGTCACTCATTCTGAGCTTCCTCTTTCATCTGTATTTGGATTTCTCCTTGTCTCTGGATTTCTTTGGACTTCTGCTTCGGGGTCTCTTTCTACTCCTTTCTCTGTCATAGGGCTCTGCTTGGTGTTTGGCCTTGTGGCTATCACTGCAAGGGCCACCCCTCTCTCGAGATTGGCTGCGACTTCGGTTCTGAGTTCGCTCTCTCTTGTCACTCCTGTGTTTTTCCCAACAGCTTTCTTCTTCTTCATAGTGACCAAACCCCATTTCCCTGTAGATATCCTGTCAAAGAAAGGCAGGAAAAGCTGAGTCATCTGTAGAATGATCACTTTGTGGGCACTGTTGGTTGATAAAACCTAGAAGAGTCCATCATTAGCAAGCTGCTATCAGCAGCTCAAATCTGAACACTGCCAGTACTGTCAAGAATCTCATACATTAAAAAGCAAAAAAATTCAGAAAAAAGATTTGACTATTTTACTTCTCATTCTCATTGCTTTGCATCTATTTTGGCTGAAATAAAGAATCAGATCTATAACACAGAACTGAAACAGCCAACTAAATTAGAACAAGTGCTTAAAGTAACACTGCTGCACCAAAAGTTCTGATTACCAAGTTACAATTCCATTTTCCCTTCCTCTTCTCCCCACAAAATGTCTGTCCCATTACTGATCCTTAATGAGGCTACTAAGTCCTATAAGAATCCTATAAAGAAGATATTTAAAAACCATAGCAGGAATTGGCCTTAGATAAGTCAATCTGTCTAAAATGAAAAGAAAATAGATACTGCTTACTTTGGTTTGGGTGACAGCTTTTTTTTTTTTTTCTTCCCTGGGGATTGAACCCAGGGCCTTGCACATGCTAAACACATGCTCTACCACTGAGCTATATACTCCCAGTCTCAAGTAATTTTCAAAGGGTTTTGTTTTATAACACTTTCTCTCTAGATCTTCAAATACATTTTCCATGTTTAGACCAGGCTGGTATGTTTTTGTTAAAATCACCATTTTTACATTTTTAAAAAATGTGTTAAGAAACATGGAATAATCCATTGTCCCGGAGACAACACAATGGATATATTTAATTCTATTCTTAGTGATTAAACAGTAGTAGTAATTTTCCCATATAGAAAAGGGCTAATTAAAAATTCTTTATCTGCTGTGTCCTATCTTGATTGAAAGAAGTATCTTAGCAAGTGGTTGAAACCCAAAAAGACCAGAGCTAATCCTTTCCTTTCAACAGAGTTTGCAAAATTCAACTTTCTTAAAAATGTTTAAAAGAACTTGGGCACAGTGGTGCACGCCTGTAATCCCAGCCACTTGGGAAGCTGAGGCAAGAGGGAGGACTGAAAGTTCAAAGTCAGCCTCAGCAACTTGGCAAGGCCCTGGGAAACTTGGCAAGACCTTATCACAAAATAAAATATAAAGAGGGGCAGGGGATGTGGTTAAATACCCCTAGGTTCAATCTCTGGCGCACACACACACACACTCACACAAAAGGCAAAATTCTAAGGATTAAGCCCCCAGAAGATCCAATTCCATCACTGAGACATTACTATAGTTGATGTACATGTCAAGATTTAAAATCCAGAGTGATAAATACTCATGGTTATAAAGACTGGGCTTTACCCAAGTGATTTTTTTTTTTTTTAAAGAGAGAGGGACAGTGAGAGAGATAGAGAAAGAGAGAAACAACTTTATTTAGTTTTTCACATGGCCTTAGTTGTTCCAACACCCAGTTGTGTACGTGGTGCTGGGGTTTGAACCTGGGTCCTCGTGCTTGCCAAGCAAGTGCCAAAACTGCTGAGCCACCGCTCCAGCCCCTACCCAAGTGATTTTTTCATAAACTGTATACCTTGCTTTCCATCTCAAATAGTTTGTAGCATATAAAAATAGATCTAGGAGCTAGAGTGGTGGCTCAGCAGTTATGGCGCTTGCCTGACATGTGTGAAGATGTGGGTTTGAACCGCAGCACCACATTTACAATGAAGTGTCAGAGCAATGAAAAACTAAAGAAAACTGATTGTCTCTCTCCCACTGCCCCCCCTTTTTCTTTTTTTTTAAAGAAAGGGACAGTGAGAGAGAGAAAGAATCAATTTTATTTAGTTTTTTATTTGACTTTTGTTGCCCCTACATTTCGTTGTATACATAGTGCTGGGGTTTGAACTTGCATCTTCAGGCTTACCAGGCAAGCGCTGCAACCACTGAGCAACCACTCCAGTCCTGTCCCTTTCTCTTTAAAAAAAAAAAAAAAAAAAAAGATCTAACATAGTTGCTATAATCACAGTGTTTGTTTGTGGAATACAATACTGTAAACTGATTCAAAATTTCCACGTAATTCAAGAACTCTTGTCATTCCATAAGAGTCCATGAAGTAGATGAGGTGGTTGGGAATGTGGCTCAGTAGCAGAGTGCTTGCCTAGCACGTATGAGACCCTAGGTTCAATCCCCAGTACCCCCTGCCCCTCACCACACAAAAGATGAGTAAGATTTTGGTTTAATAATTTATCAATAATTCTCCAGCAAAATATGACATCTGTGGAATGCCATTTTTTGAGGGCTTCTTGCAACATATACAAATTATAAACACCTATATACTATTCTAACACCTATTTATTTCTACATTGGTTGAGACAATAAACTTCTAAAATGCAGACACTGTCAGCTGATATATAACTACATAAAATTCTGAGCACATTATTTTACAGGCACTTCAGTGCTTAAAGATATGGGGCTAGGGATGTAACTCAGAGGTACAGTGTTTGCCTAGCATGTTTGAGGACCTGGGTTTGATTCCCAGAACCAAAGGGGAAAAATGTTATGAAATACTTAATTCTTTGAAAAACTGAGGAAGTTGAAAATGTGAAAAGGACCTATACTTTCAAATCACTCCTACCCGGAGTAGTTTCCAAAGCTACACAAGCTTTGCAGTCAGTCAGATCTGGGTTCAAATGGCCTTTGCCATTTAGGAGATGTGTCCAACAAAAAGTACTCTTGAGGTTATATTTGAAAGTTTCATGAAGTCAGAATTTGAGGTGAACCTCAAAAAATGAAAAAACAAACAAAAAACAAATGTTACTGACTACATTTAAAAAGTGAAATGTAGGGACTGAAGCAGTGGCTTAGTTACAGCACTTGCCTGGCATATCCAAGGACCAGGGTTTGAACCCCAGCACCATATATACAGCAAAGTGTCAGAGCAATGAAAAACCACATGAAAAACTAAATAAAATTAATTTTTCTCTCTTTCTTTGACCCCCTCTCTCTCTCAAAAAAAAAGGGGGGATATAAAATAAAGAGAATACAATTATAGTATATCAAGGCAGTAAAAAACAGAAAAAACAAAAAACACCCATAGGTTTTCTTTAATGAATATTTGACCAAGTTTACAGGAACAACAGGAGGAGGTAAAAATGCATATGTGTGTGCGTGTGTTTGAGGGAGGGAGGGATAAGTCTTTTCTTGCTCTTACATTTAGATCAAAGTCTAAAACTTTTTTTTTTGAAGATAAGAAGTGCTTTTTTTTTTGAGAGAAGGAAAGTGCGAAAGAGAGAGACAGATAAATTTTTATTCAGTCTTTCACATGGTTTTTGTTGCTGACACTTAGTTGTGTACGTGGGGGCTGGGGTTTGAACCTGTGTACTTGCACATGCCAGGCAAACGCCATAACTGCTGAGCCACCGCTCCAGTCCCAAAGTCTAAAACATTTTAAAACTTAAATAAAATTTTAAGAAATACAGGGAACATATAAACATTGCTCAAACCCTCCTGAAACCCATTATCAAACCTAATCCCAAAGACAATGAATATTTACATTGAAGTAGTGTAAGGGAAAACTGAAAGTAAGGAAGAATTAGCATGCGGCTTACTGTAGGAGGTAAGTTTGAGGTGTTGCATGAAGGTGTATTGGAGTGGACCCTCTAAGAACGTGCTAACACAGGGCTGTACTTCAGGAGTGCAAACTTATCTTCATTCTAGAAATAAGGAGACTGAGACTTGAGAGGTTGGAGATAATTCTTTACTGATCAATAACTTGACATACAAAATTGAAAAGGGGGCATGGAGGGGCTGGAGAGGTAGCTCAGTGGTTGAGGCGCTTGCTTGGCATGCATGAAAACACAGCTTCGAACCCCAGCACCACACAGTAAGTGTCAAAGCAATGAAAGCCACATGAAAAACTAAATGAAGGTTGGTTCTCTTTCTCTGTCCCTCTCTCTTAAAAAAAAAGGGGGGGTGTGAAGATGGTAAAGAATAATGGGAAAAAACTAATACCTGACTAAATAAAAATAAATATTAAAGTGCTAGTTCTCCCCCTAAAATATAAAAGCCTCAGAACTTATGGGGTAGCATCTCCATAACTAAAATAAACAAAACCAATTAGGTAAACTCTTAAATCCTTCCCACGATGGAGTTTTAAAAATTCCATTATTTTATACTTTTTTAAGGTGTGAGGCAAAATGGGTAAGGTTAAAAAAGGAAACACATCAACAGATCAATTTAAAGCAATCAACACAGCAAATGATTTGATGTAAAGCAGTCAAAGAAAGTCCAGTCTAACTAAAAGATATCCTCGTTCAGGTCTCTGAGGTTAAAATCAAAGATTTGAGTAAATCTAGTTCACCAAATGACATTAAATCATTAAAATGAAAAAAAACACACTTACGTGTCAAATTATAAGAACACACACACTACAAAGACTCCAGTGGAGACGTGACAACCAGTATGTATACTTCTCAGGCAGGCAATCCAAAGCTGACTACATATTTCCTGAAAGCCCAGTAAAACCCCAACTTCAACAACACAAAAATCATCTTTGGAACTGAGACATGAGGTGGAAAAACAGAAGCTTTCAAATTGAATATTAAGGCTGTCATTCAATAAAAACAATTTAAAGAAATTAGTTAAATCATTCTTAGGAAACTGAACTTACCCAGCGAAATACCAAGAAAGAACAAAATCTGAGCTACACATGAAAATTTAGCTAGTACTGACAATGCCATTTGTTATTGTCTTTGAGTCTGAAACAAAAAATACTGATGCTGAATTTTGTTAAAAACCGAAAAGTAATGGAGCTATATTATTAAATCAAAGTATAATGCAAGTATAATGCATTTAATTTGATACACTTAAAGGGAAGAAATAAAGTTAGAAGAGTACTATCCAGAATTTAACAATTTCATAGTTACCAACTCCGTTAACATTCTTCTAAAAACATTAGTAATATTCACCTACAAATTTGATGCTTTTTACTCTATGCCAAAAGAGGGGAATATCTGCCACTGTAAGATTTTAAATAATCATTAACAGAAGGATCAGAAGATTCATAAAAGTTAGATGGGGACAGAATTAAAATGCAGCCTGTCTTTGAACTTTTTAGACCTCTGATTATCTGAAACACAGTAATATTTATCTCAGGCATCAATTCATCAAAGATTCCAGGTAACAGTGCAGGATAAAGAGCTGTAGCTAAAAATAACAAATAGCTGGAAGTGATGGTTAAAGAATTTTTTAGTGAGAAAACTGTTAAATATTAACAGGAAGGTGACATGACCAACATTTTTTAAAAGTCTGGAGTAATCTCTGACTAAATTAATAAGAGTACAGAAATTAAGATGCGAGCACTGGGGCTGGAGTGGTGGGTCAGTGATTGGTACTTGCCTGGCATGCATGAGGAACCGGGTTTGAACTCCAGCACCACATACACAAATAGTGTCAGAGAAACAAAGGCCAGATGAAAAAATAAAATTGATTCTTTCTCTCTTTAGAAAGGAAATAAATTAAGAGGCGGGATATGTTTCTATTAAATCCTACTGACGGCTAAACATGGGGGAAATTACATTAGATAACAATAGGACTGAGGAAAGAAAAGTGACCAGAATATATTCTAGGTAATAATCACAGTATAATAGTTAGGGGAATAAGTTTGATCTAAATGTCAATTCTATTTATTTAAGCTATGTAAAACTCGGGTACAGTAGTTTAAATCTTTTTATCATTTTCACTTTTTTTTTCTTAAGAGAGGGAGAAAGAGAGAGAGAGAGACAGACAGACAGACAGATGGAAAGAATTAATTTTATTTATTTTTCCATCTTGCCTTTGTTTTTCCGACACTTAGTTGTGTATGTGGTGCAGGAGTTAGACCTGGTCCTTGCACATGCCAGGCAAGTGCTTTACTGAGGAGACACTGCTCCAGTCCCCTTTTGCATTTTCTTTGTTGTGAAATGGGAATAAAAGAACCCACCTCACATCGTAAGGACAACAAAGATGCTAGCTATTAACTGCTTTTATTATTACTGATTCATGTGAGGAATATTTGCAGAAACAGACAAAAGTGCAGCTTACAACTGGGACAAGGCATGATAATCTTTAAATAGCTAATGAACTATGGAAAGAAGAGATATTATAACCCTGCTAGACAATAGCAAATGGTAGGGATGTATGCTTTCTGGGAAACAGGGAGCTAAGAATGTTTACTAAACATATTTGCTGAGTTATTTTATAAAATGAAGATAAACCATCAAATCTACAGGGGCAAAGAGAAAAGGAAGACGGGCAGGGATACAAGAGCTAGGTTCTTTGTATGTACCATTTTGAAGGTTTTACTTTTGAAGCATATAGTTTTAATAAAACACAAACCAAAAACTGTTTAAAGAATCCTTTAACAGTAAAAAGAAGATGAAACATATTATTTGAAATGTGAACCCAGTTAATGGCATAACCATAGGAAAAACATTACAAGTGATTAAAACAGAAATTTGACTATAACAGTAAAAGCAGGGGTAAAAAGAATAACCAGTGAAGATGTTTGCATACTTTTGTTTGTTTAATCTTAACAACATGCTATATTTTTCCATCTATGTCTCTGCTAGACATTCTCACCTTCCTCCTGTTTCCTCCCTCCTCCCCTCAGCTTACTGAAATCCTGATCCACCAGGGCTTAAGTTCAGATGTCTTCCATGTGGTAAAACAAAATCAAGGGATTGGGAAGTTATTTGTTTTTGATTTAACAGAGAGAAGAGACACACACTAGAAATGATTTCTTCTTTTTATAATCTATTTTCTTCAGGGAATTTTAATATTAATTATTTTAGAAAATTTGCTTTTCAGAAGGACTTTGGTTAATTATAAGTGCTATTTGTATTTCATATATACAATACGGAAGGGCATAAATGTTTTATAGGCCATAAAACCTTCAGGGCTGCAAATTCTATGTGAAACCCCTGCTGGTAAATTAGGCTACCATCAAAGCAACACTTTTTTTTTAAGCATAGTTACACTTGTTTTAGAGTCTCCACAGGGATGGAAAAATTGCTCTAGCTTCACAATGTGGAAATGTATAACTTAAGTTACTCTGAAAACAATCTTTAGTAACATGGAACACATATTCTTGCAAAAGTCCATTACCCCTGTGCAACCATTCTACATTTTATTTTTTTAAAGACATAGAGAACTGTGTGTGCGTGCGTGTGTGTGTGTGTGTGTGTGTGTGAGTGAGAGGGAGGGAGGGGGGGGAGAGAGAGAGAGAGAAAGAGAATCAATTTTATTTAGTTTTTCATGTGGCTTTTGTTGCTCTAACACTTTCTTGTGTACATGGTATGGTGCTGGGGTTTGAACCCACGTCCTCTACATGCCAAGCAATTGTGTAACCACTGAGCCACCGCTCCAGCCCCACCATTCTACATTTTAAAGCTAAGAACTATATATACCCATCCCTGTTCAGAGCTATTCCTTAAGTCCTAAATTATAACACTAACATGTCATTTATAAAGACACAAAATATTTCTCTGAATCTAAGTTCAGACATCCAAAGTACCTGGTTAGTATTTCTGACTGGCATGTAGTCCTCATCTTCCTTCTCTTCAGAGCAGTGCCTGGTTTTCTTCTTGTGTTTCTTACTTGTGTGTGAGTGAATTGACTTTGAGTCTTCTGCTTGTTCATCTAGTATAAGATCATATTTTGCACTGCAGCATTTAGTTAAGGGCAAATATGAGAAATGACAGAAAACATCAAAACGTAAGAGTCTTGTAGACACAACAGGTTATAAGGCCAAATGTAACTTCTTTTTTTTTTTTTTTTTTTAAAGAGAGAGGAAGAGAGTGAATGAGAGAATCAACTTTATTTAATGGAATTTTAAAAAGCAAATAGCTAGTAGGCAAAAAATTTGGAGGGGAAAATAAAAAAGAATATCCACAAATAAAAATACAAGTAGCAAAGAAATAAGGAAACATGTAGGATGCAGTTGCCTGTAATCCCAGCAACACAGAAGGCTGAGACAAAAAGATCTCAAGTTCAAGGTCAACCTCAGCAGGTTGGTAAGATCCAGTCTCAAAAAACACACAAACAAAAAACGCCCCCAAAACAACAGGATTGGAATGTAGCTCAGTGGTAAAGTACCCTGGGTTTAATTCCCATTATGAAAATAAATAAAGACAGAAGACAGAAGAAAACACATTTGCCAACAATGAAAAACTTAAGCTTATGACTTGAGGTCAATCTTTAGAAAAAATTAAAATACTGTAAACCCCAATACCAGAAAAGCTACATAAAATAACAGGTACTTATACTGGGCATGCCTGTAATCCCAGCAATTTGAAAGGCAGAAGAATTATAAGATCAAGGCCAGCCTGGACAAGTAACTTAGTGAGATCCTATCTCAAAATAATAAATAAAACGAGCTAGAGATCTAGCTCAGTCGTAGAATGCCTCTGGGTTCAATCCCTAGTACCCCCCACCAAAAAAACAACAAACAAACAAACAAAAAAAAAAAACAAAGAAAAGAAAAAATAACAGGTACTTTTGTGACTTTCCTTTTAGATCAATCCTACAGAAGGAAATTCAGCAAAGCACACCAACAGTTATCATGTTTAAAATCTAATAAGAATTGATAAAAATTGAAATAAGTTAAATGAACAAAGATATACATTAATTTTTAGCATCAGAAAATGAGAAAATATTTAGTAATAAAGATGATACATTATAGTACTTCAACATGGTATAAAATTGTTGACAAATTACAAATGCTCTGGAAAAAATGAGGAAAGGTGTCTACGAAAACTAAAAGGAAAAAAAGCTTAAATCAAAAACTGCATATTCAGGGCTGGAACGGTGGTTCAGTGGTTGGATCACTTGCCTGGCATTTGTGAGGACCTGGGTTCAAATCCCAGAACCACGTACACAACTGAGTGTCGGAGAAACAAAGGCCAGATGAAAAAATAAATAAAATTCATGTTCTTTTTCTCTCATTCTCTCTCCCTCTTAAAAAAAAAAAAAAGAAAAGAAAAGAAAGCGGTATATACTATACAGTGATTACAACTTTATACAATTTAATAAAGACTTAAAAGAATTGGGCATGGTGATGCATGCCTGTAACCCAGAGACGCGGGAGGCAGAGGCAGGAGGACTACAAATTCAAAGCCAGTCTCAGCAAATTAGCAAGGCCCTAAGCGACCCTGTCTTAAAAAAAAAAAGCTGGGCTCAGTGTGAAATAAGGAGAAAAACAAAAACATCACTGGCCAAGGTGGAAGGCACATGCCTATGATTTCAGTGACTCAGAAGACTGAAGCCTGAGGATCACACAAGTTTGAGGCCATCCTTGGCAACTCAGGGAGACCCATAGCAACTTAGTGAGACTGTCTCAAAATAAAAATATATACATGAATAAAAAATGGCTGGGGGCCAGGCATGATGGTACTGACCTTTAATCCTAGTGACTTGGGAGGCTGAGGCAAGATTATAAATTCAAAGCGAGCTTCAGCAACTTAGCAAGGCCCTAAGGAACTTAGTGAGATCCTGTTACAAAATGAAAAAGGGATGAGGATATTGCTCAGCAGTTAAGCACCCCTGGAATCAATCCCTGGCATCCCCCTCCACCTATATACACACATCAAAAAAGGTCTGGGGATATAGCTCAGTGGTGTCATCCATGGGTTCACTTCTCAGTACCAGAAAAAAATAAATATAAAAGATAAAAATCATCATTTTTTTCAGGGAGACAGAACGAAGTAAATACTTCCTATATTCACATAAACATGTTTCTAAAATTTTAATAATGGGGCTAATAGTGCTTGCCTAGTATGATGAAACTCTGTGTTGACTCCCCAGCACCACAGGTAGAAAATAAATAAATAAAAACAAAGTTTTAATTCAGAGATAATCATTTTCCCTAACACACAACAAGGACTTAAAATAGAGAAAATATAAAACTGTTATAACCTCTCCTGAAAGGAATCTCAACTTCTAAAATGGATTTTGAGGCAGGCTAGACACAGGCTAGAATAGCAATTTTCAAAAGAAAGCTTTTAAGAGCATGCCAAATACACAGGAGCTATTTTAGCTGCATGTGGTACTGGAGTAAACAAACACACTTCCCTCAGGATGAGCCTCATGTCCACTTTCACAAAGCCATAGCTCAAGGCTTTCTTCAAGGATGTCTCCTGTCTACACAATATCAAACAGGAACAGTCCCTTCTAATTTTTCACCAGATGGCTAACGATGACTAGACAGCCACACCAGTCCATTATCACTCCATTATCTCTAACTCCTTTTCTCCTTTATACTACAGCACACTGCATCCAGAGTGCCTTCTGGATCTTCTCAGATACAAATCCAACAGCCCTCACATATGACTTCACCCAATGGGTGCTGAGCACATGGTCTGTCCAAAATGCTTTGTCGCAGTGTTCTTCAAACTGAAGGTCATAATCCAACAATGAGGTAAAAAATCTATGTTACAACCAGAATTTTTAGGCATAAATATATAATAGAAAATAGATGACTGGAGAGGTGGCTTAGCAGTAGAGGGCTTGCCTGGCATGCATGGGGACCTGGGTTCGATCCCTAGCACCATACACACAACTAAATGTTTTAACAACAAAAATCAGATGAAAAAATAAAATTAACTCTTTCTTTCTCTTTAAAAAAAGAATGTGGAGTGTAATGACAACTAACAAAAATGTTATTTTATGGCAGGCACAGTGGCACATGGTGAGGCAGGAGGATCCAAGAGGGTAGTCTGGGTAACTTAGTGAGACCCTGTCTCAAAATAAAAAGGGCTGGTGATGTAGGTCAGTGGTAGAATGCTTCCCTATCACATAAGAGCCCTGGGTTCAATCCCCAGTACCACACACAGACATACACAAAAGGTATGGTCTTCCTTAAAGGATAGGCTGAAGTTAAATAGTCTCTTGACTCAGCTCTGTTCTCCCCCATATTCTAGTCATAGCTTCATGTCAGTTGAAGGCATTCCATATATCCTATAATGTCACTTGAAAGTATTCTTTAACCTCTATTAAGTCTCATATCCCCAAAAATGTACTTTTCTTTTTTGAGTTGGTATCTTCCTATGTTGACTACTCTGGTCTTGAACTCATGGGCTCAACTGATTCTCCTGCCTCAACCTACTGAGAAGCTAAAATTACAGGCATGTGCCACCATGCCTGGCCTACTAATGTACTTCTTTGCAATGGTCCAGACATATTTAATTAATGGTAATTATTTTATGTTAGTACCCCCCCATACTCAATAAAATATAAACTCCACGTGTGTAGACAGTATCTCTAAACAGATTCTAATTAAATATTTAATCTGTAACAGATTCTAATTAAATATTTGTTAATTGCTCATGATACTACCAACACACCTTTTCTTATCTTTTCCTACCTCACTTATCCTCTATTTTCTATTTACCAGTACAACCAAGATTTTTAAACACAAACTTGTGATTTTACTGACTTGTCTTCTCCAATTTTTTCCCTGAGATCTGAACTTCCCTCTCCTATACTTTTTGGTGCTTTTTATTAATTAGTCCAATTATAATACTTTCTTTTTCTCTCAAGACCTAGAACATACATCCCATCACACCTTTTAATTGACTTCAGACAACTTATCTGTACATAGATTCAGATGTCCTCTGAATCCCCTTTCCTTGCCATAAATAACAAGGTCACTGAATACATCAAAGGCATGTAAGAGAGACTGCTGTATGTGTGTGCGGCTTACCTAATTATAAACATGTTCTGTTTCTCTGCTATTCTGCAAGAGAAAACATATGCCTCACTAAACTGAAACCTTTATAAACTACCAAGAACATCAAGACTACCTACTGGGTCAGATTCATGAATTTCCTCTTTCCTTTTCAATATTCTGTCAATTTTTCTTTTTTTTTGCAAATGGACAACAGTGATCTGTACCAGGATACGTCTGTCTTCTGTATCAGTTTCAGAAGGCTAGAATCCACACTGTTCAATGCTAGCAATATACTGTCATATAATCAAAATTAAACAAAATTTAAAATTCAGCTCCTCAGGCCATCTTACACTCCCTAGCCACATGTGCTTAGTAGCCAAACTGAACAAGAGAGCTACAGCACATTTTCTTCACAGTAGAAAGTTTATTTTTTATTTCAGTACTAGCAATTGAACCCAGAGGTACTTTACCACTGAGCCACATTCCCACCTCTTTTTATTTTTCATTTTGAGAAAGGGTCTCACTAAATTACTTAGACCCCCACTAAGTTGCTGAGGGAACTTGTGATCCTCCTGATTCTGCCTCCTGAGTTGATGGGATTACAGGTGTGTGCTGCTGTGTCCAGCTATAAAGTTTTATTGAATAGTACTAGATTAGAAATTTACTTTCCTTCCTTTATTTTTGAGAGAGAGAGAGAGAGAGAGAAAGAATATGAATGAATCTATTTTATTATTTTTTTTTCATCTGGGCTTCGTTTCTCCAACAGTGTATGTGGATATGTGGTGCTGGGTTTGAACTTAGGTCCTCATGCATTCCAGGCAAGCGCTTTCAACAGCTGAGCAACTGCTCTAACCCCTAGAGATTTACTTAGAAATATGCCTAGTTTCCTTTCTTAAGTCTTAGTAAACTGTTCTTCTGAAGTTAAAACATTTTAATGCTATGTGTTCCTTCTTTTCAGCCTCCATGGGGGAAGAAGACATTTCCCTCTGCTTTATATTCTATAACTGAATTTCCTTTTGTTTGTCCTCCATGCCCACTTTCTTCCAGCTACAATTATTAGTGGCTAGCCTGAATATAATTCCACCCATCTCTCTTATGATTTTGACTTTCATTCAGATGCCCTCTAATGCTGCTCTTTTCAGGACAAATCTCAGCTTGTTGGTCTGTCTGCCTGTAAAAGCCTCTCCTGATGTTGATTTTGTGAGTATCCTTTGGAATTTATCTGGCTCTAACACCTCACAATGCTTTATGGTCTGTAGACAGACAACACATTTTAAAACATGAAATATATAAAGGTCAACCTGATATTCATCTCTCCTTGATAAATACTTGGAAAAGAACTGTCTACAATAGCACAGGAAAAGAGAGTCTCTGAAATGCCAATAGAAACTTGGAAACAAAGACACCATTCACCTGAAATAATCACAAAAGAAATAACCTTTGCAATGTGTGGAGTGATAGATTTGTAATGGGAAAAATCAGTGGGCAAATTAAAATGACATAATATGAACAGTATGCTTCATTGCTTTTTATTTGTCTCAACCTAAAACTTGGAAAAACCTTGAATTAAATGGTCAACTTAGTAGATTCCTTTTCAATTCAGTAGAAGTCAACTCTTGAATTTAACAGAAGCTCAATAAATACTTGTTACTAAAATAAAATGTACTATGTAGTTAAGAAGCAACATAATCTATTAACAAAGAACTACAGGATTTTGTTACCTAGGTAAGGAAGTTAAACTTAGAATAATTAATGCAAAGGATTTTTTAGCTTAGCAATAATAGAAATTTCTGATTACGAGAAATTTAAAACATTACAATTATATACAAAGAATTAAAATCTTACCTGAAGATCATCTGAGAATATAATAAGAAGATAAAAGATTTAGATTAAATATTCCTTTTGAAGTTAACTTTCTCTGTAAAATAGGGTAGAATGAAAAACCAATGTAAGGTATTGAAAAAAGATAACAATAAACTACATTATTTTTTCACAAACCATCTAAATTCAAGAAACTTGTCATCGAGAGCCTTCATGACATGTTATAGCACATCACACAGTACTGTACACATAATGGGTCATCAATATACAATGATTAACTGATTCTTAAGGATACTCCTGCTTGGGCTTTACTTTATCTTTCAGAACCAAATTCGAAGGTTTATCCTGTTCCTTTTCATACTCCTTGAAATCACTCTTGGTGTATTTCCCACCTATTTATTAAGGAAAAAAAGGTTTGGTAAGCAAAATTACCTAATTAATCAAGAACACTAATTTTATTTTATTTTTTTTATAAAAGGTATCCTTTAAAAGCTGTAGTGTCTGGAGCTATTTTATAGGGCTCAGCGGTTACAGTGCTTGCTGGCATGCGTTAGGATGAGGGTTCGAACCACATATACAGTGAAGTGTCAGAGCAACGAAAGTCACATGAAAAACTAAATCAAATTGATTCTCTTTCTTTCTCCCTCTTATTGTCCCCTCCTGCTTTTTTTTTTTTAAGCTATTTTATAAATGACATCTACGGGGAGGCAAAAAAGTATAAGAAAAAAAAAAGAAACTATAATAATTCAATCTCCATTATTATTTTAACTGAAATCAGATTTTCCTAGTTAGCTGTATGCTGCCACCTAATGATGTATGTAAATATTACATCAAACTTTCAAATAAAAGATACAAACTTTCAAAGGTACAGTGTAATGGTTAGATAATTATGATCATGAGAATAGTAAGTCAAAGGGAAAACTGAAAATCTAGAGCTTGAGTTTGGAAAAAAAGAGGCATTAAAGACTTTGATTTGATTCTCAACAGAGCGCAGGCAGGTAGGAGACAGCAGAATGTACACAGGAATTCATTAAAGAGATGTGAGAGAAGTGGGCTGGCACAAGCACAAGGGGAAACCATTTCGGCTTTGAAATCTCACTTACGGGCATTTTTATTTTGCCTGAGTGCCAAAATATGAAATCAACAATCCCTTGAAGATAATATGACTATCGTTAACATCCAAACTACTTTCTAACCCAGACTCCTACCAAATGAGGATTCAGATTCCAGCCATGTTCCAGACCTGCTGAATGGTCTTTCCTATCATATCCCCTCAACTACCAACTACCAAGAGAAAATGCTCTTGTGGGAAGGCTTCCTACTGCACAGCCCTGGATTGGAAGGACAAAAAAAGCAAACTGGAGGCACACAGAGAGATGTTTTGATTATAAATACTGTATCTCTTGATTGTCAGAGGAGTTTTAGGAAGGGGAAAACAGGAATGAAAAAGAGAGTAAAAGATGGGCACAGGAGTACATGCCTGTAATCCCAGATGCCCAGAAGGCTAAGGCAGGAGGATCACAAGTTCAAGGCCAGCCTGGGCAACATACAAAACCCCATAAAAAAATTAAAAAAAAAAAAAAAAAAAAGGTGGGGGTGGTTAAGTATCAAAGACGAATCTACTTGTCAGTTCCAGAGACTGAAAACAAGAATGGCCAGCAAACAATATTTCCTATAATGGAAATAAACTACAGTTAAAATAAGTGGAAACATGAAGAAATAGGTATCATTTTATCACTGAAAAATGATTTACCATGTGTCTGCTGCTATGGTTTAAATGTGAGGTGTCCCCCATAAGGTCATATGTGACAATCCAGGAAGGCTGAGATGAAATGATTGGGTTATAAGAGCCTTAACCCAATCAGTGAATTAATCCCCTTGATAGGGATTATTTGGCAGTTGAAGGCAGGTAGGGTATGACTGGAGAAGGTGGGTCACTGGGGATGTGCCTTTGGGGTACATATTTTCTATTTGACATGGAGTTTGTTGCTCTGTTTCCTGGAGTCATGCTTCCCTCTGCCATGATGTTCTGTCTCACCTTGAGCCCCGAGGAATGGAGCTGGCCTTACTTGGACAAAGACCCAAAGACCTCTGAAACGGTGAGCCCCCAAATAAACCTTTCCTCCTAAAATTGATCTTGCTGGTTCCTTTAGTCACAGCAGTGAAAAAGCTGACTAAAACACCTGCCATTAGGAATTTCAGTATGGATGCGGCAGTTATGGTATATAATAGAAAGGGCAACAGATTAAAGTGAGAGGTTCTGAATTCAAATCTTGACTTTGGTGGGAGGTCCTACATAAGACACTTCTGTGCCAATTCATTCCCTTCATGTATAAACTAAAAATCACACCAACAGTTCAAAGTACTAGTTAAGTCACTAAATAAGACTGTAAGGAAAGTATTCAGCACTGTGAAGGATATTCATTCAATTTTTAAAATGTGACTCAATTATATATATATTCAAATTATGTCAGAATTAAGAGACTAAAAACAAACTATGTTTATGATAGCACATGTGAACCCAAAACATCTTTCTCCCATACGGGACATTTTATTTTACAAAACAGAATGAAGAAATCCGCTTAAAAGTTATCTTATAAATAAATAATGCTGAAATGTTAGTAAGTAGACTTATGTCTTCAGTGGAAGGGTGAATTGGTAAGAAGACAGGACAGAGAGGAAAAAATTTAAAATAGATTTAAGGTCTCTAAATTATCATCAGGTCACATGATTCTGCCTCAAATTCCATATTAAAAATGTGAAATTGTAGTCAATACTTGTTTCATACATTTGAAAGAAATGATAAAATGAAATTAGCTCTGTGGACAAAAAAAGTCCTACATAAGATGCCACTTGGAAGTACTACTGGATCAGAACTATACCACATCAGGCCAGCAGCTCATCACTCACTACTTCTTGAATATACTAATTTGATATTTTGTTCACAAAGTATAACTATAATATGTGAAAAACACACGTTGGTACTTTAACATAGTTATCGCAAGTCACTCAAAAGAGAAAGCATTGTAAAATGTATCGTGTATTCTAGGAGTAGGGAGGTTTTCATGGGAGAAACATAGTACACAGGGCCCCAATCCAAGTCACTCTCTCCTACCATAGAGATCTCAGCTTTCATTGGGCCTCCCTTGCCTCCTCCAGTCTTTAATAATTTCTCCTTTCTTTGAACTCCATAATGTAACGCAATCTAGTAAATAATTGAGTACTTCACTATCCAACAGTGCTATTTCTTTCTAATAGGAAGGAAGGAAGGAAGGAAGGAAGAAAAAAAAAAACTTCATTAATACCACGGGAAATAAGCTGGACACGATGGCACAGGCCTGTGATTCCAGCCACTTGGGAGGTTGCAGCAGGAGGATCCCAAGTACCAGGCCAGCCTGGGCAACTTAGCAAGACTGTCTCAAAACATATGTTAGAAGAAGAAAGGAACAAAGAAAGTCAGTCAGTCAGTTATACAAAATTAAGAAAAGTATTAGAGAAAAAGAAAATCCTAAAATTCCTAGTAAAATAAAGCATTTCATGTGAAAAACTACCAAAGTGAAACTTTTAAAAATATTGCATCAAAAACAAACAAACAAACAAACAAAAGGATGCTGAGCATGATGGTGCATGCCTGTAATCCTAGTGGCTCAGAAGGCTGAGACAGGAGGATTGCAAGTTCCAGGGGAGTTCCAGCAACTTAGCAAGTCCCTAAGCAACTTGGTGAGACATCTCAAAATAAAAAAACAGAAAAAGGGTTGGGGATATAGCTCAGTGGTAAAGCGCCCATGGGTCCAATCCCTAGTACTCACCTCTACCCAAAAAAGTGACACGTTCTTTCAGCATATAGCAGAACCCAATCTTACATTTGGCATGCCACTACCAGGAATTTTTCTGACATGCATTTATGCATATGTGGGAAATGTTATACACATAGAGAATAGTAAATAGTACTATAGTACAAAGACTAAAAAAATTAGAAACAACTGAATGCCCATTAACAGACCTGATTCAAAAAATGATGATACATGCATTCAATAGAAGACTGAACAGTCACTGAAAAGAATAAACTGGCATTTTATGTACCGATATGAACTGCTCTCAGATTTTTTTTTTTAATGAAAAATACAAGGTACACAATGTATAGTCAGCATCCTTAGTATTTTCCCTTATTGTTTGTTGGGTTTTGGTACCAGGGATTGAACCCAGGGGCACTTTACCACTAAGCCACATCCCCAGCCCTTTATATGTTTTTATTTTGAGACAGAGTCTTGCTAAGTTGCTTAAGGGGCTTGTTAATTACTGAGGCTGGCTTCAAAATTACAATCCTCCTGCCTCAGCCTCCCCAGTTGCTGAGATTACGTGCATGTGCCAGAGCGCTCAGCTAGTGTTTTCCTTTTCTAAAGAACATATCATCTATATAGACAGACACACACACTTGTGTATTCAAGGCATGTATGTAGAAAGTTACATAAGAACAGGTAATCGCTGTGGTACATGCCTGTAATCTGAAAGACTCAGGAAGCTGAGGCAGAAAGATTGCAAGCTTGAGGCCAGCCAGGTAAGAAACAGAAGCAGAAGAGAATTTTATCTTCTTCTTCTTTTTTTTTTTTTTTTAAAGAGAGAAAGATTTTTATTTAGTTTTTCATCTAGTTTTTGTTGCTCTGACACTTAGTTGTGTATGTGGCCCTGGGGTTCGATCCTGGGTCCTCATGCATAGTAGGAAACACGATAACATTGAGCCACTGCTCCACCCCTGAGACTTTTATCTTATACCTTTTCATAAATCTTTTCAATTTTTCACATATGACAATTAAGTCATATGTTTTAGAGTTTTGCATCCAAAAGATCTAAACCACCTTAAAGTCACAGTTACTTTGGAAATATATCAAGCCTATAGTGGTAACAATAAGTAATTTATAATACAGTTAAACACAGAAAATACAGATTTTTTTTCATTAGTTTCAAATACATACACCTTGACTTAGGTTCTAGATAGGAGCTTTGTAAAATCATAAAGAGCAGGAATTTATGTCAATATTTCTGCTAATTAACAGTACCAAGTCAAAGGCTATACATGCAAGCATGCAAAGCAGGAACAAAAAAGAGGAAGATAAATCAAAATCAATATACCTTTTCCTTTCCATTTAACCTTTGCAACAGACTGGCTAAAATCCACATGTATTCTTCTGTCATCTATAAGTACATTATCCATTTTGAAGAATGCTTTCTCACAATCTTCTTCCTATAGCAGTTATAAGAAAAAAAGCATAAATCTCTATGGAAAAGATTTCTGTAACAAGACCAAATACTAAAAATACATAAAATCTGATGTTACTGAAATTAATATTTGAAAACTTCTGATACGAGATATTGTTAAATGTTTTCCAACTATTATATCTCAATTAACTCTGATAACAACCCTATGAGAAAACAGAATTTTAAAGAGGTATTAAAGTTGTTAAAGGTTATAGTTGACAAGGGTCAAAACCAAAATTTTGAATCAAAACAGTCTTATTGCAATGGACATAGATATACTTAACTATACAAGTTCACACTCCATTTTACTTAAACCCTAAAAATATTGTATCCTGAAAAGTGCCAGTTGTTTTCACAAATTTGGTATTAAAAGTAATTAGTCAGCAATACCTGACTTAATGGAGGTTATGGGCTTTTCTTTTACAGTGAGAGACAGAGAGAAAGAATCAATTTTCATTTCGTTTTTCAGGTGGCTTTCGTTGCTCCGACAATTGTTGCGTACATGGTGCTGGGATTCAAACCTGTGTATTCATGCATGCCAGGCAAGTGCTGTAACTGCTGCGCCACCACTCCAGCCCTGGTTATGGAGTTTTAAAAATTCTCTTAGTATGAATATTCATTTGCTTCACTGCAGAAATATTTTTGTGATTGATTATGGAATACTGGCCTAGAGGGTTATTACTTAAGTCACAGATGCAATGTGTATTTGTGAAAATACACACACAGTATACCTTTCAAAATCTCAAAAATTCTAAATTCAGAAGCATATCTATTCGCAAGTGGATTATATATTCAAGGCCAATCAGGGCAATATGGTAAGACCCTGTCTCAAAATAATAAATAGGGCTAGGTATGTGTAGTAGTGATGTGTACAGTGGTAGAGTGTGCCTAGCATTGTTGAGATCCTGGGTTTACTTCCCAGCACTGCAAAAAAACAAAAACAAAAAAATCATCTAAACACCACAGGCAATAAATGTCATGCTGATTAATCTGATTATTTACATGTGGGCAGGGATAATTCCATTACTGTGCCATTTTTCCCAAAGAGTATGTTTCTCAGATCATTTTTTTCAAAAGGACAGTATTTACAAAAACTCAATTAACTTATCCCTAAAGAACAGTTAATCTTCTTAGGGCTAAGATTGCAGCTCAGTGACAGAATGTGTGCTTAGCTTGGGCAAGGCCCTGAGTTCAATCTTCTAGTCTCCATTGGGGGACTTTGTGTCCCTGCTGGTCTCCCTGTGGAATGGAAGAGAGGCAAAGTGGTGCCTCTCAACAACAACGAAAAGAGAAATGTCTTCAAAAATTGAGGAATTGATTGAAAAATAAAATTAGAAATACAAATAACAAAAATAGCCAAGACAATCTTTAAGAACGAAGTTGGAGGGGTTAGAGCGGTGGCTCAGCAGTTACAATGCTTGCCTGGTATGTGCAAGGACACAGGGTCGGACCCCAGCACTACGTACGTATACAATGAGTGTACGAGCAATGAAACCCAAATGAAAAACTAAATAAAATTGATTCTCTTTCTCTCTCTCACTGTCCAGTTCTTAAAAACAAAAAATAAAAAAACCAAAGCTGGAGAACCCACATTACAAGATTAAAAAAAAAAAAAAAAAAAAAAGCTAATATAGTGATTAACACAATGTAACAGTAGGGTAAGAATAAACAAATTGGGCTTGGGATTTAGCTCAGTGGTAGACCACTGGCTTACCATGCATGAAACCTTGGGTTTAACCCCCACCACCAACAAAAGAATGGACAAACTGACTGTTCAACAGCACAGCAACCAGAGACACAACATTACACATAAATAGACATGTGATCTACAACAAAGGTGGCCCTGCAGATCTGTGGGAAAAGGACAACCAGTTTAATAAGTGTTGGTAGGTCACTTACCTATCCAACATAAGAAAAGTGAAACTTTATGTATTATAATCAAATCACAGATCCAAATAGGAAACAATTCACAACAAACCTTCTAAAAATACAATAGGAGAATATATTCATGAATTTGGAATAGGCAAAGATTTTTAAAACAGGCTTTAAAAAGGAAGAAAAATGTTGACAAACTAAACTAAATTAAAATTATAAATTTCTGCTTATCGAAAGACACTATTAAGACTGAGAAACAGCGCTAGGGATGTAGCTCAGTGGTAAAGTACCTGCCTAGCAGGCACAAGTTCTACATTTGCTCCCCAGTACTACAAAAAATAAGAAAAAAGAAAGAAAAAAAATTCATGGCGGATATCTGCATTATATATAACCAAAATAAAATAAAAAGAAGCTTGCATCTAGAAAATACAAAGAATTCTTAGAAATTCAATAAAAGGAACACATAATAAAAAAGTGAGTAAGTCTTGGATAAATACTTCATTAAAAAAGGACATTCAAATAATAAAATTTTGAAAAAGTGACTCAATAACAATGAGGGAAATGTAAAATAAACTACAGTAAGATACTACAAAATATATCTTCCAGAATGGGTATAATTTAAAAGACTGACCATACTGAGAGTTGGTCTAGATATGGAATACAAATTCCCGCACACTGCTAGTGAAGTGAAAATTACTATAAGCACTTTGGAAAACTAACTGGAATTATCTACTAAAGCTCCATCTATCCCAGGACCCAGCAATCCACTCCTAGATATACATTCTGCGAAATACATACACATACATACAATACCAGAAGATATGTTTACAGAAATGGTTTAAAAATTTTTAAAAAGTCAGTAAACAAAATGCTACAACAAAACTTATTTTTTAGTAGCATCACACATAATACTCAAAAATTTGAAGGGACCTAAGTGTCAACAATGAAATAGAAATCTAAACTGATTTATACACATATAAAGAAAATATGTCAATAAAAACTAACTTTAAAAAAGTTTTAAAAACTACATGTGGTAACACAGGTACTCTTACAAATACAATACTAGCAGAAGAGGCAAGACATACCAGCACACAACCGTAATCCTAGCAACCAAGAGGTTGAGGCAGGAGGATACTACATTTGAGGCCAACCTAAGTAATTTAGATAGACCCTAAGCAATGTAGCAACATTGTCTCAAAATAAAAAATGAAGTGTGGTGGTGCATGCCTATAACCCCAGGGGGCTCAGAAGGCTAAGGCAGGAGGATCAAAAGTTCAAAGCCAGCATTAGCAACTTAGTGAGACCTTATCTCAAAATAAAAATTAAAATAGGCTGGGAATGTAGCTCATTGGTTAAGTGTCCCCAGGTTCAATCCCTAGTACCAAAAAAAAAAAAAAAAAAAAAAAAAAAAAAAAAAAAAAAAGATAAATAAATAAAAAGGACTAAATATGTAACTCAGCATACAAGGTCTTAAGTTCATGAAATCCCCAGTACCTAATAAATAAATCATTAAAAGAATCTAGATACAAATGACAATACTGTATTCCCATTTATATCACATTTAAAATTAGAACTCATCTATGTGCTGGGCATAGTGCATGTCTACAATTCCAGCAATTTGGGAAGCTGAGGCAGGAGGATTTCAAGTTTGAGGTCAGCCTGGGCAATTTAGTAAGATTCTGCCTTAAAATTAAAAGAGAATAAAACGGGCTGGGGATGTAGTTCAATGGTAGAATGCCTCTGGTTCAATCCCTAGTATAAAAACCAAAAACAAAATACAAAACATTTTGAAAATAAACATCAAACCTACTGTATCTCATTTATGACATACCTTTTCAAATTCAATAAAAGCATAGCAGAGGGACTCTCCTGTCTTCCAATCCCGAATAACTTCACAACTGAAAGAAAGTTTTGAAAAGTGACTTTAAAAAGGTAAGTATTCCCTCTTATTCTTCAGAACTAAAGAACATAATAAAGCAGTTATTAAAAGGGCTAGAGGCAGCTCAGTGGTGGTGGAGTGATGCTGGTTCAATCTCAGTACTGAAAAAAAAAGAGGCAAAGTTAAACTCAAACCATACTTCTCCTGATTTCTTCAATAACAATTCTTCTTTTAAAAACATACTTCACAGGGTTTCCTTACAGCGGCAGCGCGAGAGGGGAGTCGGAGCTGCTGCAGCGACAGTCATGGCAGGGCAAGCATTTAGAAAGTTTCTTCCACTATTTGACCGAGTATTGGTCAAAAGGAGTGCAGCTGAAACTGTAACCAAAGGAGGTATTATGCTTCCAGAAAAATCTCAAGGAAAAGTACTGCAAGCAACAGTAGTAGCTGTGGGATCAGGCTCTAAAGGAAAGGGTGGAGAGATTCAACCAGTTAGTGTGAAAGTTGGAGATAAAGTTCTTCTCCCAGAGTATGGAGGCACCAAAGTTGTTCTAGATGACAAAGATTATTTCTTATTTAGAGATGGTGACATTCTTGGAAAGTATGTAGACTGAAATAAATCACTATTTGAAATGGCATCGTATGAAGCTGCCCATTCCACTAAAGTTCTGAAATCTTTTCATCATGTAAATAATTTCCATGTCTTTTATAATAAATGAATAATCCAATGACATCCATTTTCTTTAAAATTTAGTTTCCCTGTACTTGTGTAAAGATTTCCAAATAAAATATGTAAATGAAAAAAAAATATATATATACTTCACTGGGGCTGGGGCAGTGGCTTGGTGGTTATGGTACTTGCCTGGCATGCAGGAGCATGCAAGTTCAAACCCCAGCATGACATACACAATTAAGTGTCCGAGGAATCAAAGTAACATGAAAAACTAAATAAAAATTGCTTCTTTTGCTCTCTCTCACTGTCCCCTCTTTCTTAAAATAAATGCTCTATGTAGGCTTATAGTCATAAATTCCCTAAGCACTAAAGGAATAAAATATTATATTTTCCTTTAATAAAAGTAAATTGCTGATAAAAAGTTTTTAAATCACAAAGATTGATTACAATATATATAATGTTAAGAAATTCTGTAAGAATATTTTGTGTACATGCATACATACGTAAATGTTTAAGTAAGTTTAGGCTTTGGAACTTCAATATCAATCAAGGTCAAATTTAACATTGTGAGTATAGCTATTATGTGGAAGTAATCTACTGTATAATAAACAAGTAAAATGGCCAATAGGGTGAAATTGAAAGCACCTGACTTGTCTCTGTCCCCATGTACCTTAAGCCTCACTTCAAAAACATGAAAGGAAATAGTAAACATAAAATATTTTAGTCAATTATGAAATAATACATTCCTCACAGAAATACTGCCTCCACAGACTACTGCATTAGTAATGCAGGGAATACTAATCAAAAGAAAAAAATTGGAAAATTTAAGTTTAAATAAAGTTTGATATAATTGCAAGCAACTCTATAGTTAAATGAGATAAATATTACAAATGTTAAAGAGGGTTGTTGAAAGGCCAGGAGAGGTGGTTCAGTGGTAGAGCACTTGCCTGGCATGCACGAGGACCTGGGTTTGATCCCCTGTAGCACATATACAACTAAGTGGAGGAAAAACAAAAACCAGATGAAAAAATAAAATTAACTCTCTCTCTCACAGTCTCTCTTTTAAAAAAAAGGTCACTGAAATTATTACAGAAATAAACCAAAATCATCCCATTCATTTCCTGTTTTAAGGTGAAAATTTTTGTGCTGGGAGTGGGAGAATCACTCAAATACATTTTCCGTATATATCCTTTTCTTTCTCACTGTTCACTCATTTGTAAAAATTCATCAGCATAAAATCCAAAGTTCACAGACTCACAAATAGTATGCCATTAAAAAGCCACCAATACCTAGATGTTTCTACATTTCTCTTTTATTAATTCCAGGGTTTACCTTCTTATGGGCCCAAATCTTGAGAAAATTATTTCCAGATCCTCATCTGTGGTCACTGGATTCAATTTACATACAAACAGCACATTTTCTGGAGGTTTAATATCTGCATCAGGTAGGTCTCCCACCTAAATTTAAACAAACAACAACACAAGTCAATTCCTTTATTTAGTTTATATTCTAAATATTTTATCTAAGCCTACAACACTGATTTCCCTAAAACATCCAAATTTACTCCATAAATTGCAGGCTCAGGCAAATAAAGCTAAATAAGATTTAAAACTTTGCAACTATACCATTCCTGGTATTAACGATATGATGTAATATGCAGGTATGAATACAGCACAATGAATCCCACTATTATGTATAATTATAAGGCACCAAAAATAACAATAAAAACAATAATTACAGGCTGGATCGGACACTCTGCAGTAGATGGCTTGCCTAGTACACCCAAAGACCTGGGTTGTTGAACCCCCGCACGACATACACAACTAAGTATCAGAGAAACTAAAACCAGAAGGAAAAATAAAATCAATTCTTTCTTTCTTAAAAAAAAAATATATATATATATATATAAAAGTATATAAATATATATTTATTAAAATATATATAAATAACTAATATTTGCAACACAAAATTTATATATATAATATATATACATATATATAAACAGCTAATATTAGTACCACAAAAAAAACTGAATGATAAAGTGTAGGAAAAATTGATAAATCTGGATAAAAGGTATATAGAAGTTCTGTACTCTATTTTTTCCCATAAATTTGAAATTATCTGAAAACAAAAAGTTTAAAAAAATGTTAACGCAGGGGCTAGAGTGGTGGCTCAGAGGTTACAGTGCTTGCCTGGCATGAGCAAGGATGCAAGTTTGAATCCCAGCACCATGTACACAACAAAGTGCTGGAGTAATGAAAATCAAAATAAAATTGATTCTTTCTCTTTTAATCAAACAAACAAACAAACGTTAACCCATTTTTTTCTTTGGCATAAACTTCCTAAATTTTTTTTTTTTTTTTTTAAAGACAGAGGAACAGTGAGAGAGAGAGACAGAGAAAGGGAGAAACAACTTTATTTCGTTTATTCACATGGCTTTAGTTGCTCTGACACTTAGTTATGTACGTGGTGCTGGGGTTTGAACCCGGGTCCTCATGCTTGCCAGGCAAGCGCCGAAACCGCTGAGCCACGGCTCCAGCCCCAGCTTCCTAAATTTTGGCAGTTGAAGTCTGACTATAATTTGATAATCTTTCCCTTATAATACTCACTTGTTCTTCTTGTTAGAATTTATCTTAGTATTGGTTTTCTGGATCAATACTCTTAGATATATGTGTACTCAATTAAAAATGCCTTATTTTCAGCCCAGTTTAGTGGCACAAATCCAAGTGATTTGGGAGACGGAGGCAGAAAGATAGGAAGTTCAAGGTCAGCCTGGGCAATTTAGCAAGACCCTATCTCAAAATAATGTTTTTAAAAAAGGGGCTTGGGATGTAGCCTAGTGATAAGAGTTCCCTGGTTCAACCACCAGAACTGCAGAAAACAAAAAGTAAATTTTGAATTTTTATTCATTTCGCTAAGGTTTTCTGAAATGATAGATTTCAGTATTTGCTCATTCATACTGGTAATATACATTAATATAATAAAAATCAATATAAATTTTAAGAAACCACATCGGGAGTAGTGGTGCATGCCTGTAATCCAAGCGACTTGGGAGGCAAGAGGATTACAAGTTCAAGCCAGCCATGGCAACTTAGTCCCTAAGTAATTTAGCAAGACTCTGTCTCAAAATAAAATATTACAAAAAAAAAAAAAAAAAAAGTCTGGGGATGTGGCTCAGTGGTTAACAGCCCCCTGTGTTCAATCTCTGGTACAGGGGGAAAAAAAAATTAAGAGACCACAAAACTGAAAAATTATATAAAATAATATTAAAAACATAATTATTATCTATTCACTTAATGTTTATATATAATGAGCATATCTATTTCTCAAAAATAAGAAACGGGGGACTGGAGTGGTGGATTGGCCATTATGGCACTTGAGTGGCATGTGCAAAGACGCAGGTTTGAATCCCAGTGCCACATACACAATGAAGTGTTGGAGCAAGGAAAGCAAGCCACATGAAAAACTAAAAGAAAACAACAACTGATTCTTGATTCTCTCTCTCTCTCACACTGTTTCTCTCTCTCTTAAAAAAAAAAAAAAGAGAAAGAAAAGAAATGGTAAAAAACACCTAGTAGGTTAATTAATCATCTACCAAATAATTATGCCTCAAATGACATCATAACATTAGCAAGACAAAGGAGTGTTTATCAGTGAAAAATATATGCATATATGTGTACATATTAAATATTTATAGATAATACTTATGTGTAACATTTTAATTAAATACACAAAACATTTAAGTTATATAAATAATGTAGCAATGAATCCCACTATTACATATAATTATAATGCACCCAAAGAAAGGAAAAGAAAAAAACATGAAAAGTTATATATCAGAAGTATATTTTAGACTGCTCAATTTCTTTTCTTTTCTTTTCTTTCTTTCTTTTTTTTTTTTTTTTTAAAGAGAGAGGGTCAGTGAGTTAGAAAGAAAGACAAAATCAATTTTATTTAGTTTTCCATGTGGCCCTTGTTGCTTCAACACTTCGTTGTGAATGTGGTACTGGGGTTTGAACTCATGTCCTTGTGCATGCAAGGCAAGTGCCTTAACCACTGCCCCACTGCTCCAGCCCCTAGACTGCTCAATTTCTACCTAGGTTTATTTAACCCTTCAACTTCATTTTATTTAATCCCAATATTTGAGGGATACAATGATGAATTGTTCTTTAATATAAAATTCAATCTCATAAACATTCTTTAAAAGTGAGGTGAAGATGGGCATGGTGGCACACATCTATAATCCCAGTAACTCAAGACGCTGAGGCAGGAGGATTGCAAGTTTAAAGCCAGTCTCAGCAACTAAGCGAGGCCCTGTGTAACTTTGTGAGACCCTGTCACAAAATAAAAAATAAAAAGGGCTAGGATGTGGTTCAATGTTTAAGCGTCCCTGGGTTCTATCCCTGGTTAAAACAACAACAACAACAACAAAAAATGAGGTGAATATAAAACAACTGAAGTTTAATTAATATCATTAATTAGATAACCACTTCCTTTTTTATTTTTTTGGTCGATGGGATTACAGGTGTGTATCATCATGCCTAGCCTACTTTCCTATTTTTTAAAAAGCACTTTGCACTGATAATGGAATTAAATTTATTCATTTTCATGTGTCATTATGTCATACAAAATTTAATCTAGAGAAAAAGCCTTAACTAAATTTGTAATATCTTAACACTATCACAAGAGCCAGAAATAGATACATTTACAATAAAAATGTATTAAATATATTGCAGATCAACTATTGAACAATTATCCTACCATCTCTAAAAGAATAGCTTGAGTTTTGGCCTCTTTTTCTGCCTTTATTTCTTCTACTTCTTCAGCTGATCTTCCTTTGAAATCATCAATTTCTTCATCTGCTCCTATTCGACCACTCTATAAGACAGAAGTTATCAATACAAATATTTAACAAATAAAAATCTGAGAATCACAGAAGACATTATGATTCACTTACAAACTTTTGAAAACTGATATAGATTAATTCTATAATATTAGCTAATTGGGATTCTGATTTATTAGAAAATGAAAACCAATGTCAATATAAACACTTAGCCAACTAAGTGCTGAATAGAGAAAATAAATCTTAGAAGTAAGCAAGCACCAATTTCAACCACAAAGATAAATTTGGCTTTGAAGAAGCCTCATAAGCAGGAATTCATATATTCATGTCTTTAAATATCTGAGGGAAGAGTCTGTGCTGCTCTATAGAAATTTCTGGGGTCTATCCTGGCTCCAGAGTATCTCCAATTGAAAAGTTCCCTTGCAGGATTTTTTTTTTGTTTGGCTGTTAAGTTATTCTCCTAGTGTCAGACAATTAAAAAAGTTTCCCCAATGGTAAGTTTCCAGAGCTAAGGTTGTTCTGGTGAAATAGATACTAAAATAAAAAGGAAATCAGGGAAATAAAAAGATAACTAGAAAAATTAGTATCTCTGTGAAGGAGAAAAAAACTCAACTTACTTTGTTAAGATAATCACTATGAAGAAATGAGTTTATAACAGTCTACAAAGTTAAATCCATACAAATTAATATGCATGTACATTCAATCACAAGAAGGCTATACTTACATCTAATTGTTCCTTTGTGGGTTCTGGTGATCGATCAGGAATTATTAAATCAGGAGGGTCATCAAATGGATCATCTAAAATCACTGTGTGATTTATCCTTACAAAAGTCCAAGTCAAAAGTTACATTAAATGTTTCAGAATCTACATTTTATTTTCATAGATTATAGCTAGTAAGTACCTGTACTGCTAAAAATATCCATTTGGTCCAAAGATATTACTAATCCACAGTATACTTTCACAATGACTGTTTTTCATTTTTTTGGTATTTTTGCTACTCTGCATTACTTCAAGATGGAAAGAAAAAGTCTAAATCTTAGTAATTTGCCCTATTTTTCAATACTTTACATCTAAAAATGAAAATATAATTCTCAAAAAAAAAAACAATTATAAATAATTAGTACAAGTAGCTGGGCACTGTGGTGCACACCTGTAATCCCAGTAGCTCAGGATGCTGAGGCTGGAGGATTTCAAGTTCAAAGCCAGCCTCAAGGGGCTGGAGCGGTGGCTCAGTGGTACTGTACATGCCTGTCATGTGTGAGGATGCAGGTTAGAATCCCAGCACCATGTACACAATGAAGTGTCGGAGCAATGAAAACCACATGAAAAACTAAATAAAACTGATTCTCTCTCCCCTTTATTGTCCCTCTTTCTCTGTTAAAAAAAAAAAAAAAGCAGTCTGTGTCTGTTATCTAAGTGCTGGGGAGGTATATCAGCCAAATTATATTGTGTGCATGTACAAATATGTAACAACAAATCCCATTATTATACACAACTACCTACAATGTACTAACTAAAAAAACAAAACAAAAAAACCCCCCAAAGCCAGTCTCAGCAACTTAATGAGACCCTAAACAACTGAGCAAGAAGACCCTGTCTCAAAATAAAAAATAAAAAAGGGGTGGGGCTGTAGCTCAGTGGTTGGTCACCCGCCCCGTCCCAACCCCCAACGCGGGTTCAATTCCTGGTACCAAAAACAATAATAGTTAATTATAATTAGTATACAAGTAGAAAATTATAAAATGTCCTTTTGATAGATTCTTACCATTTTGTATTAATTCACATTTTAGAATAAGTAAAAAATCAGTCCTAAGCGTACCCATTCCATCCATGCTAAATATCACAGTATTAAAACATTCAAATACATTCAAGATAAAAAAATCATGATCATACCTAATATCTTGATAGGGTACAAAATCCTTGTCAACAAAGGTCTCATTAATTTTCTTAACTATGTCCATGCCTTCTGTCACCTCACCAAACACTGTATGAACACCATCAAGGTAATCTAGATTTTCTCCTGTAGTAATAAGGAACTATACAGAAAGATACATAATAAATACAAAAAATACACATATATGAAACTAAAATCAGCTATACTACAACAACAAAAATACACCAGAGCAAAACTACATTTACTGCACCAGTTCTTGCAAACTTGTTACCAGAATTAAATAAAAAACACATTATGTACACAGATATTTCCCTGATTGTTTAAAATATTTGGATAAACTGTGGTTCATTTTCTTCATGCGTAAATAGTGAAAAGTAAAAGCACCTACCCTAACTAGTGATCATGAGGCTTAAACAACACAATTAACAGCAGATACTCAATATATCTATTTACTTATTTTCTGCAGTGCTGAGAATCAATCTCAGGACCCACCACAAGTTAGGCAAGCAGTTTACTACTAAGCTATACCCCCAGCCCTGGTAATCTCTTTTAAATAATAAAAGGAAGGGGAATGAACCTCAGTGGTAGAATACTTGCCTAGAATAGTTGTTTGCTTCCCAGCACCACAAAACGAATATAAAATAAATACCCAAAGGAATGGGTCTACAAATGGGATCATGGCTAATATTTTTTTCTTTGTACGTTTCCGTATTTTCTAATTCTTCACAATTGGCAGTGCTTACATTTCAAAGAAGAAAATAATGTTTTTCATTTCATTTCAATCCCTGATGGATTGAACCAAGGGCTTTTTAACCTACTCTATCTTGAGCTCACTCTCTAGACCCTTGTATTTTGAAGACAGGAAAAATAATGCAATTATTTTTTCTCCTAACATATATCTTTGATTATATTCTTTCATTACTGAATAGATTTAAAAGATAACTTTGTAAGCATCTTCCAGTCCTTCATTTCTAAGCAATGTTCATCTTACACCCATTTCCTAACCTGAGATCCATGCTGATCACTGCCATTGTTCACCATGGACACGGTGCCTTTCTTCTTGTGCTTAATTCTTGGCACTTTTTCTGCCTCAAAAAAACTTGCTTGATCACCATACAATTGTCTGAAAATACATATAATACAGGTAGAAACTATAAGTAAAATGCAGAAATTCTACAACATAGTGTTACCAACTATTTTTCTACAGAAATGACACCGATTCAAATATTCTTCTGTTGCTATAAGGATTTAGGGAACTTAGGAAAGCTCCTTACATTTTAATCATATTTTAAAATGAAGATTGAAATCTGAGCAATTCTAGTTTTCATTTAAAAATAAAAGAACTTGAGACTGGAGAGTTGGCTCAGTGGTAGAGTGCTTGTCTGGCATGTGAAAGGACCGTCATTCAATCCCCACCACAACATACACAACTATATGGAGGAAAAACAAGCACCAGATGAAAAACATAAACAAAAATTGACTATCTTTCTCTAAAAAAGAAAGAACAATAATTAAAAAAAGAAAAGAACTTACCCAAATACAGACTCTCCTCCTCGGCCGGTCCCTGTAGGATCACCAGTTTGTATGATAAAATCCCTCTATAAACAGAATTTTTGTTTAACTCAGAGTTTGCTAGACAGTTCCAAAAACAAAAGATATAACTAAAAACCACCAACTCACCTGTACATTGTGAATAAGGCAATAATTATAATATTTTATTTTGCACAACTTCAGGAAATTCAGGCAGGCTGCAAGAAAGTAAATACACAATTAGCTACAGTAGTCCACAACTTCTTTTTTTTTTTTTGAAGACTGAGGGACAGTGGCAGAGAGGAAAGACACAGAAACAATTTTTATTTAGTTTTTCATGTGGTTTTTGTTGCTCTGATACTTTGTTATGTACATGGTGCTGGGGTTCAAACTTGCATACTTGCGCGTTCCAGGCAAGCACCATAACCACTGAGCCACCACTCCAGCCCCAACACCTCTGGTTTTAAACAAGTAAAAACACAGTGAGTATAATTTAATATCTAAATTACTATTAGAAAATGTCAAATGTCCAAAGTCATTTAAAAGGCAATATGTTTTAAATTATCTTTCTATTCTTTTTTTTTTTTTGGCATCTGAGCTAATGCATGAAATTGACATTTATCAGGAATAAGCAATCATTTGTTGAAGGATTAGTTTTAGTACCAGAAGAAACAAAGAGAACTCTATGAGGGAAAAGATCTGGTAAAATACATGAAAATGTGCCGTGGGCCAGCCCCAGCTGAACTCTTGGGTCCTCGAAGGATGAGTGGAGTCGGCATCAAGGAACAACTTGAACCTCTGGGGCAAGTTGCAAGCAGACAGTACCCTGCTTCAGCAAAATGCGGTCTGTTCTTTATTGTTGAACATTTTAATACAGGTGCACAAACAAAACTTTCATTATCTGCTTCATTATATAATTCTCTTTTCAGTTTCCCAGTAAACTTAAAGTATCAACTATTAGTACAATTTATGTCTTTAACCTCCCCACCACATTGACCATATGTAACTAATTGGTTTAAACTGTTACTTTTTTCCTTCAGGTGTTTCTTCAAACCATTGCCTCATTTGAAAAGTGTTTGAAGGTCACCATACTACATTAATTTAGAAGCCCTATCTTAGCATAAATGAAAAGTTTCTTATTTAGCTATTTCAGAGTACCAGACATAAAACTATCCACTTTGTCATAAAGTCATGGTCAAATCCTCATGGACTGTTTCAAGTACTGTACAAAGAGGTCTTATCCAAAAGAATAATGTTGCTCTTAGTTTTTTAAATCTGCTTTGATAAAAGACAGAGATCAAACACTTCCAAACTTCGTCTCCCTATTTTTATTCAGAGGTTACTTAATTAGCTAGACTATGTTAGAGGCTATTATAACCTGTATACCCTATTAACTACTGACCTAAAACTATTTTGTCATTGTAACCTTACTAGATATTTTATAGGTATCCTAGATCCTATAATTGTTAATTCTACAAAATATTTGTGTCTCCTAATCTACGGGCTAAGAAGTTAAAAACCTAACTTCTGCAAAGACAAGAAAGGCAAACATGTCTTATTTACTGTCAAGGAGTTAAAACTCAATCTCTGCTAAGTCAGGAAAGGCAAACATGTCTTATTTACTGCTAAGGGGTTAAAAACAACCTCTGCAAGAAGAGGAAAGGTAAACATGTCTTTCTTAGATGTTTTGCGTATATTGTTTCTTTGTTCCTTAGTTCTAATTATTTTGCTTTCTATTTCCAATTTTGTTTTAAAGTCAGTATAGCTTTGTTTTCCATGATTTCTATATGTGTTATTACAAGTATCCTTCTCAACAATCTGCAACAGTTGTTTGAGTAATGGAATTCTCATAACAATCAGAGTTTCCAGTTTGAGTAAATTCATTGTACATATAATTACTAGAACACAGCCAATTCCTAGAAGGGATGGTTTTGGCAATTTCCAGGCTGGCTTTGTCTAGCCCATCCCCAAGTCAGGACTTTGTCAGACAGAACTTCGGTGGACACTGCCTCCTCCAAAAATGGGCACAGGTTATATAAATTCTAGAAAAATCAAACATCTAAGGACAATTTTTTTTAACAATGATTAGTACTTCAAAAAAATCCATGTTTATCATGAACAAGTGGTCTCATATAAACTTCCTCGCTTATCCTATAAAATTTTTATTTATACCTTCTAGATGATTAGCATTGCCATCACAAATGTCATTAAACTGTGGTCTTCACTTTCAACAAATTCAGTCTAGTAGTGGACAGACATGTTAAGAAATTCTTAAGGCACTAAGTTAGACACCAGAAATTTATACAAGGAAGTCTTTGCCCTCACCGAGCTCACATTAAACTTGGATCCTTATAACCAAACACAAATAGTTACAATATTAGGCATAACTAATAGTACAATTTGTCCCACTTACATAGTAAAATGGTAAAAAGCAGTTTAAGGGGCTGGAGCGGTGGCTCAGCGGTTACAGTGCTTGCTTGGCATGTAAGAGTACTCGAGTTCAAACCCCAGCATCATGTACGCAACAAAGTGTCAAAGCAATGAAAGCCACATGAAAAACTAAATAAAAATAGTTTGTCTCTCTCTCCTCTCTCTCTCACTATCCCTCTTTCTTTAAAAAAAAAGTTTCAAAATTATTTTAGGGTTCAAAAGAGAGATTGTTTCTGGCTGAGGAAATTAAAAAAACTCATGGAGGCTTTAGGTAAGCATTCAAAGTATTGGACTATGTTGAAACATCACAGGATACAATATTTATATGTCAACTAAAAATAAATATATAATAAAAGAACTGGGCTGGAACAGAGTAAAAAGTGACCATTTTATGCTGGGAAGATATTGTGAAAAAGCCTAGAACTGGGAATGTAATTTTGGGCGGAAGGTGGTGTCCAACAGATCAGTCTAAATTCTACAATACTCTGGTATTACAGAGCGAAACAGATGGTGAAAAGTCTGCAGAGATGAGAGTTAAAGTGTTCGAGAGTCTTGAATGTCAGACTTTTAGTTGTTTTTCTTGAAAATACTTTTGAACTCACTATTAAACAGATAAAAATAGTCCTTTTGCTAGGAAACAAAAATAATGGACCTAGGCAATGACCATCCAACAAAATCTTAAGATGAAAAACTGATGGGAACACTTTATAAGGTAGAGGAGGCCTGAAACCACTGTCTAATTTTAACACCACAAAAAGACAATCAGTACCTCCTGAATGTGATATAGGCCAAAGTGCACCCGACTTTATATGAAACATTCTTGCTCAAAACATTAAAACTAAATCTGATCAGGGCTCTGAATCTAAACAACAATTTATAGGAAATAGAAGGGACAGAAGAATATGTTAAAGACACAAAAGAGAAATAAACAGCCAAATCCAAAATGAAATTCTACAAGACAAATGACTCAAATTCTCAAAAAATATTTCCAGGGGGAAAAAACTGTGTGGGGGGAACCATAGGTTAAAACATTTAAGACACATCAACTAACATATATGAGTGTTGTTGAGATCCTAGTTTAAATTACCACATTTTAAAAATGTTTATGAGCTAACAGGAAAACTTAAATGATACCAAGAAATTATTGCTAACTTTTTAAGGTGTGATAATGATCTGTGGTTATGTTTTTTTTTTTAAAAGTCAGTACCTTAAAAAAAAAAAACCCTGAAGTAATGTCAGATTCAATAAATCCATTGGAGGTGAGGGTATCATAAAGGAAACAAGACTGATTACGTGTTGAGAACTGGTAAACAAAGCTGGTCATGGGTATATGAAATTTCATTTATATTCTCTACATTTATAATTAAAAAAAAGGAAGGCAGGAAAATGTATAGATTCACTACCAAATGATGATCAAATGATGATTAGGTATACATTGATGATTAGGTATACATAGTAAACGGATGTCCAGTCATGTACTTTTAACTATGTAGACATATGGACATGGTGTTTCAGGCTACCTTTGCAGAACCACTGCATGCTAATTACGTAAGATGACCCTACCTTCCCTTTAGTTCTTCGCAACAGTGGGAAAAGAGACCCATTAATTTTGCAAGATATGCTGCTCTACATGGATAGAATTGATGGAATTTAAAAGAAAGCAAAACCAAGACAATTTCCATTGGGTGAGGTGGCACGCGCCTGTAATCCCAGTGACTCGGGAGAATGAGGCAGGAGACTGCAAGTTTTGAGGTCAGCCTCAGCAACTTGGCGAGACTATGTCTTGAAACAAAAAAAAATAAAAAGGACTGGGGATGTAGCTCGGTGGTTAAGTGCCTGTAAGTTGAATTCCCAGTACAAAATAATAATAATTCTCCAGAACATACTTCTGTGTGTGTGTGTTGCTGGGGTTTGAACTAAACATCCCTTGAACCCACAGATCCAGTCATCCTTAAAGTCAAGCCTACTCCAGTAACATAGGCAATTATTTTAAGTTCATTTGAGTTGCATTTCTATCACCTGAGAAAGCCCGAATTAATACAAAACATTTATATGCATGAGTCACTATAATGAATCTTCAGCGTACCTCAAAATGCAAGACAATGTACTAGGTACTCAAGACACAGAGGTAATTAAGGTACAGTTCCTGCTCTCATTACAGTACATTCTTGAGAGGACATTACATTCGCAAATAATCCAGGACAATAGGTAAATGTCATAATGAGTGTCACATGATTTATGAATCTATCTGAGACAGAGCACAAGAAACAGATCTAACCCTGCTTAGGGACCAGGAGTGCCACATAGAAGAGATCATGCTTAATCTTTTTTTTTATTTTAAACAATTTTTATTTAGTTTTTCATGTTGCTTTTGTTGCTCCGAGGCTTCATTGTGTACAGTGGAGCTGGGGTTTGAACTCACTTACTTGTGCATGCCAGGCAAGCACAGTAACCACTGAGCCACCGCTCCAGCCCCATGCTTCATCTCCGATTTGAAAAAACGGGGCTCTCCCAAAGGACAAGAGTGGAGAGGAATGTGGACCAGAGAAACAGATAAGAGAATGGGAAGGACTAGGAATAAGTGTTTTGTGACAGGGCGGGTGAAAAGCTGCGTGTGTGAGAAAGTGTGGTGTAGCAGTAGGCACACACTGTACAGTATGGCAGCCAGTTTCATCCTCTATGATAGACTGACTACATTCCTTGGGGGCAGGACCCTGGCTGTAACTAATTTCTCCTGGTCACCAGCTTCTCCTAAATCTGAAACAAAGCAAGTATGCTATGCATGCCTCAATCCTGCTTTTAAACCTTCAAAGACTCAGCAAGGCACACAGGAGTACTCAGGACCTGACCTACTGTGATCTGACCAGACTCCCAGTCTGCCATTCCCTGTCACAAACCTACTTCCAAACTACCTGCCATTTCCCGAAATCTCCCAGCAAACAGGGAATAAACCTTCAGTCCTACGCCATCTTCACGTCCTTCAAAAAGCTAGTGCAAGGCGAAATACGGAAGGATCAAGAGGCGGGTGCGGGCGATGTGGGTAATTCTGGTTAGAACAAACGCATATCGTGTCGTTACTTCATATGCATTTATGATTGCACAATAACTCAACTCCTTACGAACAAGCTCGTTCGAGAGTTCTGGAGACCGCTAGCTTCGCGCCTCCCCACCCGTCCTAGAGAAGCATTGCTCCCTCCTCTGGTTTCCATAGCAACTCACTCGTTCTTCCGTAGCAACCTCGAGTGAGGACGGATTCGCGCGCCTGGGCCCCACTGGAGGATCAGACCCTAAAGCGTCGGACGCCAGAGCAGGGCTTAGCCCGACGCCTCGAGGCTCCGTGCACGCCTCGGGGCAGGCTTCCCCCTCCAGGCGGGACGCGCGGCCCGCACTCCCGAGCCCGACCTCACTGACCCCGCACCACCGAGAGTACAGAAAGCACAGCAAAGCCACAAAGGCCACTGGCTCTGCACATGCAGCCCGCATCACCCCCACGCACGCCAAAGGCGATTCGTGAGCGCAGCGCCCCGAGCCCCACAGGCCAACACCGAGCAGAGGGGCGCACACCAATTTTCCTCACAAAAACTTTTCTACCCCAGGCCCGCTAAAAGAACCGAGCGGCGGCCAGGAGCTCGCGCCAGTCGCCTCTGGGGAGAGTGGGGAGGCGGGCTGAGCGGGGCACGGAACTCACTGCGCGGCCGCTCCTCCGTGTACAAGTCGATGACGACGTCGCCCAAAGTGGTCTCCAGCAGAACCGCCATGGCGCCGGCTCCTCCTCAGCAACAAGCCCCGGGGGCGGGGGCGGGGTGACAGGCGCTGCCCGACGTCTTCTACGCGACGCGTGCTTGCGTCATCCACCGGCGCCAACGCCCACTTCCGGGCTGCCTCTTCCGGTTGGCTCCGTCAGCGTCCGGTCGGCTCAGCAGAAGTTCCTCAGGCGCGGCACTTTTGAAAATCTCGGTTGACTTTTGGTGACCCACGTGCAAACCTGTCCTCAGAAGGGCGACTATGGAAGATTTTTGTGTCCCTTTTTGTACCCATTTTCAGAATAAGTGGGTCCTGGCGGTGTGGTCTTCCCCGACCTTCTTTTCGAGAGCCCTCGGTGTCTCCTAATCCGTCTCCTCGTAGCTTCTCGGCGAGAACGTCAGGCCCGGAGCTCACAATTAGCCACGGGAAAGGTGATTAACAAGGAGTTTGTTTTTCTTCCTAATCCTGTCTAAAGTAGCTACTCTAACTGGGACTAGCAACCCAAGGCAAGTCCTTTGTGCGACAAGCGAAAAAACAATAGTCAACCCAGAATCTCTACTGGTATTATCAAGACTCTAACTTAGAAGACATAAACAAAAGTAATTTTGGCGTCTCTTTGGAGTTTTGGGCCCTCCTGATAATTTTTTTCCGTACAAGGTTTGCTCCCCACTCTCCTGGCCAACAGGCTTGCACTTTTATGCCATTTTATACACACTTATGCAAATCCGGGATGTACGCCGTGACTGATCATGGACAAATCCAAGCAAGCAAAGGAAGACAAGGGCTTTTTGAAGGTAAAATGAAGAAGGTCACATAAACTGTTTTCAAACAATTATCAGTGCTAATGACAAGGTGGTAATAGTTCAAGGTAGACATTCCTTGTGTAAAGTTATGCAGGTTACATCCTTGTAAGTTTTTATCATAGGCATGTCTTCCTGAGAGCCCTTCCTTAATGGTCTTGTGACTTCATTTTGTTAGGTTTTGGGATAAGTGACTCCATCTTGATTCTAGCAACTTTCACACTTAGAACCTCCAGTAACTTCTTATCTGACTATAAATCAAAGTTTCTGTAATGATTTACAGACCTTACATGATCATATGCTGTCTTTTCTCTTATTCCCCTAAAACCACTCTGACCTTTTTACTGTTCCCTGAACGTTCCTGACATACATTTGCCTTGAGGCCTTTTCACTATTTGAACCCTCTAGTTGGAATCCTCATCCTGCAATTATTTGCATAGCTCTTCTCTTTCAGGTGCCTTGTTCATTTCACCGACAATGAGGACTTCCCTTACCTCTGTAGTTAAAACTGACCATATATACATATATATTTTCTTCATACAACTTTTTCTGCATAGTACTTTGCATCATCTAATGTGGTACTTATGAATTTTTTGCTTGTTTATTGTTAAAATGTATATTCCAGAAGGACAGTCAACTTTGTTGTTTATTTCCTAGTGCCTATGAAAGCCTGGCACATAGTAGGTGAATAAATATTTGTTGAAGGAATGAATATTGGCAATTAAAGTACAAATTAGAATAATTAAATTTTAGTGGGAATACAAAAAGGTCAGCCACATTGGAAGACAGTTTAGCAGTTTCTTACAAAGATAACCATAGACCTACCATACTGCTAAAGATTCATGTGCTAGAAGTATGGTCTTCACCGTAATCGTATTGAGTGATGGTAGGACCTTTAAGAAGTGGGGTCTAGCCAGACCCAGTGATGCACACCTGTAGTCCCAGTGACTCACAGACTGAGGCAGGAGAATCACAAATTCACAGCTGATCTCAACAATTTAGCTAGATCCTGTCTCAAAATAAAAAGGCCCAGGGATGTAGCTCAGTGGTAAAGTACACCTGGCTTCAACTCCAGTACCCCCAAAAAAAAAAAAAAAAAAAAAACCAAGAAGCAGAGCCTAGTGGGAGGTATTTAGGTCAATGGAATACTACCTTTGGAAGAGATTAATGCAAATCTGGTGGGAGTGGAGACCAGGGATTTTATGGAAAGAGAGAGGGACCCACAGTCCATTGCCTTTGTTGGGCCTAGGGTGTTACCTCCTTATGGGTTTTCCATGGGGAGTTTTAATTGGTAGATTTAAAGCAGGAGGTCCAGTAGGTCACCCTGTGGCTGAGAGGTGGTCACTAGCTTTTCTGCACAGTCCATGTGGGGTGTGAAGTTAGTAGGACCACTCAAGCAGGCTGTATCTCGTAGCCCGCTATAGAGATGGTCAACAGGGAACAGTTGTGTAAGGCAGGTATCTGGATCAGCCACACTGAAGAATTGGGAAGGAGGTATAGAACTGGAAACTGTGTCAAGGGTAACTGACCTGTTTTTGGTTTGAGAAAGTCCAACTTATATTCAGAATGGATGTAGTTGAGTAAATATGGAAAACACAGGCGTAGAGTGTGTTGTAACTTCAGTGCAGTGACTCATTCCAACCCGAAAATTGAAACCAGATACAGATTGTGTCCCAGCAGAAAAGCTGAATTCAAATTTCAAATGTAGGAATGATGAAAATAAGAAATCAGCTGCTGAAGAAGGAAATACATCATGGTTTGGGGTCCAAGGGTATTACCTGATGAGGGATTGACCCAAGGGGCACTTAACTACTGAAGCAGATCCCCAGCCCTTTTTGTTCTTTTGTTTTGAGACAGGGTCTTGCTGAGTTACTGAAGGCTATGCTAAGTTGCTGATGCTGGCTTTGAATTTGTGATTCTCCTGCCTCAGCCTCCAGAGTCACTAGGATTACAGGTGTGTGCAAAATTTATTTTTAATACATCTTACATGCTTTTTTTTCTATGCTGTTAGAATTTTTAAGAATAATATTTGCTCCTTATATGAAATATTTCTTCACAGAATAGAAAGCATCTAATGTGTACTGAATTGCAGTGGACTACATTAGGTGAACCAAATTCCTTTGGGTAGTTTTTATGATCCAAGGAGTTGAGTTGACATGAGCAGACTTGAAAGAAGATCAAAATACACACTTTATTAATATTGATGGATTTGCCACATAAGCAAAATTTGTCACAATAAACAATTGTTGAGTTGTTTTACAGATTAATATAACAGTCAAGCATACCAAGCTGAGTCTTCTAATATGAATCTTTGTAACAAGATGTGTTTAGAGTTCTGTTATAACTTATTACAGTTGTGATATAATTTTTTTTCAAATTATGGGAACTTTTTCCCCCCTGTACTAGGGATTGAACCCAGGGACGCTTAACCACTGAGCCACATCCCCAGCCCTTTTTATTTTTTATTTTGAGAAAAGATCTCACTAAGTTGCTTAGAGCCTTACTAAGTTACTAAGGCTGGCCTTGAACTTGGCTATCCTCTTGCCTCAGCTTCCTGAACCTTTGGGATTATAGGCATGTAATTACACCACACCCTACTCAAATTGCGGGACATTTTAACATGAAATTCCTTGATGCTTGTGCATGCATATAGCAAAACCGTAGCCTACAGAAAACTGTCATACAAAATAGTAATTTATTCGTTATCAAAGAATACTATCAACAATTTAGCCTTTTTTTTTTTAAAGGGACAGTGAGAGAGAAAATCAATTTTATTTAGTTTTTCATGTGGCTTTCATTGCTCTGAGACTTTGTTGTGTATGTGGTGCTGGGGTTTGAATTTGCATACTTGTCCATAGCCGCTGAGCCACCACTACAGTCTCATATTTATCCACTAGTTATCCATTAGGACTCACCTCAGGGTCTACTTTAACCAGCTTTTTGTACTTTAAGGTTTGGTTACTCCCTTCCTGGAACTCATTCCTAGCTAAGAGACTGTGAGAGAATGAAAATTCCAAAGACTGAAACAGTGTAAAGGCCAATGTTTGCAGATAGAACCCAGAGGCTAGTGGGACTTCATTGCAGAAAACACTTGCAAGTTAATAATAATGTGGAGCATCTCAGAGTAGGCAAGGAGTTATTGAGTTTTTTGGCCAAACCTTTTAGAGTTTAGTGAAAAATAGCAGATGGGGGTGAGGGGAGAAGTGTGATACAAGGAGAAAAGGTGTTCAAAAAGAGAAGCAAAATTATTTCCTTTTTCATGTCAAAGATTTTATTTCAAAGAAATAAACACACTTCTTATTCTGCCAAAATGGCTATATCTCCAAGTTCTTCTGAGTCAACACTGCAATCTTGTTGATATAAATTGCCTGAATTTCTTGGTACTCTCTGCTTCACAGGGTTTTATAAAATTAAAAATAAAAAATTGACTGCTGGCATGGTGGAGCATGCCTGTAATCCCAGCCACTCAGGAGGTTAAGGCAGGAAGATTGCAAGTTTTAACCAAAGGAATTTAGGGAGATGTCTTTAAAAAGGGGGGGAGGGATTTAGGATGTAGCTTAGTGGTAGAGTGCCCCTAGATTCAACTCCCAGTACCAAAAGTAAAAATAGCCAGAGCGATGGCAATCCTAGCCTCAGCAATTTAGGGAGACTTTGTTTCAAAGTAAAAACTAGAAAGGGCTGGGGTTGTAGCTCAATGGTATTTGCCTCTGGGTTAAATCTACCATACCCCCCCCAATAAATAAATATTAAAAAATTAGAGATGGAAGAAAAGTCTACACCTTTTATTTCATAAATTAGGAAACTAACTAGAAAAGCTCCCAGAGCCCAGGGAGACTGGCTTCTCCTTAAAAACCTTGTCTCCCTTTGGAGAGGTAGCTCAGTGGCAGAGCCCTTGCTTGACTGGCATTTGTGAGGACCCAAGCTTCCCTCCCCAGCACCACACAACCAACTAAGTGGAGAAAAATAAAAGCCAGATTAAAAAAGAATTAACTTTCTCTCTCTTTAAACAAGGAAGGAAACACACACACACACACTCGTCGTCTCCACGCTAACTTCAGTGGTCAGCTGAACCTGGAGCATTAATTCGTGGTAGGCCTTCAGTCTTTTTTTCTTTTCTTTCTTTTTATTTAGAGAAAAGGACAGTGAGAGAGAAAGAGAATCAATTTTATTTAGTTTTTCTTGGACTTTTGTTGCTCAGACACTTCATCGTGTACGTGGTTCGAACCCGGGTACTCCTGCATTCAAGGCAAGGGCCATAACCACTGAGCCACGGCTCCAGCCCGAGGCCCTCAGTCTTGGCTGTGCAATAAATCACCGGTATTCCAGCTGAAGCCCAGACTAATTAAATCAGAAACTGTAGTGCCTAGGAAGACCCCGGTACTTTTTAAAACCTGGAGAGTCCCACATACAGCTAAGGATGGGAGTTACCCATTGAATAAAAATTTCCCTTTTAAAGGTGAAATATTTTAGTTTTGATGCATAATACTGTTCTGAAGTATTTTCACTTTTCAGATGCATGTACATATATGTATATAACGTATACTAATTAAAAAATAATGGCAACGAAAATGTGTGCACATGTTCAGTTGGGAACCCCTCTCCAAAGCCGGGCGGTATCACCACCAGGTTAATTTCCCCAAAACTCACTTGGTCGGGCGTAGCGCGGCGGCGCGCGTGCGCATTCTGCTCCTCCCGGCGCCTGCGCGGTCGCCTGGGGACAGACCTGCCCCTCCCCTCCGGCCCCGCCCCCGGAAGGTCCGCTCCGCCCTCAGCGCCGGACGCCCGGCTGGTCCAAGATGGAGGGCGCTCCGCCGGCGCCCTTCGCCCTCAGGCTGCTGTTGCTTGCGGCGTTGTCTGCCGCCGGGTGGCTGACGACGGGCGCCCGGGAGCCGACGCCGCCGCCTTCCGGAGCCCCGCAGGTAGGGCACTGCGGGTACGGCTGCGGCTGCCGGTCCTCCGGGTCGGACCGGTGGGGAAGCCAGGTCACCTGCAGCGACTCCCCTCACCTTGCGCCGGCGAGCAGGGCTGTGGTCCCGGAGAAGTAAGGGGAAGGACGCTAGGAAGTGGGGTGGTGTCGGAGGCGAGAGAAGGAAGGAGCCGATAGGGACACCTTAGTGTGTGGCTGAGGCTCGGCCCGCAGACTCCGAGGCTCCGAGAGCGATCCAAACTGTTGCTCCTCCTGCCGGAGCTTCACCGTCGAGCCCGAGTGATCGCCGTGACCTCAGGCTTTTGTTATGGCGGCTTCCTGGGGTAGCGCAGGCGCTAGAGCCGGGCGGCGTTTGTGTTCGGGAAATGTGCATTTCCAGGCCACCTGAGTAGTGCCTGCTCGGCTAGCGACGGGGACGAGCTGTGGGTGGAAGGGGAAAGGCTGGCTTGACACTTCCCGGCCTCGTCTATTGTCGGGTGTTAGTGGGATGTGGTCCTTAAAGTGTGGCGGGACTGGCGGCGTCCGCATCCCCTGGGAAGGCGCTTTGGCCACTCCGGAGGCGGAGTCCGCAGGGTGTTTCTGCTGGCCCCGCAGGTGACTCTTGAAGCCAGCCAAGTAAGAACCATTGCATCATAGTGTTCCAGAGCAGCTGCGCTTATCCTTGGTGCCATGGTATTTGCTTTTGTTAATTTGTATGGTAGGGAGAGATTTAAAGATTTTAAAATGCAGATTTTCCCAGAATGAGAAACTAAGGAGGTGCATCTTACTCGACACTAAATGCAAACGTGACTGACAAGATGCTACTTTCCTTTTTAAATTTTTAATGTTTTAGAGTTATTGGCTTGTTTCCTCCCTTTTCCAATTGTGATGATTATACGAATTCAAAACACACTTGGGTCTGTCTGTACAATCTGAGAAAAAAAGTTTTTTAGCTGAAAGGTTAAGTACACTGCCTGTGCTGGTTCTTAGTGATTTCACCATTTCTGTTTTCCCTCCTTAGGTCTTTATTTCACTTTTGGAAAGTTCGATTCTAAACTCAGAATGCCATAGATTAAATGAATGCTGAATAGCTAAAAAAAATTTTCATTCCTTGGGATATAAACATGAGAAGCTGAAAGCATTTGACCCAAGTTTTTTTTTTTTTTTCAAATGTACAGAAAACTTGGAAGAATTTTACAGTGGGCCTCCATGTTAGACAAGGGCTTTTCAATAAGATTTTGTGCAGTAAGTGTTAATATGCCTGTTCTTTCCATTACAGTAGCTACAATAGTGGTCACTGAGCATTTGAAATGTGATCAATGTAAATGAGAAACTGAGTTTTTAAATTTGTATTTTATTTTAGTTAAATTTATATAGCCACGTGTGTTTAGTGGGTGCCAGATTGTATTTCAAGAAAACTGGTTGAAGTCAGGAAAATTTTTTGTATCTTTCTCCAGGAACTCAGATTTATTGTATTCTAAGCATTTTGACTTTTTAATATTCATTTGTCATACTGAAAAATACTAAAATTTTTGTAGTACATTTTTCTGTTTTTAACTTGGTCACCAAAGAAATATTCAGATGACAATATGTTTTGAATGGGTATCTATATATTCCTCAGACTCATTTATTTGTGGTCCTGGAGGTAACCTCTGAGCCACATTCCTATCCCCTTTTTATTCTTTTTTGAGACAGGGTCTCACTAAGTTGCTAGGAGCCTAAGGAAGTTTGCAGAGGCTGACTTTGAACTTGTGATCCTCCTTTCTCAGCCTCCCAAGCTGCTGGGATTACAGGCATGCCTCCCTGCACTGGGCCAGACTTACTTATTTTAAACCAACCATTGATACCCTTTGTCCTTAGAAAGCCAGTTGTGTCCCAGCTGGGCAGCTTATGATTGAAGAACTGAAAATGGGTGGGGAGAAACTTCAGTTTCAACACCAACTTTCTAGGCATACACAGCCCTGGCTCACAAGCCTCAATTTTCAGTTTAATCTGAAGTTTTCAGAATGAGAAATGTGAGCTGTCTTCAAACTTAGTTTTAGGAGGCAGTAAAGAATGAAATTCTCTTTTGCAGTGAAGTCATTTACAAGGATCTAAAAATAATGTATTTTATTTTATTGGTGCTGGGGATTGAACCAGGGGCCCTGCACATGCTAAGCACACACTCTACCACTTAGCTATACCCCTACCCTGTCAAAAGAACTAATTGAACTTGGTTTTTTGGAAAATACAGTGTGTTTGTGTCTGTTAGTTGTCTTTTATAAACCCTCTATTTATGTTACTAGGCAAGTGATATGTTTATGTTCAGTAAATGACTAACAATATAGTATAGATTTGCTGCTGAAAGGCAGAAGCTGAAAATTTTTATTCAGTCTTTGGAGGCTTTCTCTAGGCTGTTAGAAGAACAATAATCTAAAGTTAACAAATCCTCTAGCTTGGTAAGAAGAACTTTTGACTGGACTTTAGATACAAAACAACATAGCTCCCAACTTGATGGCTTATTGAATAATTTGTTTTAGAGTTTTAACCCAAGCTTACTCTAGATCCAGGTGGACCCAGGAGGAAGCTGGACTGGTTCTGAGGAATGACTGATTGCAGAATTTCCTAGGTTCCTAGTGTAGTTCCAAAGTGCACCAAAGTTGACTTAAATATGTGGTTGGGGCTCATGTCCTATGAATCCTCCACAGATTGTCCCTGGAGTCAGGGACATGTCACATGTCAATATATGTAGAGAACATGTGCCCTTGGATGATTTTGTTGTTTGAATATTATGGCATATACTTACACAAAGTGAGATAGCTTTGCCTTCAGTAGGTGATACAGTTGTATGGGACCCCCATCATATGCTTTCTATTTACTGAAACATCATTATGTGGTACGTGACTGTATAAATATAAAGTATTGGGGATACTCACGTACCAAGAAGTATTTGTGTGTTGTTTTTGATGTTTATGAATTTCCTATTTTAAAATTTAAGACTACAACCCAGAGAATAAAATATTTGAGAGGAATGTATTGTTTTATTGTGGGATAACAATGTCTGTGTGAAAAACTTAGGAAATAATTTCATTAACAAATGACAGATTGTAGTTTCTGTGGTCAGTGATGAATACTTTGTGAAATAATGCTTTTTTTTTTTCCAACAGAAAGAATGCCATTAGTAAACTTTAATATTTGGGTAGATTGCTTTTGACCATACCTTAAGAGCCAGTAACACTGTGTGCTGTGTGTACTTGTCCAAGAGAAACACTCAAGAATAGCCAGAGCACTTTTATTTGTAAAAGTAAAAAAACTTGGAAACAACTCAGGTGCCCATGGATAGTGGAATAAATAAATTGTTGAACCTACAGTGGAATGATACATAGTGGAATGATACATAAAGCAGTGTGATTAATGACTATGACTGTGTGCATCAACTTTTTTTTTTTTTTTTTTTTTTGTGTGTGTGTGTGTTACTGAGGATTTGATCTGGGTACACACTGTCACTGAATTATACTCCTAACCTCTTTGTTAAAAATTTTTGTTTTGATACAGTCTCCCTAAGTGGCCCATTCTGGCCTCAGACTTGTGATCCTCCTGCCTCAGCCTGCCTCAACTTCTTGTGTTGCTTAGATTATAGTCATGTGTCATTGCACCTGGCATGTATCAAAGAAACAAGTTCTGGAAGAATACATAAAATATTCCATTTATATATAGCTTAGAAACAGATTAAACTAGATAATATGTTGTTAGAGACACATAGATAGCAAAACTAAGAGTAAAAGCATGAGATGATTAACATGGAAATCAGCATAGAAATTCCTTCTGAGTGCATGTACTAATTTGTAACAACAAATCCCAATTTTATGTATAATTATAATGCACCAGTAGAAATAAGGGGAAAAAAATATTCTCTCTGAGACGAGGAGGGGGCTTTGACAGCTTTAGGCAGGGACTTCTAAAGCATGGATAATAGTCTAGATTTTTAACATAGGTAATAATTACATGAGAATTAATCTCTTTAAACTTTACATTGCATTTATATTCTCATATATGCAATATATTTCACAAAAGGAAAAAGTGTATAAATTATTTTAAAAAATTGGAAATGTGAACAAAGGCTAAAAAGTCTGTAATGAAAATGATGATTTTTTTTCCCCCCCAGTACTGGGGATTGAACCCAGAGGCATTCTACCTTTGAACCACATCCTCAGTCCCTGTTTTATTTTTTTATTTTGAGACAGGGTCTCAATAAGTTATCAAGGCTGGCCTTGAACTTGTCCTCCTTCCTCAGCCTCCCAAGTTGCTGGGATTACAGATGTGTACCACTATACCCAACAATATTTTTTGCTTGTATTTGAGTGAGAGTTAATTTATTTTTTCAGCTGGTTTTTGTTTTTCTTCCACTTAGTTGTGTATGTGGTGCTGGTGATTGAACCCATGTCCTTGTGGATGTCAGGCAAGCGTTCTGCCACTGAGCCATTTCTCAAGCCCCCTGCAAGTAGTCTTTCATAATATTCTTTTCATACTGTTATGAGTGAGAATACAATAAAAGTAATGGGGGGGGGGAGAACTGAATTATTCTCAGTTCAATGTATACCTGTTTAATTTATGTTTGTTTTTCAGGATGGCATCAGAATTAACGTAACTACCCTGGAAGACGATGGGGAAGTATCTAAAGAACAGGTTTGTCTCCTTTTCATTATGTGTTCTACAGTATCATTTGGCTAAATGTAATGCAATGTATTTTATTTTTATTTTTCTGTTGCTATAACAAAATACCTGAGCTAGGCTACTTTTAAAAAAAAAAAGGTCTGTTTAGCAGTTTAATTAACAGATACGGAACTTCAAGGACATGTTATTAAAGTTAGCTTGGCCCTAGGGAAGCCTCTGTGTCAGATGGCACCACAGTGGCAAGAACTCTTGTGGGAGCAAAAGATCACATTGTCATATAGGAAGCCAGATACAGAGAGGGGTCCCACAGTTCCTTGTGAGGACATTCTTCTAGCAACTAAAGGGTTTGCAGTTTGGCACTACGTCTTAAGTCTTACTGCCTCAACACCACCACACTGACCAACCCTCTAACACATGATTCCTTGGGGGTCAAACATCTAAACTATAGCACCTGTACAAGTAATTTATTAGATGATGTATTTTTGACATGAGGAGTTTGTCATCATTTATAAACCATGGAATTAATGTATTATGCTGCTTTATTTTAAGGTTGTTCTTAACATAACCTATGAGAGTGGACAGGTATATGTAAATGACTTACCTGTAAATAATGGTGTAACCCGAATAAGCTGTCAGACTTTGATAGGTGAGTACTACTAAATCATTTTCAAAATTGTTGTTTTTAATAATACTAAATTAGTGAAATTCTTGGATGTTATACATTTCCATTTTAAAGCAATAATACACATCATTTCTCTAATATATAACACCCATGTGTTTAAAATTCTATTCTTCGTATTGGTTACTGATGGAATGTCCTTTGTATTTTCTTTCATGAGATTGGCAGTGATGGAACTGCATTTCTGGTAGGGTGATCAGCGTAAGCATGTGTATAACCAAGGTGGGATACCAGGAGCTAAAATCTTGGAAAGGTACTTACTGCAATCAGAGAAAATGAGTTGTTGGTGTAATTGTCAGTTTGTCTATGTCAGTAGAACATTTTTCTTTTTAACCTTTTAAGTTTTTTGAATTGTTTAAAGACAAGCAAATATGTTATGTTGGAACAGATCATATTATTCAAGTGAAAGAAGGAATAGGAAGAATATCACTTGTGCTGTGCTATTTATCAGAAACAAGTGCCTATTCCTATCTCTTAATCACCCAGAGGGAGTGAGTTACATAAAGGCAAGTGTCAAGGCCATTGTCAAAAGCTGGCTGCCACAGTAAGGAAGTCATAGGACGGGTTTCCATTTTTAATATAATTTTATTTTACAGAGGGGTATCAGATTTGGGGGTTGAAGAGTCAGTGATGTGTTTTTATGACTGTGTTTTCTCACTGTCTCTTGTGCCCTTGGCTTTGGGCATATAGACATGCTAATAAGGCTGTCGGGATAAGTGAGTAAACTGTCAGTGAGAACAGGTGCCGTGATGCACACCTGTAGTCGCAGCACTTGGGAGACTGAGGTGGGGGAATTACTTCAGCCCAGGAGTTCAGGATCAGCCTATGCAATAGTGATAACCTGTCTCCGAAAAAGATATTTAAGGGACTTGGGCTGTATAACTCAGTGGCAGAACACTTTGACTAGCATGTGCAAGGTCCTGGGTTTGAACTCAGAACCTCAAATCAAACAAACAAAAAAATCACAGAAAACAAACAAAATTGCACTGAGGTAGACCATGAAAAGGGGGGTCTGTTAACCTGTGTCCACAAAGGATACTGGGGTGGTGGAGAGGGGTTAGGTGTGCTAGTGAGGGAGACACAGCCCAAAATAGGAGCCTGAAAGAAGACCGGAGAACTACCAGAAAAGTCACAGGGTTTTCTGACAGTGTTTGAGCAAGGTTGTTATGTAAACAAAACTTTTATAACACTGAGATAAACCGGGCACTGTTGCATGAATTGTTTGGAGGAGGAGAATGGTTAGGTAACCATTATAATACTAAGTGGTTAATGAACTAGATAGCAGGATATTCCTGACAAAAGGAATGGCACAGAATCAGCTTAAACTGCTAGGTGTGCATTCAGTTGTACATCCAGATTCCCATTTGATAAATCCTCAGTTTATTTCAAGGATGGCAACTAAATGCTTCTTTTATTGGTGTGTGGCTTTCTCTTTTTCTATAGCACTTTTTACCTTAGTTGAATAGCTGTTGACTCTATAAACAACTGCAACTTCTCTCCACCATCTCCATTTTGGGGTTTAGAGGGATATGTTGTTAGATAAAGGGGAACATGGCTAGTACTAGCTCTACCTCCATTAATTGGGAATAATTAACACACCTTCCCCAATCTTTTCCCTCTTTCTCTCTCTCTCTCTTTCTTTCTTTCTTCTTTTTTTAAAGAGGGAAGGAGAGTGAGATAGAGGAAAGAGAGAATCAACTTTATTTTTTCATTTGGGCTTTGTTTCTAGTAGTGTATGTGGTGCTGGAGATTGAACCCTCACACATGCCAGGAAACTGCTCCAACTGCTGAGCCACTGCTCCATCTTTTCCCCATTTCTGACCTCTCCCACAATAAGTCACATATTGGGGAAAGAACTGAGGAAAAAACTCACAAGAACATCTTATGTTGGGCCCTTTCTGTCACTGGATTTTGTGGATGAATGTATGTGCTAATTTTTCTAAAACATGGGATTGACTGTGTCTTGTGGCCTGCTCTTCTGGCTCATCATTGTCTCCTATGTAAAAGGGATAGGAAAGATGTTGCTGGTGTAGTATTTCTTACATAATCTAAAGACTGTCAAGCATCTCCCCTGTTTAAATGAGCATAAGACCTTGTGAGGATTTGTCAGGTAGCTTTTGTTTTTATACATCTGAAATAGTCTTAAGATAAGGAATGAAGAAAGCTAGTGAAACTGGTTTTCAACTGTCTTGTTCCATGAAAATGTCAGTAATCAGATTCAGTAACAAATTTGGTGGCAATTTTTGCTCAAAGCTGTCACTACTTTTTTTTATAGTGAAGAATGAAAATCTGGAAAATTTGGAGGAAAAGAAATATTTTGGAATTGTCAGTGTAAGGATTTTAGTTCATGAGTGGCCTATGACATCGGGTTCCAGTTTGCAACTAATTGTCATTCAAGAAGAGATAGTAGAGATTGATGGAAAACAAGTAAGATAGTATGCTTGTTAATTGGGAATTAAATTGTTAAGATTTAAATTTGTGCTAGGTATGCATGTGTTCAGTTATTTGTTTCTGACTTGATAAGATACCTAATATTGCCTTATCTAATCATTTAGGATTTTATTATTTTAGAATTTGAAGTGTATTGATTTTTTAAAAATTATAGTTGTATGTCAGTATCACTTATTATAAGCATCATTAAACAAAAAGTAAGTGAAGAGATTGTTTGGTTAATAGTTAAACTACCATTTCCTGTTAAGTTTATGTATAAATAAAATGGAACTAGATTCAGTGAATATGATTAAAGTTGCAAATTAAAAGCCCCAAAGTGGGAGTTGGGGGGAGTAAGGAGTAGTTGTCTGAACAGATCATGTTTTTCAGTTATAGAAATCAGGAGAAAACTTGGCTTTTATCTTCTGGTACTAGGCCATTATTTAAAATAAAAGGTACTTATTTTTTCTTTCATAGGCTCAACAGAAGGATGTTACCGAAGTTGACATTTTAGTTAAGAACCAGGGAGTACTCAGACGTTCAAACTACACCCTTCCTTTGGAAGAAAGCATGTTGTACTCTATTTCCCGAGACAGTGACAATTTATTTACCCTTCCTAACCTCTCCAAAAAAGGTAATTTAAAAGGCCATTATTCAAAACACTAAGGAAAGTATTTTTTCAGTTAGCAACTATATTTACTCTTAAACTTTGTATTTTTTATATTATTTGTAAAAGCTGGAATATGCACTTAATTGTAGTTAATATGTTTGGAAATAAACGTTTTTAAAAAATAGCCCAGTGGTAAACCACTTGCCTAGCATGCATGCAGCCTTGGGTTTCATTCCCAGCACCGCAAAAGGAAGTTGCATAACATGTATTACCATGTGTGTCCATTTAATAAGGACTTCAGACATCTATTTTGAGCCTTAGTACAATGTGATCAATGCTGCAGGGGTGGTGCATTTTCTAGTAATCACCTATTCTTATTCTTCGTACTGATCACAAAATACAGGATAAGAAGATTGTAAAGGTTCACTTGAAGCAGTATTTATTTTTCCATTGAAGGCCATAGAACTTTTAAATTTAGACTTTGTACGTGACTTAGTTGTAAGTTCTGTAGTCCCTTGTAAATGTCTGAGTGTCTGTCTCCCTTCTGGAGAGAGAACTTAAATCAGTGAACAATAAAATGTTTTTATTTTTTTTCTCCCATTGTAAAATGTATATTCTATCTTAAATGTTATTGGTATAATAACTTTAGGGCTTCCAGGAGAGACAGGCATGCTACTAGCATTTTGGTAACTTTGTTCTTCCTCAGTAGAAAGTGTTAGTTCACTGCAGACCACCAGCCAATATCTTCTTAGGAATGTGGAAACCACTATAGATGAAGATGCTTTACCTGGCAAATTACCTGAAACTCCTCTCAGAGCAGAGCCTCCATCCTCATATAAGGTAATTGATCATTTGGTGTTATTGTAAGCATTTATGGCTGTGGTGAAGAAAATAGTAACATTTTAACTGAGAAAGAAACCATGAAGATAGGAATTATGGAGCATTGTTAATATTGGACTTACCGTTTTAACATATTTTAAGATATTCCTATTTTATTCCTTGAGTTTTACTTAATAATAATGTGAGCCAGGTGTGGTGGTGCACATCTGTAATCCCAGCAGCTTGGGAGGTTGAGGCAGGAGGATCACAGGTTTAAGATCAGCCTCAGCAATTTAATGAGGCCCTAAGTCACTTAATGAGACCCTGCCGTGAATGAATGAATGACCGAATGACTGGGGATGTGGGTTCAATCCCCAGTACAAATAATAATATAGTGATACCATGATTTATCAAAGCATTGAATTTCATTTGCTTGGGAATTTCTAGTTTTTTTAATTCCATTTCTCTTGTTTCTGGTTTATTACATTTTTCTATTTTGCAGCTACTACTACTTTGTATATACTCAGGTACATTGCGCCGCCAGTATCTTAAGCAGTGATTAAGCAAAGGTGGTGGTTAAAAGTATACTTTTTGGAGTCAGATTCCTTAGGTTTGAAACCTGATCTCCATTTACTAGTCATGTGAGACAAATTCTTAACCTGTTTCATGTCTGTGCTTAATTAATCTGTAAAGTAGTGCGAAGTATTTCAGTAAGTTGTGTTAAATAAGATGAGTATTACATATAAATATGCATTGGCACCTACTAAGTATTCATATTACCTATGACATTTATATTGCTGACTAGGAAGGTAATAGTTCAGAAGTATCCTGGCATCTCTCCCTATTAGTTAGCCCCCTTATCCAAAATAATTTCCATTTAAATTAGTAGAGTCTGTGGTTAGCCTGCAAAGGGAAGTTAACACCAAAAGTCAGAATTGCTTATTTGGAGTTGATGGAGAAATGTAGGTCACTTTGGTATTTTGGACCATCGCACCCTTATGCTATCGAATCCCCACCCCTGTATCAGGTTAGCCGCAGAACAGACGGTCTTCATATCTTATGCCATTAGCTCACACCTTAGATTCTTCTTTTGCTCTTAAAAGTACAGAAACATTTTGTACACAATGAACTTCCCACCTGTTTTAAAAGCTACTAATAAAGTTTGGTTTTCTCTTCCTTGACTTGGCTTCCAGTTACTTGAAACAGTTTTGTTCATAGGGTACAAGCCTAGCTATTCACATCTATTAGTATTTTTTTTTTTCACTTGATTTGTGGTTAAGACTACAGTGTAAATAATTTTAAAAGATACTAACATTTCTGTGTCTGTATTTTTGGAACATTTTTAAGATTGTAAATAACTTCATAAAATAGATTTTAGAATGAATTGTACCTGTTTAAAATATACTTTTAAAGGTTTGTTTTTTTTTTTTTTTTTTTTTTTTTGGTGGTGCTGGGGATTGAACACAGACCCTCAAATGTGTGAGCAAGGACTCTTACACTGAAGTATACCCCCAGCCCTAACCATACATTTTAGTTCTGACACTCAGGTAATCGCTACCATAATCAAAATAGAGTATTTCCATCATCCCAAAGCTAAAATAGTAAGAAATTAAAAATTTTAAAGTTTGTGGAACTTTATATCTAACCAAAACTCCTTTTTCAGGTAATGTGTCAGTGGATGGAAAAGTTCAGAAAAGATCTGTGTAGATTCTGGAGCAGTGTTTTCCCAGTGTTCTTTATGTTTCTGAATGTCATGATGGTTGGAATTCTAGGAGCAGCTGGGATCATAATGATCTTAAAGGTGCTTTTCCCAGTTTCTGAATACAAGTGAGTAATTCTTATTTTTGAAAACATTAGTTATTTCTAATTATTAAAAAGTGAGTTATATTTACTTTAAGAGTAGACAATATAAAAATAAGGAAGGAAAGAGAACTGGGAAGGAAAATGACAATTTTTTCTAGCCCACCTTTCAACCTTAGTAAAATTAACATACCATGATCAAAATACTTTGAGATTCAAATGTGAATAAGACAAGCTCAGGAAAGAAGTATGGATGACAAAGTGCAATGTATATGGCCAGAAATCAATAAGAAGAATTCCCTGTGTATTTTCAACCCAGAGTATCAGTTTAAAATATAGTTAATTTCAGACTGGCAGGATGTTCATTGCAACAACATTCCTAATAGAAAATAAAAGTAAAATAAGAACCCTCTTGTTTACCAATGCGGGCTTGACTAAGTAAATGGCACACAGGCAGTGGGATTCTGTGTGGCCTAACAAGTCCAAAATCTGTTTAGTAGGGGGAGGAAAGTTGGAAAACAACATTTGTTTTACCCAAATGATTTGAAATTAGAGAATAACTTATTTCTAATGAGTAGGTATAAAAGCAGGGGTGGAAAGACAATTTTCCCTCCTTTGATCCCCGCCCCCCGGCCGCCATAGTACTGGGGATTGAGTTCAGGACCTTGCTGGCCTCAAACTTGTGATTCTTCTGCTCTGCCTCCGCATTTGCTACGATAGCATCATATGTGCCACAATGCCCAGTTACTGTGATCTTTTAATAAGATCTTTGTGAGCTGGTTAGGTACTCTCTAAGTTACTCAGGACCTAAGTTGAACTTGAACTTGTAATACTGTGTCTCAGCCCCCTGGGTTACTGAGATTATAGGCATGTTCTATTCCCTTAGTCAGTTTGGTTAAAATGAATTTTGGGCTTAGAGTTTGCTTAACAATTACAAATGTGTTAAAAGCAAAGCATATAACCATAGGTAATTAAATAACCTTATCTTACATAAAACTATGAGTGGAGGAACTACTTTTGATAGTAATTAATCATCTTGTATTTCAGAGGGATTCTTCAGATGGATCAAGTGAATGTTATACCTGTGGCAACCAATTTATATCCAGATGGCTCTGAGAAATCAGCAGAAAACCTTGAAGATAAAACATGTATTTAAAATACCATCTCAAATCATGGACTCTGAATTACTCCATTGTTTCCAAATTGGTCACTTCAATATAATTTTTTCAAAAATCATTAAAGAATCAGTTTATGGATAGAGAAATTGCCAAACTTCTAAGACTGACTGAAAATTGACCTTTACAGTGCCAAGTTAAAATTCACCTCATTTATAAAAGGTCTGGCTGTTCAGATGATGAGTTGTTAAAGAAAATTTAAGCAAAGTGGATGAGAAGACATGTGAAGAGACCGAAATTACCAAAAAGGGAAAAAATTTTAAAAACCCCAAAAAACAGAATGCCATGTGCCAATTAAATTCAAGGTGCCTTTGACAAGGAAATTTTATTCACTTAATTACTATGACTTTATGAAAAGCACTTTATGAAATTCTAATTTAAAAGCTCAAGAACTTAAACACTTATTTTTGTATTCAATACAATGTGCCTTTATATTGTGACTCAGTATAAAATCACTGAAGTATATCATGATTTGATTATATCCTGTACCAAGACTACTTGCCTTGAATTCATCAGGATTTAAAAGTAGTGATATGTTCTCACTCTAAAATAAACTGTTTTTGAGGAAAAAAAAATGTGTAGCTCTTTGGGTTATAATTACATGAAAACTCTGCCCAGCTGAGAACTGTATGAGTAATAGGTCTAGTTTCCTTCAGTTAAACTAGCAGAAAGCAAGGCTTAGATCAGCTAATGAATCTATTAATATCATGAAATTAAAGTGTGTCTTTTAGTCTTATGGTTAAGTATACTGCTAGTACTATTTATCCTACAGGTATTGTATCTTACTTTTTTTAACCATTCATATTGACTTTTTTTTTTTTTTAATGTGTGCTGGGGTACACCTAGCTCATACTGACATTTTAACAATGTGAACTGGTAGGTATAACTTACCTTCATTCCATGTAATACTTGCTATTCTGCACATTAAAAACATTTTTAGGGACTGGAGCCGTGGCTTGGCGGTTACAGCTTGCCTGGCATGCACAAGTACATGGGTTTGAACCCCAGCACCCACATACATGACTAAGTGTCAGAGCAACGAAAGCCATGTGAAAAACTCAATAAAAATTGATTCTCTCGGTCTCTCTCTCACTGTCCTTCTTTTTTAAAACACAACATTTTTAGCTGGATGTGATGGCACATGCCTGGAATCCCATGACTGGACACTATGCTATTGAGCTAACACCACAGCTTGCCTAGTTTGGTTTTTTCTTTTGGTTGGGGAGGAAGGGCTAGTGATGCAACCCAGGGGCACTTAGCCACATCCCAGCCCATTTTTATTTTGAGGCAGGGTCTTGCTCAGTCGTTGCAGCTGACTTCTAACCCAATGATCTTCCTACTTCAGCCTCCCATTGTGCTGGAATTATAGGTGTGCCACCATGCCTGGTGCCTAGTTGCTTTCAATTAGTACATGTTGCAGGTTTATTCATATCTTCTTAAAAGAATAAAATAATGGAAAGTAATTTATAAGCTGATCCTGAAGTCACTGGCTATTAACACTTAAATTTTTGGTTTTTTGTGGCACTGAGGTTTAAACCTAGGATGCTTTACCACTGAGCTATATCCTCAGTCTCCTTTTGACACAGGTGTAAGTTGCCCAGCCTGACCTTGAATTTGCATATCTCTTGTCACATCCACCCCGATTGCTGGGCTTACATTGTACCTGGCCAACACTTTTTTATGCCCTTCCTCATTCCATAAGTTACTTGAAAGCACTAGTTATATAACTCCAAGTGATGGCAGGATCTTCATCTATTAACTCTAAGCTTATATTTTTTTATAGTGAACAACAGAGGAAACCATATGGTCTGTTGAAGAGGATAGGGGCAGTAGTCAGCACATTCCTATCCTGGCTTTCTTCTTCCCAGTGAGACTTGGGACCCCAGCAAGATACTCATTCTTGAGGCTCTTTTTCTCTTCTGTGGTTGGGATGATACAGTATTTCTTATATGCAGTGAAATGAAAATCTTATCCCAAATTTTATGCCATTAACTTCTTCCCATTCACTTTTTTGTTTTGTTTTTGAGAGTGAGCTAATTTTCTATTTTTTCACCTGGCTTTTGTTTTTCCTCCACTTAGTTGTGTATGTGGTGCTAGGGATCAAACCTGGGTCTTCAAGTGCTCTACCACTGAACCACCTCTCCAGCTCTCACTTTTATTTACAGTATTAACTGTTAATTTTCTTATGCTTAGTATCATGAGTGAATAAAGAGTATAATGAATAGCATAGGCTTAGAAATGTCTAGCTGCCTGTAGCACAGCCTCTTAACTAGGCAGAATAAAGTTGTTCAGACATTATGTAACTTCTCATTTCCTTTTCAAAAAGGCACAGTTGAAGACTTACTCTCCTTGAAAGAGGAGGGAAGGCACAGGCACAGTTTGCTGGCTTATGCTTCAACTAGCTACTTGTGTAAAACTGATGAGCAATTATCAGTTATCCACTGGTGTCTAAAGACTGAGGGCTAGTCTTACTCTCTTCCATAGGAAGAGTAACAGCAGCAAACAGTGGGAGAGAAAATGTTAGAAGTGCATAAAAAGAGCTCCCAAGTGAAGCAACATTTGTGTTCTAACATCTTAAATCAGTGACAGAAATCAGGCAATGTTAAAGTAAAACAAATTTGCAGCTTAAAAAAATTGCCTTTATTCAGAATCATAAGGATTTTTAAAATCTTACCATTATGAAAGTTTAAAAAAATATAGCACTCAGTGCAAGGAAATACTAAATTTAATTATTTTTCAAAGACTTAAGGCAGATTTCTCAGTTTACTATTAGCATGATCCAAATTCAAATATCCATTTCTCATATCTTTCAATGTCTGCAGCAGATACTGATTTAGAAACCTTTTTTAAAGCCATTTCAAAATCCTCCATAGTTGTAGGCATGTGCATTTCTTCTCTTGAAAGATTTCGAATTTCTTCTGGGGTCAAACCTTCAATACGCCTTCTCATTGCCATTAAGGATGCATCCCTAGTTATTAAGTTTAAAAAAAAAGTCCACAAAGTGTTATTTTGAATTAATAAAATTTTTTCAATGCATGTAGTGTAACATTTTAGTTACACATACGTAGTATTGCATCAGATCTTACACTGGAATACAAGGTCTGTTCTGAACTGGTTTTTAGCAGTTAAATCTTCCATGAAGAAATAAGGATGCAATCAATTTAAATCACTATACATATAAAGCACAAAAGAAAGTAAAAAGGTAAGAAAAAAACTATCCATTACAAGTGTATGGTAAAATAAAGAAAAAGCATACAGAAGTGCTATTTGGAAAATTAAATCCTTATGTCCATGTAGTGTAGAAGATAATGATCGTTTCTATTATTAAAATTGCACGTACAAGTACCTCTTTCACCATGTCTCATCCTTAATTGTAGCCACCATGAATGCATAGTGATAGCAGTACAGCTGCTTTCTGTGCACACATTATCCTGACCCTCATGAACTTGGGTGGTGTTGCTCACTTCAGAGACGAAGAATTAAGTGTAGTCATACCCCTTGTTAATAAGCATCTGAGCCAAGATTAGGACGAAACCTAGCCACATCAGCTGGAATAGAGACAGTCTTTTTTCCCCCCCTTACTACTGTTCTATCAGATTTATGGTATGTTCACTGAAAATGAGACTGTACTCTGGATATGGCACATTAACATATTTCACATCATTTCTAATACCAATATAGTGAAGGAATGCACCAATATACTTAAAATCCAGGACAATTACTCATTTCCCATTTAACAAAAAACTCTAACTTCTTGAACTTAACACTTTTGAAATGAACTGTGAAAGAAAAATAACCCTGAACTCTTCACTGGCATTTAAGATACCCAAATACCTTTTCAGCAGTTGTCAACACCAACTTAAAATTCATGAACCTCACCTATATAGATTGTAATCCAGGTCTTTATTATTCATAAATAATTATTCTTAATGCTACACAGAAACTTTGTAAAAGTTTATAATCTCATAAGCCTTTTCTTCCCAAAATCATACCTGCACACGTTGGTAATGTCTGCACCTGAATAGCCTTCCATGTTTTCTGCTATACTTGCAAGGTTTACATCATCAGCCAGTTCCAGCTCACGCAGACTTATTCGTAATAGCTCCTCCCTGCCTTTTGCTAATGGTAGAAACAAATTTTAAAGTGTAATCCTTCAACATAAACAGTGCATATTTTCTCGTCTACTTTGATTTAGTTTCTAATTCTTAGAGCTAATTTGCTTGAAATTTCAACAGCTATTCCAAGGAATGATAGCCTACGTTAATTTGTTAATATCAAATTCTAAATTAAGCAAAACAACATCATCCAAAAAATCTACCTGAGACTTAAGAGGAGCTTTGAAACACGACTTAAAGGATGATACCTGATGGTAAAGGAATATAGATTCGTTTTTCAAGACGTCGTCTTAAAGCCTCATCTATATCCCAGGGAAAATTAGTAGCTGCCAGAACCATAACCATTTTGGAAGGGTCATCATTTTCAGAAGCACCTCCAACACCTAAAAGAAGGATCAGGAGAGAATAAAAAAATCCTAAATTTGATTATATGAAATAAAGCTCAATTGTTTGAAGATTATCAAATATTTAACATAACAATTCAAGGCAGTGTAATCTTCAAGCCTCCTCAAGGCTTAGAAAGCTAACTGGTAAGTAGGTGACTATAATCCAAGGAAAGTGAATTTTTGTAAAAGTTTTAAAAAATATGACTTGGGATAGATTTTAATCAAAAGATCAACTCAGTTCAACTACCTATCAGTTTGGAAAGTTTCTCAAAAGCATACATACCTTCTCTAAGGCCAATTTATCTGCACTTATTTCTATTTCAATTTCATGACCAAGAATAAGACATTGTTATATTATTATTATATTCTAAAGGATGTCTTATAGATGGTCAGTTTTTTCCTTATTATTTTTTTTTTTTAAGATGGTCTTGCTAAGTTGCCCAGGCTGGACTCCTGCCTCAGCCTCACTAATCACTGGGATTACAGGTATGTGACATGTCACCAATGCTATTTATTGTACCAAATGTACTACTATCAATCTCTAGGCATTATTTACCTGCCCTCTGACCCACCTGGCATTATGAACACCAGTTAAAAGCAATACACTATGATTCACCCCTCTCCTCCACCTGGTGTTCAATCAAAAGGCTGGCACCATGGTAGAGTCTGAGCCACTGGAGCTAGGGACACTTGGCAACTCCCACCCCAAGTTAAATCATGCAGACACATAGCTACCATCCATTTGAACCAGCAGCTCTGCTTTCACCCTCCTGCTTGCTTCATGCTCTTCAGAAGTCCCTCTTCGACTACATATGGAATCTATCTCATCAATAAATATGGTGGCTGGAGAATAAAATCGAGCCTAAAAGAAAAAACCATGCAATACAAAGTTTTTATTTCACTTACAAATAATCTGTGGGTTAGCAATCAGAAAATGCCTGAAGAGGCTGCCACACTGTGTACCTTTTTCTTTTGCTATAATTAATAGTGAGGAAAGAGGATAGAATTGGAACAACTAAAATAGAGCTTCTAATGCAGACACATTTAAATATGACAATAATACAACTGGCTACATATATTTGATATAAACAGAATCATACTATACTCTAAAACAATATGGGAAAACATTTACAGTGTTCTAAAGTTATAGAAAAAATTTGGTTATGGAGCAACATTATCTTAAATAAAATCATTTAGAGTTCCTCTAAGAAGTTCTAATTAAACTGACACTTTCCATCTAACTAGTAAGTATATTTTAATACTGTGTGTGTTGCAGGTAGGGTGCTGGTACATGCTAGGCAATTGGTCTACCACTGAGCTACAGCCCCATCCCTTTTCATTTTGAGACAGGTTCTCACTAAATTGCTGAGGCTAGTCTTACTTGTGACTGCTTCAGCCTCCAGAGTTGCTGGGATTACAGGTATGTGCCCGTGCCCTGCGACATTTCCAGCCCTTTTAAAAACTTTAGAGACAATTTTGCTAAATTGCCCAGGCTGGCCTTGTGTGGTTCTTCTGCCTTGTCCTCCCAAATAGCTAGAATTATAGGTGCGTATCACCATGCTTGCCTTATTTTAATCTCTTCAGTAGTAAATCAGAACAGCAGTTAATTTGCATATTTTAGTATAAATGGAATTGGTACAATATATGACTTGTGTCTTTTCCACTTAGTGTAATGCTTTCAGTGTTCATCTATGTTGTAGGATGTACAGTACTAAACTGTTTTATTGCTGAACAGTACCACCTAAGTTTATTTTTGTGTGTAAAATGCATTTGTTTCTTAAAATAATAAGGAAGATTAATCTTGATTCATTAAATAATAGGTCTTAAACAAGTGTTAAGCTGTAACTCAACAATACCACCCATCTCTAAGGGAGACTGAGGATGCAATTTATTACAATAACCACAGGTTATTATTAATCATTATTTAAACCAAATGCTCAAACTTATGTAATCACTGCACAAGAATATTTGAACCTAAAATGATGACCAAAGTATCTAGAAAACAATTTGGATGAATAAAGAGCAATTTAAAGGTTTCTTTAAAAATACTTCACAGACTTGAACATGCAATCATTCTGGGTCTATCAATTCTTTGGGCCATGAGGCTATAATCTAGGATCCTCCAAGAGGCAATTAACTGTGTTGAATAGACTTTGCCTCCCATGTATGGATTTCATTTTAGATTGTTCACTTGGAAAATCCAAATATTTAAATTCCACTTGTCTTTTCTGGTTGAATATTTGAAATTCTAAGTCTTTAATTCCCCCCAAAGGTTTAATTTCTTTTTTAATAAAGTCATTATTTGGGCTTTAGGTACTACGTATAAAATTTTTGTATTTCTTTACACTTTGTGGTGTACATGGTGCTGGGGTTCGAACTTGGGATCCTCACACATGCCAGGCAAGTACGGTAACCGCTGAACCACAGCTCCACCCAGAGAATGAATTTTTCATCATTAAACTATCCAAAAAATTCTCAATTGAAATTCTAGCTAGGAACCATCTACCAACAAAACTCACATCAACAAAAATTAAACTTCAATTCACTTGCTACCATACCAAGCAAAAGTTGCTAGACTGATTCTTCTCAAGTACTGAGGGTCTAACTCTAAGCAGAGGCCATATGGCGTTTGGCTGGCCTGTGAAGGTACTATGAAGAAATTATCAATGGACACCAACTAGTTCTGCCTGCAGAGCACTCCTTCTGGTATGAGACGTATCCTTTTTCATTTGGAGATCATCACTGCTGTATCATATTCCAATACTTCAAATGAGGCTGCAGAGGATGATTCACGTTGAGCCAATCAGATCACTCCAATTCTCTAACCAAAGATGATGGTTTCAGGCCTGGGCCTGTGACTCAAAACAGTTCAAACAATCACTAGATTTGGACCTGAAGAACTGGAAATTAGTGCTGATTTCTCCGGTGTTACCATAAAGATATTAAAAAGAGGTTTGAACTTCTGCTATTTTAGTTATGTCACTGGGCCTGCCTAAAATCAAAGCCAATCCAGAGGTTACGAAAGCTGAGTCAGAAAGATTCCTACAGAATCTTTTGCTAATCTAATAATCTAAAAAGTAACTCCCTGTTATATGATTATGTATATTATTCTTTTTGTTTAAACCATCTGATCTGGTTTCTATTGAATATAAAAGTTCTTGACAATACCACACAAAGTGTATACAATTACATTTTTTGTGTGTTTGTTATTATAGTTTGAAACCTGGACATTTTCACCAAATTTAAGCAGTTTTACTTAAAACAGAGGCCTTTGGAGTTGTTCAACATTCACTTTGAGGGATTCTGGGGAGGGCACATTAAAAGAGGCATCATTTATGCAAGTTAAAACCAAGATGTAAGAGGCAGTGCAGTTTTATTGACTCCTTGAGAAAAATGAGGCCATGATGAAGATGGGGGTCGGGGGTAAAAAGCTGGTTTCAGATGATGACCCTAACCAGGGCAGAAGCTCCAAAGGGTAGGCACTGATTTGTGACTGAACCAGTGATCAAGTGGGCAACTCAACAATACACTCCAGATGTGCAGGAACTTATTTAACAATGGTTAAGATTTCCCAAAGCAACTCCAGGGAAGCCAATAAAATTAATGCTTTTTTGAAAATGCCTTCTAAATCTCACTATAAAAAATAATATAAGGCTGGAGGTAGAGCACATAGTTAGCATACATAAGACCCTGGATTCAAAAAACAAGTAAATTACCACTCAGAGCATACTCCCATGGAAGAAAGTAGGTTGGTTTTGTTTGTTTGTTTGGGTTCAATCTCTAGCCCCCCTTTTTTATTTTGAAACAGGGTATGCTAAGTTGCTGAGGCTGGCTGTGAACTTGCAATCCTCCTGCCTCAGTTTCCTGAGCTGCTGGGATTACAGGCATGCACCACCATGCCCAGCAGAAAATAGTTTTTTTAAATATAAAACCTTATATTAGAAAATATACCAAGTAATTCTTAGATAGTAATAGCTAGTATTTATTGAACCCTTATGAAACAGTCTTATCAATTAAGCAATTTGTAGGTATTAACAGGCTTCTTCCTAACATCACAGAGGTACATTTTATATTAATATCTTCTTATAGATAAAGTGACCAAGGATCAGAAAAGGGAATTTTGCAAAAGTTAATCAGCCAGGAAAGTGACTGAAGAGGGATGTGAACCCAGGCCATCTGATTCTAAAGACTCCACTTGAATCATTTCTCTTTATTAAGCTTACTGTGTTTTTTAAAAGACCAAGTTGTTCCAGAATATTAGCAGTATGCTTTTTGTCCTCCAAAAATGCACAAATTATTTTTTCAAAATGATTGAAGAGATTCTCAATTAGATTCCAATTGTGCTATGGACTATTAATAAACCATTAAGAATCTGTTAAAATTTGTCTGCTGGATTATGAATTGTCTAAGAGGAAGGAGAAATCAAATGAGAATTAAGCTTTATTTATTTATTTTTTGGGGCCAGGGATAGAACCCAGGGGTACTTAACCACTGAGCCATATTCCCAGCCCTTTTTTATATTTTATTTATTTATTTATTCATTTACAAGATAGAGGGACAGTATGAGAGAGAGAGAAAGAGAGAATCAATTTTATTTAGTTTTTCATGTGGCTTTCATTGATCCAATACTTTGTTGTGTACGTGGTACTGGGGTTTGAACCTGTGTCCTTGTGCGTACGAGGCAAGTGCTATAATGCTGAGTCACTGCCAACAGTCCCTTTCTATTTTATTTTGAGACAGGGTCTTGCTAAGATTTCAGGGCCTTGCCAAGTTGCTGAGGCTGGCTTTGAACTTGCAATCCTCCTGCCTCGGCCTCCCAAATCACTGGGATTATAGGCATGCACCACAATACCCGGCACAAATGAGAATTAGAACAAGATGCCTTTTCAGAAGTTTTTAACCTGAAATTGTGAAGATTTTAGTTTACTTTTTCACTTTGGAGTTTAGGAAGGAAGATATGGTCTATTTGCGGTCACCTAATGTTCGTCCATTATGATTAAGAGTTCATGACTTTGCCACTGTCTATATCATAGCATAACTCAGTCTTAATACATATAATTGCACTATTTCTTAGAAGCAAGACTGAAGTAAGTAATCAATGAAGCTTAGAAAGTCTGAAGTAATAAAAAGCTATTGAATTCAATTAAATGCTATAGGAACTTGTTGATTATATTTCACTACTGGCACTCACATTTATGGGGGGTGGAATAAAGAAAACAAAATTCAAAAAAAGCAGCAAAGAACTTAATCCAAAGATTGGGTCATTAAACTCAAAGTATTTGGTATAGTTAATAGACTGCAGGTGATCTAAATTCTATGCCTACTTAGGATTCTCACCTTTTAGCATTGTTAGAATACTGCATTTACCATATCATAACTAAGCCTACTGGTTTAAAAAGCAGTAATATCAGACTTCTATGGCAGATCAGTAATGTTGAGCCCATAATGTGAGCATGCCCATAAACTAGCAGATACGCTTCTACCCCTGAAGAAAGCAGACAAAGAGAAACTCAAGTTACTCGTGTTTGTAAAGGATGACATACCCAGGATAAAGAATGAGCAGAATGTCATCCTGCCTACCTAATATGCACACAAGAGGCTGTTACAACCTACTTCCTCTCCTTTTAGAGGTAAGGAAGGAATCACTATTAGAGCTGTCTCAAACATTTACCATTTCAAACAGAAGACGAACAAGCTTTTCAGACTCTCCTCTGTATTTGGATGTCAGAGTTGAAGAAGAGACATTGAAGAATGTTGTCTTGCATTCTGTAGCTACTGCTTTAGCAAGGAGGGTCTTTCCTGTGCCAGGTGGGCCAACCATCAGTACTCCCTGTTGGGAAGAGAACAGCGTAAGAAAAGGATTATCTGTCGGTGGTCTTTTTCTTTTCTTGCTTTTGAGATGAGGTATGCCTATGTTGGCCAGGCTGGTCTCAAACTCCTGGGTTCAGGCAATCTTGCTTCAGTATCCTCCCAGTAGCTGGGATAAGGGGTTTGAATGCAACTGTGCCTGCCATGCCATTATTCAAACTCACACTAATTACATTACTAAGCACCTAATTTTAACCAACTTATATATTAAAATAAAGGGACAAACACAAAGACAAAAAGAAGGATATTTGAACACAAACTTACTTTTTTCATTGTAAAAAAAATCACATTATTAAAAATTTGGAACTCAGAGATATGGAAAAGTAGTTTATAATATTAGCATCTGCATCTTATTTCTTAGTCTATTTGCTCAGAAACATTATGCTTTTTTTCTTTTCTTTTCTTTTTTTTTTTTTGCAGTTTACTCAAAATATGTGCAGGTTTGGAGCGGTGGCTCAGTAGTTGTGGCATTTGCCTGCCATGCACGAGGACCCAGGTTTGAACCCCAGCATCATGTATACAACTAAGTGTCAAAGCAACAAAAACCAGATGAAAAAACAAATAAAATTGATTCTGTTTCTCTCTCTCTCACTGACCCTCTCTCTTTAAAAAAAAAGTGTAGAATTTTCTATCTTGTCACTTAACATTTAAAGGAATTCTTGTAAATAAAGTTATTACCAATTAGCATATTTTCATAATCTAAGAATTTTTTAATGGTTTCTTTTCATATCAGCCCATAAATTTAAAAAGTACTCAACAGATATAGGTATTTCTCAATTTTAAGAACAGCTGCAAAATTACAGGTTACAAGTTACGCAATATGATGAATGAAATGGAATATTTTTGTATTAGTTGACTACATAATATTTGCAAATACAAGCTCATTCTAAATCTACTGTGTATATGAAGTTTTTGAAAGCATACCTATTGCACACTCTCAGAATCTAGAAATAGGTTTTGTTTTAAACAAAATTCTGAATAACACAATGTATACTTTTTAATCGAAAATTTCTTTCCTCCACTTTCTCCCTCCATTTTCCCCAGTATGGATAAACAGTGACTATAGTAATGCACTATTCTTCACTCTGATGCCACGTGAGCAATAAACTTACTTTCCATGGTCTCCTAATGCCTTTAAAGAATTCTGGCATCCACATTGGTAACACCACAGCTTCCTTCAGCAACTTTTTAGCCTCTACCAGATCAGCAATATCATCCCTGAAAGAGGACATACTTTATCAACAACCCCTTAGATTACATATCTAATTCTGTGTATTCAACCTTGAGAACCACTGACGGCACACTCTTTTATGCTGCTGACAGAATGTTAAGCTCTCTCTGGGCATTAGCGAACTAACACACTGTGATGAGGTCTACCCTATCAACCAGTATACTTAAAGAGCATAACCTTCGTCTTCAGTTCTAGCAGTAAAGATTTTCAGCTTGGCTCATTAGAACATAGGCCCATAAACCTCTTAAATAAAGGTCTCAGTTACATCTTTTCTGCAAAGCTTGGGACCAGAAATATTTCAAATTTTGAAATATTTCATAGACTTTACTCATGGAGCATCCTAATTGCAAAATCTGAAATCTGAATTGCTCCAAAATCCAAAACTTTTTGAGGATCATGTCTATGCTTAAAAGGATTTTGATTATTTCAGATTACTGATTTTTCAGATTAGGGATATTCAACTTGTATTATCATGCCATCTCTCTATTTTATTTTTGGTACTGGGGATTGAACCCAGTGGTGCTTAACCACTGAGCCACATCTTCACCCCTTTTTATATTTTATTTTGAGACAGGGTCTCACTAAGTTGCTGAGGCTGGCTTCGAACTTGCAATCCTCCTGCTTCAGCCTCCCAAGTTCCTGGGATTTCAGGCGTGTGCCATCACACAGGGCATACCATTTCATTTTAAATTCCTACTCTTATGATGCTCACTCCATAACTGCCACCCATGACTTAGAAACAATGACATTAAACAACAACAACATAAAGAATAAAAAGGGCATAAAACAAAGACAGGCTGTAGTATTGCTGCTTTGCATCCAACTTTCTTAAAAGGCAGATTCCAAACTTAAAGAGTATCATAAAGATTACGATGAAGTCATCCCCTACCACTGGAACACTTACCAATACTACTGGTACACACAACGATTTTATTATGAAAATTTATTTTCACTGTGTAAATACTGAATACCAAAAAAAATTTACTAGTAAACAAAACCATACATAATAATCACTAAAGTTGCAATGGAAAAATATATAACAGAATACACCTAACTTTGTGGGGAAATGGGCTTTTATAATACATTACAATAGATTACAGATCTTTGATTAGACAAAATAAAGTTGATAACTACTGCTTTGAGTAAAAGCAAACAAACACAGCATTTATCAGATGCTATCAATAAGCAAAACACAGGTATATACATCACTGGTTTTTTTACCATTAGAGGATGTCCCAAAAAGAAGATGAAATTTCTATCATCTTATTCTTCTTTTGTATATAATTTGTTAATTTTTAAAAAATCTTAAGACAAAACCATTGGTACAACTTAGGTCAAAGTGAAGAATTTTATTATGTGTCCTACTCAAACTGCATATACTCTGGTTCTGTCCTAAGGGATGGATTTTAGTATATACTCAACTTTCCCTCCATCTTCTCTTCCAAAAAGCATCATTACCACCTAATTATTTTTTCGTTGTTCTTTTTTATTAGCCTAATTTTCTTATTGTGATATGACTTACCATCGAACATTGGGATTCTGAGAAATTATATCTCTTTCCAAAGCTTCTACCAAGTCCTTATCGTATCCAGTACTATCAAATTTATTCGTTTCTGGTTCTGTAACAGCAGCAGGTGATTTATTCTGCATCAGGAAAAAAAACAGGATGTTTTGATTGAAAGATTTGTTTCTGTGAGTCAGAAACAAAGATGGGATTCAAGTGATATTCTTTCTTTCTTTATTCACACTGGGGATTGAACTAACCCAAGAGCACTTTACCACTGAGTTATATACCCAGCCTTTTTGTAAAATTTTAACAAGGTCATGCCAAGTTGCTGAGGCTAGTCTCAAACTTTTGATCTTCCTGCTTCAGCTTCCAGAGTCCCTGTGATTATAGGAGTGTACCAACACACCTGGCTTAAGGTATATTCTTTAAAAGTCCAGTAAACGATTATATGTAATAAGGATAGAATCAAAGACTCTAAGTCTTCCTTTTTCTTCTTCTTCTTCTTTTTTTGTAAGGAGGGAGAGAAAATAAAAGTTAATTTTATTTTTTTTCATCTGGTTTTTGTTTTTTCTCCACTTGGTTGTGTATGTGGTGCTGGGGTAAACCTGCGTCTCGCACATGCCAGGCAAGCTCTCTACCACTGAGCCACCTCTCCAGCCCTAAGTCTTCCCTCTTTATCAACATCAAAATTCATGCTTAGTTTTTAGTTTTATATTAAAAATATGGTTAAGTATGTTGAAGAAAACAAAAATGATCATATGTATGAACAGGCTAGCACAAAAAAATTAATAAGGCTAACTGTGGTCACTAGTGAATATCAGGTCTGTATAACACTTATCTCAGCGCTTCAGAGATGATTAAAGACGTATCTAGCCAAGACTACGGTTCAATCTTTACCTACTTAGTCCTCAACAATACTCCTAAAAACTTCCTGTATGGTATTCATGCTACCCCCTATCTAAGAGATCTCCTTAGGTAAGAGTCCACTCATCCTCTGACGTAAGTCATTAGGGCACAATGGCAAACTCACAGGTACTGTGGGAGTAGTGTAAATTTCCCACAAGGAAAACACAGTGACATGTGCGCTGTGTGAACTACTAGCTCAAGATAGTTCACAGTTTCTATACTAAGGCTGCTATATATTCCTTTCAATAGTGCCATATTTTTGTGAAGCTGCATTTTTGGCAGACGCTGTGAATAAATATGGTGAGAAAATCTATGTGGAAGAAAAGTAAGAACGAAATGTCCATGCTGATTCCGCGATCTGAGAAACTGTGCAGTACCCAAAAGGTGTAAGCTGCTGGGACATAAATAAGTTCATAATTAACTTCATAAACAGATCTTTTTTGGCCTAGAGGTGCTGTATCAAAATTACTGAGATATTCATGGATTTTATGAAGCAAGAAAATTTATAAAATTTTGTATTAGGGTAAATAAATACTGTCTTGTGCTAGGAATTATTACCCAATCCCCACAACAATGTTTTGCCAATAACATGAAGATTCCTTTGTTAACTAGTGCTGTCTAACATCATTAGCAACATCTAGATTTAACCAATATTTGTGATACTCAAATTCTTACATTAGATGGCCAAACACGCATCTGTCCTCACAATTTACATAGTCTCCAATACTAACATGAAAGATTCAAGGAACATATTGTCTTCCATTTTGAAGTTGTTACTCATTCATAGATATTTAGTCTGTATCCATTTTGTGCTAACAGGTATGGGGAACTGAAGGAAGACACTATCTCTGACTAGGACACGGAACATAAGCCAGGAGACAAATGGAAGGCACTTGTTTTGTGTGTGTACAGTGCTGGAGATTGAACCCAGGGACTCACATGTTACATAGGCACTCTACCACTAAGCTACTCCCACAGCTCTTTTAAAAATTTTATTTTGAAACAGGGTTGCCCACACTGGCCTCAAACTTGCAATCCTCCTGCCTTAGCCTCCCAAGTAGTTTGGATTACAGGTGTGTGTGCTACTGTGCAGCTAAAAGCACTTTCTGGTTCTCTTCCTTTTTTTCTTATTCTATGCTGACAAAGCACAACAAATTTGAGTTGTGCTACATCCCCAGGCATTTGTATTTTTTTTTTTACTTTGAGACAGTATCTCACTAAATAGCTGATGCTGGCCTCCAACTTGTGATCCTCCTGTTCCAGCCTCCAAATTACCTGGGATTATAAGTATGTGCCATCACATGCTTTCAAAGCATTTTATTTCATTAGTTTAACTAGTATAATCTCCTAAGTACACACTGATTCAATAATTTTTTAAGTGAAAATACTAATCAGTAGGAGGTGGTAGGAAAAAAAAAACAGTAGCATTATTAAAAAGAACCTAGACTCTTTCTACACTCAAATTAAAGCTGCAGATAGAGGCCAGTACAGTGGTGTGTATCTGTAGTCCCAAATGATGTGGGAAGATTCTTGCACCAGGAGTTCCGGACCAGCTTCAGCAACACAGGGAGACCCAGTCTTTATAAAACAAATAGTCAGGCATGGTGGCACATGCCTGTAATTCCAGTGACTCTAGAGGCTGAGGTAGGAGAATTTCAAGTTTTGAGTCCTGCCTGAGCAACATAGCAAGACCCTAAGCAACTTAGTGAGACCCTGTCTCAAAATAAAAAAATAATAGAGGACTGGGGATGTAGCTTAGTGGTTACAATCTCTAGTACCAAAACAAACAAACACATTGAAGAGATGGAATAAGTAGTCTATGCACCAACTGACTAAATGACTAGGAAATAAATTGTTGGGTTTTAATCCACGTATTTTATAATCTGGCCAAATAGTAAACACAAAATCCTCAATTAAAAAGGATAGCTGGGGGGCTGGAGCAGTGGTTCAGCAGTTGTAGCAGTTGTCTGACACGTGCAAGTATGAGAGTTCAAACCCCAGCACCATGTACACAACGAAGTGTCAAGAGCAATGGAAACCAGATGAAAAACTAAGTAAACTTTATCCTCTCTCTCTCTCTCTCTGTCCCTTTTCTTTAAAAACAACAACAAGGGGCTGGAGCGGTGGCTCAGCGGTTTCGGCGCTTGCCTGGCAAGCACAAGGACCCGGGTTCAAACCCCAGCACCACGTACACAACTAAGTGTTAGAGCAATTAAGGCCATGTGAAAAACTAAATAAAGTTGTTTCTCCCTTTCTCTCTCTCACTGTCCCTCTCTCTTTAAAAAAAAAAACAAAAACAAAAAAAACAACAAAATGATAGTTGGTTCTTTGGGGTTAGTGATATAGCTCAATGGTAGAGTGCTTGCCTGCCTAGCATGCATGACATAAGGCGCTGGGTTTGATCCCCAGCTCTGCAAAAAAAAAAAAAAAAAAAAGCAAGCTGGGCTTTCACTTCCAGAAGACAGAGCAAATGTACTTTTCATTATTCCTTCCATGGAGCAGAATTAAACACCTTGGGCATTATATACAAAACAAACATAAGAAGACACTTAAAGGTTCAGAGAAGGCAGCAGACCAGTCAGGGAACTCGGACATGGTATGAGTTCCTTCGGTTTTCTTTTTCTTTCATATATCAAGACTTGAGGCTGAGGAAGCTAGCAACTTGGAAACACCAATATGGATAAGCAAAAAAAAAAAAAGCCAAAGAATCAAGAAAGGGCAACCTAGCAAGTCCAGAGCTGAGGACAATTAACTGTCTACTCCATAGAACAGCTATGGCTCTGGAGCCACCTAGGCCAGCAAAGGCTAAGCAGGGAGCCTAGACTTTCTTTTAGAAATCTACAATGAGGTACTTCAAACTCCTAGCAGGTAGCCTCCTCAGTTGCTGGGATTATAAGCATGAGCCCCAGTGCCCAGAATAATATTTTTCAAGTACTCAAAAAATAAAAGAGCTATCAACTCAGCATCTTACACCCAGCAAAAATATCCTTCAGAAATAAAAAGGAAATCCAAACATTTATAAATGAAAAAAAAACTAAGAAAATTTTGTTACCAGGAGACCAAACCTAAAAGAATATAGCTAAAAGAAGTTCTCTAAACAGGAAAGAAACAATTTAAGAAGGGACCCTAAAATATCAGGAAGGAAGAAAACATTATAAACAAAACCATAGGAGCCCTCTTCAGTTTTCTAAATTGTTTGAGAATTGAAGCAAAAAAAAAAAAAAACAACTTTTTTTTTTTTTTTCTAAGAGAGAGGGACAGTGAGAGAGTGAGAGAGAGGGAGAGAAAGAGAGAATCAATTTTTATTTAGTCATTCATGTGGCTTTCGTTGCTCCAACACTTCGTTGTGTACCTGGTGCTGGGGTTCGAACCTGCTTCCCTGCGCATGCCAGGTAAGCAGCCAAGCCATGACTCCAGCCCCTGAAGCAAAGATTTTAATACTGCCTGATATGGTTCTAAATGTATGGAGAGGAAATATTTAAAATAATTATAAATGGAAAGAGAAGGGATACAGAGCTAGGATTTCTATATTTCACTCAAATTCATGACACCAATGGTAAAACACTACACATTTCATATGTGTGTGTGTGTATGTGTGTATAAACACATATACATACATAAAATACTTTGAGTAACCACTAAAAATTCTATACAGAAATACAATAAAAAACACTATTGAGGAGCTGGAGTGGTGCCTCAGCTGTTGGAGCACTTGCCTGGCACGCACGAGGACCTGGGTTCAAACCCCGCAAGTACTATGGATTGAACCCAGAACCCAGGGTCTTGCATGCACACGATAAGCAAAAGCTCTACTACTTAATTGCATCTTCAGCTCTAAAAGCCAGGATCTTGCTTAGTTTTTGTCATATCTTTTTTTTTTTTTTTTGGTACTTTTAATATTTCTACTTTGGTATTTGGATAAATTAAACAATATTTTTAATGTAGTCATTAGTCCTTAAAATGCCTCAAGATTCTTTTTAAAAAATCCATGCACTGGTAAAGCTGTTATAACAGCAAATATAGAATGTTCTCAGTTACCTGAAATGTGTGAGATATATGAGGGAAATAACAGCTAACATTTACACACACACACACACACACACACATAAAAGGCTGGGGATGTGGCTCAGTGGCTAAGCACCCCTAGGTTCAATCCTTGGTACCAAAAAAAAGAAAAAAGAAAAATAGAATCCGTAAGTCTACACTGGTATAGTGAAAGGAAAGAAGCTAAAGCTGTTCCTTATAATAGGATGCTAATTAATTAACATAGAAGCAATAATGGCATTAGAAAATCATGATTTTGCAATCAGTATGAGAATAGGTGGTTTAGCCAACAATCGTAGGATGGTGAAACAAACAGATTAAATATCGATGAGAAACAAGTTATTTACAATTCCAAAGTGTCTCCTCACAAACTATTAAAAAGGTTAACACAGAAAATGTACAGCAGGGATCAGACACCCTGTACTTTCGGATATACTGAGAGAGCACATCATACCACTGGTATTTCTGCAAAATGCATACTCTTAATCTAATCATGAGGAGAATCAGACAAACCCAAATGGAGGAACATTTACAAAATATATGACCTGTACTCTTCCAAAAGGCCAATACAAGATAGATAAAAGCTACAGAAATGTTCATATTAAAAGAAACTTAAAAAACCATAATTCAAGGGCTGGAGTGGTGGCTCAGCAGTTACAGCATTTGCCTGGCATGTGCAAGGATGGAGGTTGGAACCCTAGCACCATGCACACAACAAAGTGTCAGAACAACAAAAGCCACATGAAAAACTAAAAAAATTGATTCTCTCTTTCCCGCTTGCTTTTAAAAAAACAATGCAAGGTGATTCCACGCTGGATCCTGATATGGAGTGAAACAAGTGGACAGCTGTAAATAACTGGCAGAGTTTCATGAAGGCTTACAGATTAGATGACAGCACTGTCTCAAGGTAAAATTCATTGATTCTGATAAGTCTACTCTGTTTATGCAAAAGAATATTCTAATATTTAGGAAATACACTATATCAAAACGTAAAAAAGCATTATATCTGCAATTCATTCTCACATGGTTAAACAGAAAAAGGGATATATAAAGAGAATAAAAAAAGGCAAAAGGGGCAAAGTATTAACAATTGGTAAAATTAGATAAAAACATATGGAAGTTCTTTATACTATTTCTGAGACTTACTTGCTAGTTTAAAACAATATCTAAATACCAAGTTACAAATAACAGCCAAAAATATTTGTTGAATGGTGAGTGGGAAAAGTCCCAGCCTAGCTGTAGCATGACTAAGGTTTTATGACACCTCTGGCAAACTGATGATTAACACTTCCTGAAATTTGTACAGTCTTCATTTTTTTCTTTGTATTTTTTAAAAGTCTTCACTTTTAAGGTTAATAAATAACTCCCTTGTGAAAATCAGTAACATTTACCTTTTCCTCTCTTCCTTTATTCTGCTCTTTCTTTTCACGAGAACGAACAGTTTTCCCTCTATCATTGTGAAGATTTTGTACAGATGGACGGTGAACTCTGACAGCTGTACTTGGGCGGTTACCGTGTGGTTTAGGGTCACTGTACTGAGGAGACTGGCGTTTTCTAGGTCCTGGTGAGGGTCTAATCAAACACAAGATCATTAAAATCATCTTAACTCCTGTAGTTGGTCCAAATGTGAACAAAGAATGTAAATCAGAGTCATGAACTAAAGAAGCCAAAGCAAAAACACAAGACAGGTCTGAACAAATCTCAGGATACTGAAACCTAAGACCTAAAGTTTCAGTCTGATATAGCTGCTATGGTGATTTAATGAGACAAATGCTTTCTATATTTATGTTATAGAAATAAAAAAGGTAAAGTAATGGACATCTGTACTTCAAAAGGACATTGCTGTGTATCAAAAGTGAATGAAAAATTAACCCAACTGCTAGAAACTGAAAAAAGAGCAATTATCAAAACAGAGCTTTATATATATATATAAAAAGCATAAACATTCAATTCACATTTATCCACTGGCATATACGCAATTTGGTGTCATTTTACTTAAAATACATCATAATTCTCATGTTTTAATCATTTTCTCATTTAAAAAAAACTGGTATAGGGGCTGGAGCAGTGGCTCAGTGGTTACAGTGCTTGCCTAGCATGCGCAAGTACACGGGTTCAAACCTGAGCACCCATGTACACAACTAAGTGTCAGAGCAACAAAAGCCATGTGAAAAACTCAATAAAAATTGATTCTCTCTGTCTCTCTCTTTCTCACTGTCCTTCTCTCTTTAAAAATAAATAAATAAATAAATAAAAATTTGTATTAACACTACCTGTGGACAGTTACAGAACTCACGTATAGTGCTTTATGTTCAAAAACATCATCTTCATGTCTATGGCAGAGTTCAGACAACTGAAATACTTATTAGATTTATACTATGTTCCTAGACTTCACTGGGGCCATTCAAAAGGACAAAAAATAAGATAGGAAGGGGATCCTATCCTCAAATACCTCAAGAGTACATTTCAACCAAAAGATTTTCATTTTTTTTTTTTTTTTTAAAGAGAGAGGGACAGCGAGAGAGAAAGAGAGAATGAAATTTTATTTACTTCTTCCTGTGGCTTTTGTTGCTCCAACACTTTGCTGTGTACGTGGTTCTGGGATTTGAACTTGTGTCCTCGCGCATGCCAGGCAAGTACCATAACTGTTGAGCCACCGCTCCAGCCCCCAAACGAAGGCTAGGTAAATCTACCAAAAGCTATGAAATAGACCTAGTACCACAGCAATGGAAGCTGCGTTATGAAGACAGAAAATAAGCTGGACCTGTAAACACAGGGCTTGAATGAGACAAGAGAGCATAACTGTAGACAAGAAAATCAATGAAGAAAAGCAAAGAAATAAAAACAAGAACCACCTATGTAAAGGACTATAAAAAGACAAGCCAGACAGGTAAAGATGAGGATTAAGAGATGGTGTTACATATAGGTAAGGTAGCACAGGAAGTAGATTTGAACCAGTTCAGTTAAAACACATTCAGTGGATTCACCCAACTGCGAGCAAGAAGCTACTGAAAAGGCTGTTTCAGAAGGTGAGACTAATGCCGAAAAAGGTACTGATGCAAATGCACAGTGCAGGGAGATGTCTGGAGGTTACAGCTGTTCAGAAGACACAGGGTCTAACTTAAGGCAGCAGCAGGGAAAGGAGTCTGAGAGATGGCTTTTCTGAGGTGACATTTAAAGTAGAGACCTGAACAAAAAGATAGAACAAGCCACCAAATATCCAAGCAGAAGGAAAGGCAAGTGAAGGCACTGTGCAGCATTCATGCGTGTGGCTTCTTCAAAGAAAAAAACAAAAACGCAGATCGTCTCATCTGTTATTTCTACTTTCGAAATTAAGAAAAAAAATATAGAAAAGGTTCACTCACATTCACTTCAACTTTTTTTTTAATTAAGGAGTTGAGTTGTTATGCAGTCATAGATGCATAAGGAACAATATGACATGCATTTGATTCTAACCCTCAACTTTATTTATAATGAAAAAAGGGAAAACAAGCAATGAGAACATGGTTAACTACACAGGTTACATCCCATTCAGAAAAGTCACACACAATTTTTTTTTTTTTTTTTTAAAGAGAGGGGGACAGTGAGAGAGACAGAGAAAGAGAGAAACAACTTTATTTAGTTTTTCACATGGCCTTCATTGCTCAACACTTAGTTGTGTACGTGGTGCTGGGGTTTGAACCCAGGTCCTCGTGCTTGCCAGGCAAGCGCCGAAACCGCTGAGCCACCGCTCCAGTCCTACACACACAATTTTTTAAAAAGAAGCAGACAGGGGCTGGAGCAGTGGCTCAGCATTTGGAGCGCCTGCCTGGCATGCACAGGGTTCGAGCCCCAGCACCACATACACAACTAAGTGTTGGAGAAACAGGCCAGAAGGAAAAGTAAATAAGAAAAGTAAATAAAATTCTCTCTCTTAAAAAAAAAAAAAAAAAGTAGAGAGCCAAGGGTTTAAGAGCATGTAATCCCAGCAACTTGGGAGGTTGAGGAAGGAGGATCACAAGTTCAAAGACAGTCTCAGTAACTTAGCAAGGCCCTAAGCAACTCAATGCGATCCTGTCTCAAAATTAAAAAGGCTGGATATGTGGCTCAGTGGTTAAGCACTACTGGGTTCAATGCCTGGTACTGCCCCCACTTCCAAAACAAAGGTAGTGAAACTAAGCATGATGGGCGATTGAGAATATTTCAGTAAATATCAATTTCATTCATTGGTCATTTGCAGGCACTTGGTCATAGGAAATGGGGCGGGGGGGGGGGAATGGCAAAGAAAACCCTAAAACTGAGAACATTTATCTTTTATTTTTCTCTGTGAATTAAAGAAGCCATGTTTTATCAAGCATGGTGGCACATGTCTATAATTCCAGGTCTTGGGAGGCTGAGGCAGGGCGATCCCAAGTTTGAGGTCAGCATGAGTAAGTTAGAAGGACCCTGTCTCAAAATTTAAAAATAAAATAGGGCTGGAAATGTAGCTCAGTGGTAGAGTGTCCCTGTGTTCAATCCCCAGTATACAGCCAAAAAAAGAGGGAAAAAAATAAGTATCAGTACTCTGAGAGCATGTTTGAGAACCACAGTCTGTGTAACTTACTCCCTCACATCACCCAAGAAAAACAGGAGGGCTGGGAAAGTTGTATTATTCTCCCAAAGCCAGAGATAGTAGTAAAGACAGGAGCAGAGCCCAGATATTTTTCCCAGCCCCATTCTCCTTACATAAGAAAAAACTGTCTCCACCAATGTTCAGCTCATTCACAAAGGCATATTATTTTTTTTACTTATTTCCACGTAAATGTTATTACTTGAAATAGGTAAGAGTCACAAGATACACATGTCATCAATTATAACTGGATATTTCAGTACAGATATTCCTCCTAGTCCTGTCTCTCAGCCACCTAATTCTCCTCTTAGATATGACCAATGTTCTCAGTTTTACTGGAATAATTAGTTTTTTCCTTTCTTTTTCACAGTACTGGGAATTGAACTCAGTCCAGCCCTTTCTAAAATTTTTTGTTTTGAGACAGAGTTTTGCTAACTTGTTGAGGCTGGCCTCAAACTTGTGATCCTCCTGCCTTAGCCTCCTGATTTGCTGGAACTACAGGTGTGTACCACCATACTCAGCTGAATGTCAGCTGACTGGTTTCTTAAAAGGTCTCCACTTACCTTCTTTCAACAGGTACAGGCAAGGACCAGACTTCTCCCTCAGAAGCTGGAAGCTCCTGTTGTGCAGCTTTCAAGGGAGTGCTGTCTAGTTTAAAGCTCTCTAGTGTTTTCATGATATCTTTCACATGCTTAGCCTCCACATTGATTTCCTGCCAAACCTAGTTTCAGAGAAGAATATCATTCTTTAAATTTTTATAACAAATCACTGCCAAGATTAAACCAGGGCCATTTATTAGAGATGTTAGATACCTCCATTTTGATATCAGACATCCAGTAAAACACACCCAGATATTCTGTCAAAATTTTAGTAATGGTTCCTTAATTCTCCATTTTCAATTGCAAAATTAACTGTGATAAAATGAATTAAATATCCAGGCTAATTAAATTGTTACTACCTTACAGTTACCGTTCCAATTGTGTAACAAATTGAAAAGTTGAGTAGCTTTAATGTTTGAGGAAAATATTTGCCAAGTTGTTCTTTGATAGCTGTTATCCCATTTAATTAGCTTTTAAAATCATGATCAAAATCAATATAAATTAGAAAGTAATGATTTTTTATTATTAAAATCCATATAAAATATGGAATCAAAAGATAAAATGTAGCAATTTACATACAACCAAGGTATTTACAAGGTATTTGTTTGTTTGATTTTTAAAGAGAGAGGGACAGTGAGAGAGAGAGACAAGTTTTATTTAGTTTTTAATGTGGCTTTCATTGCTCTGAGATTGTTGTATATGTGGTACTGGGGTTTGAACTTGCGTACTAGCACATGCGAGGCAAGCACAGTAACTGCTAAGCCACTGCTCCAGCCCCACACCTAAGGTATTTATTTTTTTTTAATTAAGAAATTTGGTTGTTGAACAATCAAAAATGCTTCCAATGAAACAATGTGTGTGTGTGTGTGTATATATTCTGAAAATTAGTTTTACCCCCTAGACTCCCCCCTAATTTCCCACCCTTATCCGTCCCCCCCCCTCCACCCCTTCCCAATACATCTCTACAAGTGCCTTAGGTTGTGTGTCACTACACCTTTTCCGGGTTTAATACATGAGAGTTGACCACCTTTCACACTGGCCAGGGTTTAGCTCCAGCCTCCACAGAAGAGTGAAGACATTTGACCTTTGGCTCTCTGGGTTAGGCTAACTTCACTCTGAATGATTTCTTCATTAACCATCCATTTACCTTCAGGGTATTTTTAAAAAGCAGTCTTGACTCAATTTAAAAACTATATATGTGGGGCTGCAGTGGTGGTTCAGCGGTAGAATGCTTGCCTTGTGTATGCAGGGACCCGGGTTCGATCCCCAGCACCACATACACAACTAAGTGTTGGAGAAATAAAATCCAGGTGAAGAAATAAATAAAACTGATTTTCTCTTTACAAAAAAAAAAAAAAAAAAACCTATATATGGTAATGATTGCACATTATTAAAGTATATTGTTGAACTAAAATGGTTTAGTTGGCCAATTTTGTTATGTATATCTTATAATTTTTAAAATGGAAAAAAAACTATATATTTTTGTTGGGGTGGAAAGGAGAGAGAGACTGAAACGAAGTTTAGGTCGGTAATGTTTTGTTTTAAAACTTAAATGAGCCAGGTGCGATGGCACACACCTGTAATCCCAGTGGCTTGGGAGGCTGAGGAAGGAGGATCATAAGTTTAAGGTCAGCCTTAGCAACTCAGCAAGTCCCTCAGCAACTTACCAAGACCTGACTCAAGAAAATAATATAAATAGAAGGGCTGGGGGTACACTCAGTAATAAAGTAGTCTTGGGTTCAATTCCCACTACCCAAAACAAAACAAAACAAAAAACACTTAAATGATTTAATTGCAAGTATCTTTACACAAATCTTAGCTTTTTAAGACTAAGCCTCTGGGGCTGGAGCAGTGGCTTAGCAGTTACGACTCTTGCCTGGCATGTGCAAGGATGTGGGTTCAAATCCCAGCACCACCATGTACACAAGGAAGTGTTGGTGCAATGAAAGACACATGAAAAATTAAATAAAATTGATTCTCTCTCTCTCACTGTCCCCCTCTCTCTCAAAAAAGAAAGAAAGAAAGAATAAGTCTCTGGTGTAACAACAAAGAGTCTAAAGAGTCTTCAATAACAAATTTAAGACTTTTTTTGTATTTTGGTACCAGGGATTGAACCCATGGACTTTTACCCACTGAGCCACATCCCTAGCCCGTTTTATATTTTATTTTGAGATAGGGACTAAGTTGCTTAGGGCCTTACTATGTTGCTGAGACTGACCTTGAAATTGTGATCCTACTGCCTCAGCCTTCCAAATCACTGGGATTATAGGTATGAATCACCACACTTGGAAAAAACTTAAGACTCTTTATGAAATAAAACATTTTCATCTTCTGGTAACGTAAAGGATATGGAAGAACAGTTAGGGGAAGATGAAAAAGTTAAATTCAAAGAAATAGGATATTACTCCCTAAGAAATTAAGGACAAATATGGCATAATATATTTAAAAAGGAGTTAGGGAGTAATATTCCACTTGGAAGATCAGCTCAAAAAGACCACTAATTTATGTAGCATTTCTTTTCTCCTGTGGCAGGTGACCCTCGCTACAACATCACCCTCAGTCAGACTTACAAGTTCTACAGTCTCTACCTAATAATTTCTGTTGGTCCTCAAATGGGATTGAAATATGATCTACTTTGTAAAGTTCTACAAGGAATATGGCATCTAAATGTGATTTAGGCATTACTTGCACTTTTGACAATAGCTTAACAAATTCAACTCTAATTGCAGGTAAAAATCTAATCTAAAATTACTTTTTAATAATCAAAACCCGTCAATTTCTAAAATACATTATATTAGAGTAATTAAGTACAGTTCATAATACTGCTGAAAAGAAAAGAAGATTAATGTTTCAGGTAACTTTATATATAAATTCATGTAATAAACTGTATACTATTTTTTTTCTTGTTTTTGTGCTGGGGATTAAATCCAGCGCCTTGCTCATGCTAGGCAAGTGCTCTACATAAACCATATACCCTTAACGTGTAACTCTTAGTTGCACTGATGATTGACCTAAACTTTCTCTTCTGTGTACTTAAGCCATGAAAACATACAGCAGCCATGATCCTTACCTGTTGCCATTTCTGCTGGAGGTATGTGTCTTTGACTGAGTATAGATACTTGTTCATTTGGTCAAGAACTCCCTGGTAATAGACCATTGCAGAGTCATAGTTTCCCAGCAATGCATATTCACGAGCCAATTTTACATTCTCACTAATCATAAGAAGACTCATGCTCAATTGTAAGCTAAAAAGAGAAAAGGAATATTTCATTATACATGTCTCTTAAAAATAAGTACCACAAAGTTTTTAAAAATTATTGTTTCTAGGGTTCTCTCAAGAAGCTCAACATTATGACACTTTCCACCGTATCCCTTTGCTCCTACCATTTCCACTCCTTAAAGAAACGTCTTAGTTCTCATATCCAAATGCTACCTATGTGTTACAGCCTAGTTCATATGGCAGTTGTTTCAGCCTCCTGAGTCACTGGGATTATAGGCATGTACCACTCTGCCCATCCTAAAGTAAATTCTTTGAGAGCAGGACTTGTATGTGAGAAATGTGACACTATATCCTCAGTGCAGGACACATGATCGTATTAAACATCTACTGAACCAGATGATCACAATTTCAAGGCCAGCCTCGCCAACTGAGCAAGACCCTGCCTAAATAAATAAATAAATAAATAAAAAGGACCAGGGATGTAGCTTGGTGGTAAAGTGACCCTGGGTTCAATCCCCAGTATCAAATAAATAAATTTAAAAATCTGCAGAACCAATGTTGAATGTTATATCCAGTTTTTGAGGCAGTATCAAGTAGCACAAAGTCTAAGGATTCTGAACTTAGAAAAGTCTTGGTTAGAACTGGAATTCTGCCACCTTGATTAAGACCATTACTTTTTTCTAAGCCTCAGTTTTTAAAGCTGGGATAGCAGCAGCATGGTGGCACATGCCTGTAATCCCAGCTACTCAGGAAGCTGAGGCAAACCAATCACAACTTCAAGGCCAGCCCCAGCAGTTTAACCAGGTCCTAAGCAACTAAATGAGAAGCCTGTCTCAAAACTTAAAAATACTAAAAGGTTAAAAAACAAAACAAAACAAAAAGCGGGGCCAGGAATGTATCTCAGGGGCAAAAGTGCCCCTGGGTTCCATCCCCAGCCCCCCCCCCCCAATATCTAAGATAGTAACTGCTTGTATTTTGCAAAAAAATTGGTCTTCAATAAATGGTAAATGGGGGCTGGAGTGGTAGCTCAACGGTTTTGGCACTTGCCTCACATGTGCAGGGATGCAGGTTCAAACCCCAGCACCATGTACACAACAAAGTATTGGAGCAACAAAAGCCACATGAAAAACTAAATAAAATTGATTCATTCTCATTCATTCTCTCTCTCTCTGCCTCTCTTTAAAAATAAATAAATAAATGGTAAATGCTTCTTTCTGAAAACTTTTCACATAGCAGAACCTAGCCTAATCTTTATTTTATTTTATTTTTAAAGAGAGAGGGACAGTGAGAGAGACAGAGAAAGAGAGAAACAACTTTATTTAGTTTTTCACATGGCCTTAGTTGCTCTAACACTTAGTTGTGTACGTGGTGCTGGGGTTCGAACCCGGGTCCTCGTGCTTGCCAGGCAAGCGCTGAAACCGCTGAGCCACCGCTCCAGCCCATAGCCTGATCTTTGTATTCAGTAGAATATGGATATATTGACTTAGATATAAATGAAACATTAGTGAAAGCACCTGAAAAAAGTCAACCTTGTAAATATGGACAGTGACTGCCACCATATGTTGATTTGAAACGCAAAGAGAAGTTCAAAGAAGCATTTGTGTGCTTTTTGGAGGGCAACAATTTGGATTAGGGTTGGAGCTATCCGAATGAGAAAGGAACAAAAAAAAAAGCAAACCAGATACACTGGTAAAAGAACTGCTCTTGTTACTTAAGAACTCACTGTGTGCATAATTTGTTTAAAATGTACTGTTTCAAGGTGAAGAAATCATGAAAGATCAGAGGAAAGCTGAGAAGAGACAGAACTACAAAAGAAACAAAATTACATTTTACTCCCTTTGTAAGTAAGTAGGATATCCAAATAGATGTATCCTGGAGATAAATGGAGATGACCGCTCAGCGGGGACCCTTCTACCTAGCTTAATTTAATCAATCCAGAGGTGTTTTCTAAAACTGTGCTGATGTTTATTTTTACTTTTTGGTTTTTTTGCAATACTGGGGTTTGAACCCAGGGCCTCAAGTGCTCTACCACTAAGCTACATCCCCAGACCCAAATTGTGCTTCTTGACACCCACTCCCTTCTCCACCATGGTTAAGAGCAAGTGACCAATTGAGGCAACAAAACTTAAATCTGATATAGAAGACAATACTTCTTATGCTCTGCATATGACATTCTTTACTCCTGAATAAGACTTATGTATGCAATAAACCCTAAAACCAGCAATCTCACTCTTGTAAACATTCCAGAGAAATATTCCACAGATCTCTAAAGGGACTTGTTTTAGGATGTTAATGATGGAACTGTTTGAAAAATCAAGAAGTTAGAGCCAGCCTAGATGGATTCCCTGCTAGGGGAATGTTAGGAATACCTACTGTGGAATACCATATAGCAGATGGTAGCAATGAGTAGAACACAGATAGCAGTATGGATAGATGATCAAAATACAGCTTTGAGTTAAAAAAAAAAAAGTTAGACACAGAACAATACCTAAATCTCATTCATTCAAGAAATATTTAACAGGGGCTGGAGTGGCGGCTCAGCAGTTACGGAGCTTGCCTGGCATGCGTGAGTACGCGAGTTCAAACCCCAGCACCACACACACGGAAGTCTTGGAGCAATGAAAGCTGCGAAAAACTAAATAAAAATTGTTTTTGTCTTTCTCTCTCTCTCTCTCTCTCACTGTCCCTCCCTCTTTAAAAGAAAAGAAAAGAAACATTTAAGGACCCTGTACCTTGTACCACTGAATTGAAAGGAATTTCTTTAAAGACAATAGCAGACTGAATTGCAAGAAACTGCACTGAAGGCAAAAATAAAACAATCAGATCTTGAAATCCTTGAAATTTATGGAAATGATATCACCTTATTTATTCTAGGTTTTTCTTTCTTTCTCCTGGCTTAATAATAGGAAACAAACATAAAATTTTGCTAAAGCACAGATTAAAAAAATCAACATCAGAGCTGCAGGTGTAGTTCAGCACTACAGTGTTTGCCTATAGCATAAGCAAGACCATGGGGTCAATCCCCAGCAAGGCAAAACAAAACACAACAAAATTCCAGCATCAGTGTTGGAAGCCTAAAAATGTTTACAAAAATACTTATCTTCCTAAAACAAAAAACACATCATAAAACCCAATCATGCATCTTCCTGTAGGCATTTCAGTAGATGGGGTATGTGACTACAAGTGTCAACAGACTGACAAGCAATTTTCAGAATGTTCATCTCTGGGATATGAAATCAACCACATGTAATTTATGGACAGTCACTGATGATTATGAATAAGCAAAATGAATGGGTGACCCATGAACAATTAAAGCATGGAATACATTTTTCTTACATTTATAATGACCATATGATAAATACTCAAGCACAAGAAAGTTAACACTATGAAAAAATAGCACCAAAAAGAAACTGCTCAGGAAAAAAAAGTCTACTACCTATATATTTGGTAAGCTTTCATTCAGTTTACCCTGAACAAAACAGATCGGTGAGCAATAACAATGAAAATGTAATTTAAAAACTATCCAAACCTTATCAATAAAAACCACAAGCAAAATCTTTTCAGCATGTTATCAACACTGACCATACTATACTGATTTGATACATTATCTTTGTTGAACAGTGAAGAAGCTTAAAAAAAAAATCCCATAAACCATCATGGTAAACAAATTTAAAAATGTTAATAAAGTAAATTCTACAAGTCTAATCCTCAACATTTCAGAATCATGGTACCAGTGTAAAACTAAGGTACAAAATCCCTTGTAGACTATATAGCATGCCTAGTACTGAATCTATAAAATGTAAGATCTACAAAATATAAGCTATTTGAATAACTGATGCCATAAGGGAGCTTTTATATGGCTTTCCATAGTGTAATTGTAAGAATGTTGAAAATTGATCAGCACTGCGATTTTTTTTAAGGCGACATACATCCCACAATTTATTAATGTTAATACAAGACAAAGGGTTCTCCTAATTCTTGGTATAAGAACTCACTGATTACAAAAACCATCTCCTTCAGAAAGGAAAATAGGGTTGTATATTGAGGCCTGTATAAACATTACCTTGATACTCGCAAAGGTGACTTTCATTGTGACTTTATGACTGCAGCGAAAACCTATTGCACACATTCTAAAACATCCAGAATGTTTTCAGCAGTAGGTAAATATCTAACTTCAAAGAGGAAGGAGTGTTTTCAAAAGAAGAGGGAAGGGCTGGAGCATGGCTCAGCGGTTACAGCGCTTGCCTGGCATGCGCGAATATGGGAGTTCAAACCCCAGCACCATGTACAAAACAAAGTCACATGAAAAAGTGAATAAAAATTATTCTCTCTTTAAAAAAAAAAGAAGGAGGAAACATCACTGCACTGCTGGAAGTCAGTAATATAAAAGTGGAACTTCGCAGTAAGAAGAAGAAACAATTTATGATTAAATGAGGTCTGGAGGCACTTGCGGATCCATGCTTATCTCCAATTTGTTACCATATAATGTACTGTGAAACAGATGATGTGAGGGTCAAATTTTCTAAGCGGTTCCAACTAACTCAACAAAAGGGCCACGAGCCTCCTAGAGGATGCTGGACTCTAACATAGGCTAAACAAAAAACTGCATCTTCGATAACATCACACCGACATAAACTGTGAGAAAGGAAGCTGACCAGTGTCAAAGGGTTTTGAGGCCGGGGGCGTGGACAAATTCTGGAAAGGACCAGTCCAAAAAAAAATCTTAAAACATTTTCTCTCGACCGGCGACTTTTCTAACCACAGGGTCCACACAAGGGTCTACAAGAGGCCCCACGAAGTCTGGCCGGACAGGATTCCTCGGGTACGGGGACAGTCACCTAAGCCACAGGTGTCAGCGACAACAGCAAGAATCAGAGACCTCGGCGCAGCCCCTGGGAGGCTTAGGGCGGTAAAGGCGGCGGGCTCCCCTCGAGGCCCCCCGAGTCCCTCGCCGGCGGGGCCCCGGGGGTCGGGTGTCGCTGGAGCACTCACCTGCGGAGGCCGAGGCGCCTCGGGAAGCCTCCCACCGGCGGGACGGCAAGTGCCGGGCGGAGCCCCGGGCGGCGAGGAAGGGACAGCACAGCCCCGCCGCCAGCTCTCGCTCCAGCTCCCGGTCCGGCCCTGCCGGCTTCAACCGCCACCACCCACCGGCGCCACTTCTTTTCGCCCAGGATTTGAAGACAAACCCTCCAGGGACACTTCCGGCTCCGAGGAAAGCCTCAGCGACTCGTCGCACGCGGGGCGACGCCCCGGGAGCGAGGACGCCGGGCGGCGTGCGCGCGCCGGGCGGGACCGGAGGGGCGTGGCCGGCGCTGGGCCGCGCCTGCGCAGTCTCGCACCACCCTCGGCGGCGGAGCGGCAAGTAGGCGTGGTGAAGACCTGGAGCAGTCATTACCTCGCCTACCTCGGGGAGCTCCGGAGCGCTGGCTCGCTTCCCTTCCCATTTGATTTTCATCAGCCTCCTCAGGGGTTAGGAAGGCAGAGGGTCTGTTTTACAGGTGAGTGTCAAGGGTCAAGCGGGTCGTTTATGACAAGTCCTGTTTTAGAACCCGGTAGGCAGAATTGGTCTGCAGGGGACAGTGTCAGGACATAACAGGAATAAAATAGGCAGGGGTAAAGAAAGATACTCGGGCATGCTGCTGGTAGAATTTCATTTTCATGATTTTTTTTTTGGTCACCGTTTTAATATAACCAGACAACAAATAAAGTTATTTTTCACGGTTTACAGATATGTGAAGGACAGTGCTATTGACTGCTTGTCTCAATCTCCATCCTCGACCTACCCCTGCAGTGGAAGAGACACACATAAAAAGAGGATTTCCTCGGGAATGCATGGGAACTAAATTTCTAATATTAAACTATCCTAGCCAGTTAATAAAGGCTTATTTGAAAGCACTTCAGGAGAAATACATCCAGTCAATAAATATTTACTGAACAACTACTGTGTGCTCAACAGTGTTTGGCACTGAACATACGTGGACAACAAGATAGAGTACCAGGCTAAAAGTCCTATAAAGTCCTCGCCTAAACCTGGTTAGCAGTGCAAGCCTGTAAGCCCAGGTACTGGGGAGGATGAAGTAAGAGGATGGCAAATTACAAAAAAAAAAAAAAAAGAGGACAGGGGCGGGCAGATTGGTGGTTTAGCTAAGTGGCAGGAGCATCTACATCCTTTTGGAATCAAAAAGCAATTCTGGGACGCTTGCTTATGCAGCACATATACTGAAATTGGAAGGATGCTGAGATAAGCAACGTCCTTGTGCTAGGATGACTCGCAGATTCTTCTTTAAAAAAAAAACAGTACATTAATTACCTTGATAAAGCAAATTCATCTTTTCTACAAATGTGAAATTATGCTAACATATAAAACCAATATACAGTTTAAAAACTTATCAAAGGGCATAAAATAAATACATATGGTATAATTCCATTTATAGGAAATTCTAGAATATGCCTGCATGCCTGTAATTTTCAGGGATTGCAGAGGCTGAGGCAGGAGGATCAAATTGTAGGCCAGCCTCAGCAATCTAGCAAGACCCTGTCCCAAGAAGAATAAAAATAATAGCAAAAAGGCCTGAGGGGTTGGATTCTATAGTAAGTGTGGTAAGTGGTGGTAGTGATCAGTGGTGGCCTGAGACTGTATCCATGATGTTGGGGACCGCAAAGAGCATAAGGAAATGTTTTGAGGCAACTGAAAGGAAAGGTTCAGTAGGAGAAGTAGTTATATGGGTGTATACATTTATTAAAATTCATCCAACAGTACACATAACATGGATGCATTTTATTGTGTGTAAATTATACTGTAATAAAAAAGTTTTAAGTAGAAAGACAAACCTCCAAAGAGTTGTTTATAATTATCACTTACACTTCTTTTTTTCTTCTTTTCATTTTTTTTTCCATGTGTGTGTGATATATAGTGGGGCTTGAACCCAAGAGTGCTTTACCACAAAGGGACATTCCCAATCTTTTTTATATTGAGACAGGGTCATAAGTTGGGAGGCTGGCCTCAAATATGGGATCCTCCTGCCTTAGTCTTTCGTCATTGGGATTACAGGAGTGTATCAACACACCTGTCTATTACTTCAATTTTTCTTTTTTTGGGTACAGGACATTGAACCCATAGACACTTTACCTCTGAGCCACATATCTAGCCTTTATTTTTATAATATATACATTTTTTTGGTACCAGGGATTGAACCCAGAGGCACTTGATCACTGAGACACTCCCAGCCCCTTTTATATTTTATTTTGAGACAGGGACTCGCTATCTTCCTTAAAGCCTCTCTAAATTGCTGAGGTTGGTTTTTGAACTTGCGATCCTCCTGCTTCAGTCTCCTGAGCTGCTGGGTTTACTGTGTGTGCCACCACACCCAGCTTTCAATTTCTTAATAAGTTGTATTAGTCAAAGAAGAGTAGGTTATGCTGTAGTAACCCCTAAATCGCAGAGGCTTCAAACAACAGGGATTTTTGTTGTTGTTGTTGTTGTTGTTGTTGTTGTTGCTATCTAATATAACCTTTTATTTTTGTGCTGGGTCTGGTGCATGCCAGGCACTTTACCACACCCATCCTTTCTACACTTTGTGTTCCTGACTGGGCAAATCTAGGCACTGAGGCCTTAGTCAATGGAAAAAAAAAAAAAAGAGAGAGATACATTGCAACGCTTCTGCCTGGATATGACACATCAATTCTGCCCACACTTCATTGGCCAGAGCAAGTCCTACACTCAACCTGACTGCAAAGCGATGGGGTTGTGCAACTCGACATTGTGCTCCTGAGAACCAGAATACTGTGTAACACCAATGTACCATTTCTTTTACAGCATAGAATGAAAAACTATTATCCAAAAAAGACTGTGTCCAAACTAGGACTCAGAAATTTGAGATTATATTTTCCTGGTGAATGGTCAGATTCATTTGGCAGAATTTTAGGACACATAAAAAGAATTTCCAGAAAAAGAGGTAGTAAGATAGGTGCCAGCTGAATAGTTTAAACTTTATTCAGCAGGCAAAACAGAACCATTAAGTTTTCAAATGAAGGTGTAAATTATATAGCAAATACAAGGACTGATTTGGTTGCTTAGAGTAGGAAGATGTAGAGGGGAGAATAGATTGAAAGACTATTCAAAGAAGAAGAGAATAGATTGGAAGACTATTCTGGTCTGTGTTCTACCCTGGAATTACAAACAGGAAATCGCCACAAAGACCACTTCCCAACATTGCATTTTTATTGTTTTTCTTGACCCAATAGATGAACTGGATAAATGTTTGGCATATTGTATGCATTAATTAGATATTAATTAGGTAATTTTAAAGTAAATAAATTAAATCATTTAAAAATTAAAGACTTGGGGCTGAATCGGTGACTCAGTGATTACAGCACTTGCCTTGCATGTGCGAGTACACAGGTTCAAACCCCAACACCACGTACACAATGAAGTGTCAGAGCAATGAAAGCTAAATGAAAAATTAAATAAAATTCTTTCTCTCTTTAAAAAAAATTAAGAGACTTTTTTGTATTTCATCAGTTAAAAGAACTTTCAGGTCAACTTTGCTCATGTGGTTAAAGTGTTTCACCTCTCCCTACTTCAAATTTTTTCTTTTTCTTTCTTTCTTTTTCCTGCTGGAGATCAAACACAGGGCCTCATGAATGCCAGGCAAATGCTCTACCACTAAGCCACATCCCCAGTCCTCTACTTCAAAAAAATTTTAACTATCCCATGGGATATAGAGTACGTATAAGAGTAGAGAATTCTAACCATGAGTAAGATTTGCTGAATTTTTAGATTGTCTCACAATATCACTCCACTGTCTTCTGGTGTATTTTTGTGACATTAGTGGACAGTAAATATATCATATTCTTTCTGTCTTAAGACTTTGTTTCTATTTTTAGTTCCTAGCTATTTGCCTATGAGGCATTGTGGTAGTTTAAATCCTCCAAAAAGCAGACACCAAGACATAATTAGATTGGAATGGATATACTGGGGCAAACTCCCAGGAGGGTAAATGGAGAGGTTGCAGGAGTCTGAGACATATCCTAATATAGGAAAGGAGTACCCTTTGGGCCTGTCTCAGGCGAGGTGTCGTGAAAATAGGGTACACATCTCCTGTGAGAGAGGGGAGATAGAAGGTCAAGTAGCAAAGATCTTAAAATAGTGTTGTTGTAAGAACGTTTTCACAAGGCCAGTGAATTCTCCAGTCAGAACTCCAAATCAGCATTACCTTACAAGAATGGGATTTAGTATCTTTGCTGGGCCTGTCATTGGATGGGAGCCAAGTCTAAGCACAAATGTGTTAGTGGATTCAGAGCACAGCAGCTGAAGCCATCAGTTATATGTCAGCTCAGTTCTTTTATTCTTAGGTAGGATGTTTGGATTCTTTCCTGTGCTTGTGTGATTCAGTATTCGCCCAGACGTTTGGGCATTTCTCAAGCAAGGTATTTTGAAGGTTGGGTACTCGTCTCCTACCATCTTCTCTTCCACTGGGCAAATCCCCTTAGAATCTGCATGATCTCGGTTCTAACACCAGGATCAAAAACAAGAACTTTTTTTTAAAAAAAATTTCCCCCAGAGTTTACAGTTGTTAAATGTAAAAGAATAAGTCCATTAAGAACTAACTTGGTCATATTAGAAGCAGAATCGAGAGTTATCTATTAAAATAGGTCAAGTGGGTGACAGATGAATAAACTTGAAGAAAAGTACTGAAATGATCAGACTCCTGTTAAAAAGCTATAACAGTAATTCAAGCTGATGAAGACTTCATGTTAGCAAGGAGGATGAAGTCAATGAGTTAAGAGAATAATCTGAGGTACAATAAATTAATTCCATGATTAATACATGGGAGATGGTCAAAGTATAAAATATTCTTAAATTATATACTGTTAAAGCTTGACAGCATTAACAAATGGAGTTGACTCTATTTCCCAGAACATTCTGTAGTTTATCAGTCGAGGATGGACAGACCACCCTACTTCACACAATCAATTCCTCATGTAACCAGGTTCTATTCAGTTTGTTGATCTACCATTACTAGAGTGTTTTCCTAGTTTTTATAGCCAAAATAAAGTCATCACTCTGTGCATGTTTTATCCTGTGGGAAGAGAGAAACAGCAAGTAGAGGACAAGCAATATCAAGTTAAATGTATACAAGTTACAAAAAACCATATCTGTTCATATCCCAATGATGATCATGTGGCCACACAAAATTACAAGGGAACACGAGAAACACGGTCTCTAGTGGGACAGTCGATGCTTGGAGAAGGCTGAGGGCTTTATTAGTAAAAGGAACAAAAGCAGCTTGTCATTATTTAACCACTTTGGCAGCTAGGTACTAGGTTCTTGTGAGAACCTTTTTTTCTTTTTTTCCCCTGCTACAGAGCAAATGTTTCCCTTCCCCAGGGGAAACAACCAAAGTTCCACCCTCATCCAAACTCTGAATCTAACAAAATGTTCAGGATCTGTGGGTAGCTGAAATACTAAAAGAAGAAGGAAAGGCTGAATGCTGGGAAATATCTATGCTTCAAATACATTATTTGGCAAGTTCTCTCTACCGTTCACTCATAGAAGATGTGGAGGCAAGAGAAGAGGGTGTGACCACAGCATAGTCACAATTTAAGCATGCCAAATATGGGTCCACAGTGTACTAAATGGAATTATAGGAGTACTGCAATGACTGCAATTTGTGCCAGCTGTATAACAGCCTCCTGTAGCCCTGCTAGGCACAATGGCACAAGCCTCTAATTCCAGCAACTCAGGAAGCTAAGGCAGGATTGCAAGGTTGAGGACAGCCTCAGCAACTTAGTGTGACCCTGTCTCAAAATAAAAATTAAAATGGGCTGGGGACATAGCTAGTGATAAAGTTAAATCCTCAGTACAACTTAACAAGAAAAAAAAAAAAGGCCTCATGTAGACCTGTCAGATTCACAAGGGAGTACAAACACGGGGATAAAGGAAAGCATAACAATGATAGTAATGCTAGAAAAGAGAAATAAAAAGCATTTGTTCATCCATGTAAAGCTGATTTAACATAACATCTATATATTTTTAATCTACATAACATCTATATATTTTTAATCTGGTAATCATTTCTTGTGATAAAATATTATAAAGAAAAGCATTAATAAACAACTTCACATTTAAAAAACTACAAAATATACTCAAATGATACCAGATGTAGAGCTGAATAATGAAAGAGTTTTAAACTGGAAATCTGAAGGAAACCTTGAAATATTTATTGTACCTATACTGGGAAAAATGAAAACATTTTCTAGATTATGCTATATATAGTTAACTTTATCCCAACTAAATACTAGCATTAGTTACATACACTTTAATTCCAAAGCATCACATTTTAATCATATTTTCTGAGAATATAAAGATTAAAATATATTTTCAAATAAAACAACATACTTAAGCAGCTTCAAAGTTATCTTTCCACACAGAATTGAAAGATTTGAATTTGCTTTCTTTTATTATCCCAGCAAATATTACACTAGAGGAAATGATTGGGAAAATACAAATAGATTCATTAAAAACACAGGCTGATTATTCATTCTATTACATTCAGAAGTATGCAAAACAAATCAATTATATTGCAAAGCTGTAATTCTCTTTTCTAACAAAGCATTGTTTTATAAAACTGTAGTGTTGCCATTGATTCATTTTAATACAAAATACTTATATACACAATACAATATAAAAGTAAACTGTATAGTGCCTTCCACGAAGAGATATATTAAGGCACATTACAATATACCAATATGTTGACCCAAATTTTTACTTTTTGATTTAGATTAAGACAAAACAGGGTAAATGCTTCACTTTAAATACCAAAGGAATTTTTTGTTTATTAAAGAAAAACTTCTAAAGTACCTTGGGTAACAGCAGCAGCAATATCTAGAAATCCTCCCACTGTACTCTAATTTCTAACATATTATCAAGTCAGAATAAAACATTTCCACTCACAGTTTTGCACTTTGCAACAGCAGAAGGTAATAACTTTTTAAAAAAGTCAATCTCAAAGTGACTTCTTAGTCATACATTCTATAGTTCTATTACAAATAAGAAAGTAGAAAAGATACAGCAATAGGGCCTGCCTTAAAATGTTACTGGATAATACATAACAATATCTACAATCACATAATTATAGAACATATTTTATAAATACTATTGATATGCACAATGGGGGTAACTATAAGACAGACAGCCAAGTTTTTAATGAGAAAATTACTTTAAAAAGAAAATATATAGAACCAATGTTTTTACTCCATTTGATTTGAGAACATCCAGATTTTTTGTTTTTGTTCTCATCTTTTTGGTAGGAAGCACCAAATTCTATACTGGAAGAACTGGATATGGTTGGGGTATATATCCAAACTATTAAAACAGCAGATACCAATGGCCTGTATACTGTTTCAGACAAGCACAATTAAAAGAATACAGAGTATGTAGTGTCTGTTATATTTGAGAAAAGGGGCAATACAGATTGTGGGGAGGAGAAGACAGCACCTTAAGTTTTCCTATAATGTAAATGTAACAAAGTTGGTTTTCTACTGTATTGCACCACAGTCCAGAAGTAAAACAATTACATGAAAATTTAATATCACTGAAAAAATTTCAAAGAACAATGTGAGTACCAAATTAAAAATTCTTGAACTAGTTTGTTTTGCATAGGATTTTACAGAATTAAACAATGTTACGTTACAGTGAAGACTGCCACCTTATAATTTCTTATAATTCTTATTTTCTTCTTATAATTCTCTGATCTGAAATCCTTTAGAAATCTTTCTCTATCAAGCCTGAAATGAGCCAAACATTTTAGTACCCTCAAAATGGTATGTTTAAAACACCTTAGCCATCTACCAGCAAGAAAGAGGTATTCATAGGGTCATTGTAGCATATGCTACAGAACTTTCTCATCACAAATTATCAGTACTTATACAAGATGTACTAATTTTAGTATTGATTAGTAAATTAAAAATAAAGTTATTAGTTCCGTAGGCCAATTTTCTTACAGGACAGAGGTCCTTAAACTATACTGTGACAGGTTTCAACATGCCCAGAATCTCCTAAAATTGCGTGCAACATTTTATGCATATGTGTTGTTAGTACTTTTTTTCTGGGACCAGAGTCCATAGCTTTCATCAGATTCTCAAAAGAACTAGTGACCCCAAAGATCCATTAATACATGGCAGTGGTTTTCAAGAGGGCCACCTACAGAAAGGTGGGAAGTGTGAACCAATAAATGTTTTCCCCTCCCCCCAATTCAAACAAGACAGCTTTGCTTTTAATTTTTCTACACATATGGTCTCCATTAGCTTTTCTTTTTTTAAGAGAGAGAGAGGGAAAGTGTGTGAGAGAGAGAGAGAGAGAAAGAAACAATTTTATTTAGTTTTTCATGTGGCTTTCTTTGCTCTGACACTTCATTGTGTACATGGTGCTGGGGTTTGAACCTGCGTCCTTGCACATGCCAGGCAAGCTCCAGCCCTCCATTAGCTTTTACAATGAAGAAAACTGGAAGTCTATAAATCACTAAAATTATGCATTTTATCTACAGAGATAAGTTTTGATAAAACAATTGCATATCAATGAAGCTTAAGCAGAAGGCAATAAAATACAAACTTTACTAAGGTTAGGATAGAGCCCAATTCCCCTTCCTAAAAGATCAATCTGTATGTATTTTGGTATGTAACCACCATTATATAAATAGACACATTGAAAAACGTTATTAACCTTAAATAAGTTAGGAAACCTGAATTTTTTACTAAGACCACTATGTAACTTCCTGACTACTAATGGTCATCACAATTAAGAGTTAATAATTATTTTTCTCACCAGTTAATCTACACTTAGGTAAAATATTGCCAAAAAGCCACTTTTCCTTTGCCAATAACAATCTGTATATGCAACACTGTTCTGAAAGGGGAAAGATACATCATTGACATAATCAAAACTAGTCATTACACAGAGAAAGTACTTTTTTCCTCGTGGTGCTGGGATTGAAGCCAGAGCCTGATGTGTGCTAGACAGGCAATCTACCACTGAGCTACATCCCTAACCCCTAGAAAAAGTACTCTTTTTAGCAAGTATGCACAAATAATTTGTAATCAAAGTTTTATATAAACAAAGTTAATTTCTCTACTTAGGATGATGGAACAACTTTTTTAAGTTTCAAAGTAACAATATGAAAGATCTTAGCTTTCAATATTTGAAAATTTTGATTATGGCAACTTTGTTCCCTTTTAAAACGTGAAAGCAGCATTAATACCAATATGAAAGAAAACTTTTAGTGCTTTGGCTTCTTTTAAAGCCAGTAATTATTGAGAAAAAAAATGGTTGAGGATTAAATATTCCATGGAGCAAGGAAAAATGATAAATGGTGTTATTTTTCCTTTTGATGAACATATTGTTTCCAACTTGTATTGATTAGTTTCAGCATATGACTTATATAGATTATCATTAGCCTGGGAAAACTCTCCAAAAAGATGGCTTAATTTCTCTAGCTTATTTTGTACCAAAAACAAGGTTATGAAAGAAGAAAGAGCTCTGTAAATGAGTATGTCTCATATTTGGTTAAAGCAAGATTAAAAAAAAAAACTAAACCTGTTTCAGAAAAATTTCAAAAACTCTTTGAAATTTAAAATTAATTAGCATATATACAAATAGATACCAGGTTTTTCCTTTAAAACAAAGCACTATTTTTTTATTTTTAAGTACTTTAAGTACCAAGAACTGACTATAAGATTCAGTTCATAATTTACTTTCCTTATAACAATTTTTTTCTACATTACTGATTTAAAAGGCTGGAATAAATTAACATTTTAAAAGAATTATTTCCATAATTTAGGAAAATAAAATATTGTACACAGAGCACACATATATAGCTCTGCCACATTGCATAATTTTACACTCAGAATTAAAAAAAAAAACAAAACCCTGCATCTCAGGCCTTTTTCCAAATCCTCATTACAACTATTACCTAGTGTGTTAAACATACACTAGATCACGATTTTTGATCTCTGAGCCTGTTTGTTGATCTTCATCATCCGACTGTTGCTCTGAGCTTTGTGAATTAATGTAGTCATATTCAATAGGCTTTGGATAATTATATGGGTAGCCATTGTCATCAAAAAACCTCCGAAAGGTAAATTCATAGAAAGCATGTTCAGGGTGCTTTCCATTTTTATACCATCCATTGAGAGTGTCATTTACATTTTCTTCCTCATTATCATCACTCCATAACTTATCAGGATCAACAGGATCAAAATTTGATGTATCCGTTGGGTGTGTGATTTTAGGAATGTATGAAGCAGACTGCTGTCTCAGATCACTGGAGAAATCAATTGTTTTAAAAAATGGATGAGCTTTTATTTCATCAGCACCGTTCTTCCCTAAGCGGTCTTCTGGTCCTCGGCAAAGTTTAACAATTAGATCAGAGGCTTCAGGACTCAGTTTAGCTTGTGGAGGAATGTGAAGAGATGTCTGCCAATTGATAACCTTTAAAGAAGATTTTTAAAAATTAGGAGGGAAGAGATGAAAACCAAAGATTTCCTCAAAGTTTGTGACTAAAGTCTTACTGGACTATTTGTTTTTTTTACATAAATTGCAGAGTATTTCACCCTTCATATCTTTAAAAATGAATAATTGCTGGGAAATTACTTTTTCTCCTGTCCCCTCCTCTCAAGGCAACTTATGCTCACACCACAAGACTCAGAATGATTTTTACCTCATCTGTTACATCCCTCTAGTAGAAATGGCTACTTCCACTCCTTGACTCTTTCTGCCCTGAACAATATACTTACTTTAACATAATACTTATAATCTGTGGTACCTATTTGTCTGTATCCTATTGGAGTGCAATATTACATAAGGCTACGAATTGTACTTTAATTGTCTTTATATTTCCCAGTACTTGGCAAATTGCCTGGCACATAGTAGGTATTCATAAACCCATTTTTCTTTATTCATGTAGGTACAAATCAGTAACTATGGAGGGAAGAAAAATAAATTCCAATGTTAATGTCTATTCATTTTGAAGTCTTATCCTAGGTTAGAAAAAGGAGATACCTCAACTAAACACAGTGTTTAAAACATTCTGTTAAGAAAAAATAATGATATAATATTTGTACGTGGTTCCAGCACTTATTTCAGACAGGAGAAATGAAAATATATAACCAGAAGGATTTTTTTTTTTTTTGGGGTACTGGGGATTAAACCCAGGGGTGTTCTATCCCTGAACTACACACCCCTAACCCTTTTTATTTTTTGAGACCGGGTCTTGCTAAGTTGCTGAGGCTGGACTTTAACTAGCAATTCTCCTGCCTCACACTCCGAAGTGGCTGGCAGTTCAGGCATGCACACTATACCTAGCTCATTTTTTATTATAAGGAACATTCAGAAATCTTTAGCTTATGGTTAAAAAGACAAGACACATCAAAAGAGTCAGTTAATTCAAAGATGGATCAATATAAATTATGTAAACCAAAGCACTGAGAGAATAAACTGGAATAAAAAAAATAAGGCACAAAAGAAAGGAAGGGCAGTTATCAAATGAATATCATATGTATAATAATTAGAATCTCAGGAGGAGAGAAGAAAGCCGAAGAAATCTTTGAAGAGATTACATAATCTGACAAAAGTCATCAACCTGTAATTCAGTAAGTTTAGTGAACCCTGAACTAAATAAATATGAAGAAAACTACATATAGGTGCATATTGTCAACCTGAAGAAAATCAAAGAAAAAGAACCATTCTACAAGCAGACAGAGAGAGGTTCCAGTTTTTAGGAAGATAAATTATTCTCTCATCTTTTCACAACAATGCAGCTATTAGAGAAAATGCCCGAGTAGCTACTTGAGCCTGTGAAATAGATAGCAACAGGCAGACGGCAAGGAAAGGAGGACCCACGGTCTCGCTGAACCTGGTGGCGAGCTTACCACTTTTTCTCTTGCTCCCCAGACTAAACTCAACAAAACATAGAGAAGGCTCCACAGAGTGCTAGGAGATGCACTACTAGCTCAGGCTCAGGGAGTTCCACGAAAAGGTTTCTTGGCAGCAATACAAGTGGACACAGGGCCTGTAGACACTGAAAACTCTTGGAATCTTTTTTTCAAACTGCAAATAAAATTATGCAGCATGTGGTTCCAAGAAGATGGTTCAAGCCAGGTATTGTATGCACACCTATAATACCAGTGACCTCTTGAGGGTGAGGTAGGAGGATTACAAATTTAAGGCCAGCCTCAACAATTTATGACAAGGCCCTGAGCAACTTATTCAGACCCTGTCTCAAAAAATTAGTGTAATTCAGTGGTAAAGGGCCCCTGGATTCAATAACTAATACCAAACAAGAGAAGATGGGAGCTGGGGTGGTGGCTTAGCAGTTAAGAGTGCTTGCCTGGCATGTGTAAGGACCCAGGTTCAAGCCCCAGCACCACTTACACAACTAGGTATCAGAAAACAAGACCCAGATAAAAAAAATAAAGTTGATTCTCTCTCTCTCTCCCTTTCCTTCTAAAAAAAAAAAAGAGAGAGAGAGAGATGATTGAATATCTGTTGTTTATTTTCTCTCTGTCCTTTTGCTACCTTGTTCTGAATGCCGGTGCATTTATGAGATATATGGCATAGTGGGGGAAAATAAAGCCTCCCTTTCTAGTTAGAAAACTGAAAAGGGGGGGCTGGAGCAGTGGCTCGACAGTTACAGCACTTGCCTGGCATGCTCAAGTACAAGGGTTCCAACCCCAGCTCCCATGTACACAAGTGTTGGAGCAACGAAAGCCATGTGAAAAACTCAATAAAAATTGATTCTCTCTGTTTCTCTCTCTCTCCCTGTACTTCTCTCTAAAAAAAAAAAAAAAGAAAAGAAAAGAAAACTGAAAAGAGGGACTGGAACTGTGGATCAGCAGTTACAGGTTACGCTGCTTGCCTGGCATGTGCAAGGATGTGGGTTCAAACCTCAGCACCATATAAACAATGAAGTGTCCAAGCAATGAAAGCCACATGAAAAACTAAAAATAAAATTGATTCTCTCGCTCTCTCTGTCCTTCTAAAAAAAAAAAAAACCAAAAAGTTGAAAAGGGGAGGCCCTTATCCTGCCTCCACAACGGTGAGTGGGAGTAGTGCTGGGCTGTCGGCGGCAAATCAGAGTGCAGCGAGGGAGACCATGGACATTATGCTTGACATTTCAAGACTTCTGAGTACTGGCTTAGATATGGGAACACTATCTACTTGTATATGGCTATATGAACAAAGAATCAACCCAGAAGCTTTATCGTAGGTTATTGAAGAACTTTGGAAGGCTACTAAAGGCTGCTGAAAATATGACAAGTGACTTTCTGGAGAGATTCTGATGAGATATGTCAAACTCCTCAAAAGGATTTGAAGATTGCATTGTAGTCAAGAATGTACAGTGAGGGCTGGAGTGGTGGCTCAGCGGTTTCGGCGCTTGCCTGGTAAGCACGAGGACCCAGGTTCAAACCCCAGCACCACATACACAACTGAGTGTTGGAGCAACTAAGGCCATGTGAAAAACTAAATAAAGTTGTTTCTCTCTTTCTCTGTCTCTCTCACTGTCCCTCTCTCTTTAAAAAAAAAAAAATTGTAAAACCATAGCTTTATAAATCAGTGGAGAGTGGCTTATTCAGAACTATCAAATGTGCTTGCATGGCAACTACTTTTTTTTTTTTTTAATAGCCCTAATGTTCTGGCATTACTATGCTTATATTTATGTATTCCTTATTTAGAGCTCTGCTAGCTTCAGGGTTTTTTTTATAATTTTATTTATTTATTTATTTATTTATTTTTAAAGAGAGAGGGACAGTGAGAGAGAGACAGAGACAGAGAGAATCAATTTTTATTGACTTTTTCACATGGCCCCAGTTGCTCTGGCACTTAGTTGTGTATGTGGCTTGCTGGGGTTTGAACCTGTGTACTTGTGCATGCTGGGCAAGCACTGTAACCACCAAGCCACCGCTCCAGGCCCTAGCTTCAGTTTTCTAAGCAGTCTATCTATTAGATATGCTCATCTGCTATGTCTGGTTGAAATATAGTGGAACCCATCAGTAGTGATGTGTAGTAGTTATGACCTGTTGACATTTCCATTATAAATTCTGAACTGTTTATGCATATTAACTTGATTTATGTTGTATCAGGCTGAAAGTTGACAGTATTTTAGCCAGCATGTATGAATCTGTATTTAAATTCCTTATTATACCAGAATCTTGTGTTTTTAAAATCAGAGACACAAAACATTTTTTATATTCTGCTAAAGAATATTTAGTTTTTTGAACAGTTTTTTTGGGCAGTTAATAATGTGAACTAGATCATTTTTGTATTGACTGAAAAATAAAACTTCTAGAAATTCAGATTTTAAAAGTAATAACAGTACTCAGCCTAATATATATTGTTTGTAGTTTGAGTCATTTACATCCAATAAGAATATTCATTGAAAATATTTTTCTAAGTTTTATATCCTATAAATAAAGGCCTAAAAAATAAAGTATAAAATGAAACATAGCTAACATGCAAAATTCCATTTTATTTTTATATAATAAAGTTAGAATAAATAAGAATGCTTATCTAATAAATATGATGTGGATATATAATAAATCACTAGATAGGTGACGTGTTTCCATAAATAAGTAATCTTTTCTGGAGAAATAAGAATTTTCAGTCATCAAGGAAAAACTAATGAAACGTGAATGAGGAATTATAATGGTCTTTCTTAAATAATTTTGTGTCATTATTTTTACCCTTAAAATTATAACTCATCAAAATAATTCAAAAATAAATTTTAGAAAATTTAGGATGGTATTGGTTCTGTTCCTGTAACAGAATGTAAGTAGAATTTTTTTCAAGGTTACTATGGATTTAATCTCATTGTATTGTTTCTTAAATCTTAGATTTTGTTAGATATTTGAGAAACAAGAATTTGTAAAAAGCATTTGAATGATGTTAAACTCTGCAAATAGTCCATGCTATTTATAAATCAAAGGGAATATATTTTTTACAAACTCCAAAATGTATATCTACTTCTAGGCCATAAGAGGTAACTGTTTTATGATTTTATAGAATAAGTTATTTACATGTGAAGCAAAGTAGGAAAATATATTGAGAAAGGATTATGCTTACAGAGACCTTTTTCTTTTTTTAAACAGAGAGGGCCAGCGAGAGAGAGAGAGAGAGAGAGAGAGAGGATCAATTTTATTTAGTTTTTCATGTAGCTTTCATTGCTGTGACACTTTGTTGTATACGTGGTGCTGGAGTTCAAACCCATATCCTCTCGCATGGCAGGCAAGTGCCGTAACTGCTGAGCCACTCACTGTTCCAGCCCCTATAGAGACCTCCTTAATGTGTCATATTTCTGAAATGTTTTTCTTGGCAGTACTAGGGATTGTATGTATGTATGTATGTATGCATGCATATATGTATGTATGTGTGTATTTATATATGGGTCTGATGTTGCCCAGGCTAACTTTGAACTTATGATCGATCCTCTTGCCTCAGCCTCCCAGACAGTTGGGATTAGGCTTGTGTCACTGCTTCTGGCTTTAAACATATATATATATTTTTTTTAAACTTTATTTAGTTTTTCACATGACCTCAGCCGCTCCAACACTTAGTTGGGTACGTGGTGCTGGGGTTTGAACCCGGGTCCTCGTGCTTGCTAGGCAAGCGCCAAAACCACTGAGCCACGGCTCCAGCCCCATAAACATATATTTTTAATACACATATAAATAAACTTTAAGAAATAAAATGATACAATTCCAGTGTTGTGTATATTGATAATAACCAAAAAAAAATTTTTTTTGGTGGTACTGGCAGACATTTTTGATCATGCTTCTGTGAATTCAATTGTATTTCTTTAGGTAGCCTATAAATATTAAGATGCTTATAGGGGATGGAGTGGCGGCTCAGTGGTTGTGGTGCTTGCCTGGCTTGCATGAGTATGCAGGTTCAAACCCCAGCACCATGTACACAACAAAGTGTTGGTGCAACGAAAGTCACATGAAAAACTAAATAAAAATTGATTCTCTCTAAAAAAGATGCTTATATTGTATAATTGAGGATTAAAGATAGGTTATGTAATTTACAATTTAAATTAGGCTTGAGGTATAAATTGGAATACTTCTCCTTGGTAGTGATAGAAGATATATTAACACTGCCTCAGGCTTTAAGACAAAGTTGGCGGGGTTGGAGAGGGTATAGTTCTTGCCTGGCAGGAGAAGGGACGTGGGTTCAAACCCCAGCACCAGGTACACAATGAAGTACTGGAGCAAGGAAAGCCACATGAAAAACTAAAAATTGATTCTTTCTCTCTCATTTTAAAAAAACAAAAAACAACAACAAAAAAAGGTTAGCAATTCAAATAAATGTGAGATGATATTTTTCTATACTGAATAAGAGCTTTTCTACCAAGTAGATAATTATCATTGTGAAATTTATGTACATGTTCCAAATGCGCATAATTTTGCAAAAACTGAATCAATGCCAGTTTTAGACATTTAATTAAAATTAAAAATTCAAAGGAAAAATAAAACTGAAAAGGGGAGCTCCAGGGAACTACAAAGTACTGTGGACACCTTGAAGAAGTGAGGAAATGCACCCCATGAAGTTGTTCATGAACTACTGAGCTCACCCTTCAAACTATATCTACCTGGAACTGATTCTAAAGAATACACAAAGTCAGGCATGATGGTGCCACTGGATGATCCCAAGTTCAAGGTCAGTCTCAGCAATAGTGAGACTCTACTTCAAAATGAAAAATAAAAAGGCTGTCACTTGTTGGCAATGCATACCTGGTTGCAATTCCCAGCAGACGGAGAAAGTTGAAGGGGCTTAAATTAAGAGAACACAGAATAGGATAAACCCTAAGAAATCCATAATTTCTTACATTATTACAATACTGAAAATTAAAGAAAAAATTATTGAAAGCGGCTATAGAAAAACAGCATATATAGTAGGTAGCAAGGTTCGAATACCAGCTCTAAGTACTTGACAGTGAAAACAGTATGTATTTTCTAGTCACTGAAGCAAGCACAAATGAAACTATATGAGGGGAGAAGTCAAAAACAGCAGAGGGAGATGTCACAGACAATGGCCTTGTAGGAAGGTTGGGAGATCTGTCCTTCCATTAAAACCACCATTAAACTGTAAAATTGTAATCAGAACAAACTATTTTGGAATTCTAGAAACTGATCAGACGCATACAATAATCAGGAATGCTTTATGAAGGGAGAGACTTCAAATTTGCTAAGACAGCAGCATATATAAATGAACTGCCATCCACCATTCCTTAGTCCAGCTGTGGACACGGGACTGTAGCCTTCCTGGAGGAGCTGGTTGGTGCCAGCGTGGGCAGTAAGTTCCTTCTGATCCAAAAACTGGGGCTTGTACATTTTGGTTGGTCTTGCAGATTCCCTGAGGGGCTTGTCAAGATGCCTATAGGTTGTTTCAATTCATTCTGGAAGATTTAAATAGACACACTTCCTTTTTTAATCCAGACAAGAAAAATCTGTCAAGTCACTGTCCTGGGTTGTTGTCTTACTGTTGAACTTCAAAAATTCTTTATATAATGTAGTTAAAAGCTCTGTGCTGGCTATGTAATTTGCACATATTTTGATACATGATTTCCCTCATATTGCAGTTTGCCATTTCATTCTCTTGACTATGTCTCTAGAAAAGTAAAAATTCTTAATTTTGATGAAGTCCAATACATCAACTTTTTCTCTATGGATCAGGATTTTGATGTTTTTCCTAAAAACTCTTCATTTAGTCAGACAAGGTGGTGCATGCCTGTGATCCCAGCAGCTTGGGAGGCTGAGGTAGGCGGATCACAAGCTCAAAAGCCAGCCTCAACAACTTAGTGAGGCCCTAAGTAACTAAGTGAGACTCTATCTCAAAAAATAAAAATAAAAAAAGGCTAGGGAGGAGGTTTAGTGGTTAAGTACCCCTGGGTTCAATCCCTGGTACCAAAAAACAAAAACAAAAAAACCTCTTTTCATTTTATCCCAGGCCACAAAGCCTTTCTCTTATGTTTTCTTCTGGAAGTATTATAGCTTTATGTCTTATCTCTTTCTGTTCAGCTCCAGCCCATTTTTGTTTGTTTGTTAGTTAATGGGGATTGAACCCAGAGATGCTTTACCTCTGAGCTACATCCCCGGCCCTTTTACTTTTTTGAGACAGGGTCCTGCTGAATTGCTTAGGGCCTGCCTAAATTGCTAAAGCTGGCCTTGAACTTGCAATCCTCCTCTCTCAGCATCCTGAATTGCTGAGATTATAGGCGTGTGCCACCATGCCCAGTATGTATGACCCATTTTGAGTTAACCTTTATTCATGGTGTGAGCTCAATTGAGGTTCAAGGGTTTTTGTGGTATATGGCCAATTTTTCCTATACCATTTTCAAAAACTATCCCTTCTCCCTTTGTACTTTTGTCAAAGATCAAATGGCCATATTATTGTGGTACCTACACTCTCTACTTTGTTCCATTGATCTATGTGTGTATCCTTTTTTGCCAACACCACACTGAATTACTGCAGTTTCATAGTAAGTCTTAAAATAAGGTGGTTGATTCCTCCAACTCTGTTCTTTCTAAAAATTGTTTTTGGTCAGGCATGGTGGCACACACTACATGGTGGCCCAACTACTGGGCAGTTAAGATAGAAGAATAAGCAAGTTAGATGCCACCCTGGACAACTTGGCGAAACTTGACTCAAAATAAAATTAAGAAAGGATTGGTTGGGAGGGGCTGGAGCAGTGGCTCAGCAGTTGGCATGCATAAGGACCCCAGTTTGAACCCCAGCACCACATATGCAACTAAGTGTTGGAGAAACAAAGGCCACATGAAAAAATAGTAAAATTGATTCTCTCTTAAAAAAAAGAAAGAAAGAAAGAAAGTGTGGAGATGCAACTCAGTGGTAGAATGCTTGACTATGTGTGAGGCTCTGGGTTCAATCTCCAATACTGTCAAAAAGTTTTTTTTTAAAAATTGTTTTTGCTATTTTAGCTCCTTCACTGCTTCATATATATTTTAGAATCAGCGAATCTGTATTTACAAAAAATTCTCCAGAAATTAATTTGGGGAAAATTGATAGCTTCACTATGTTGAGTCTTCTAATCCATGAACATGGTATGTATGTCCACTTACTTAGGCCTCACTCACTTATTAATTTTTTAAGCTTTTTTTTTTTTTTTGTAGAATTCCTGGGGTTTTTTTCTATAGAAAATTATGTAATATATGAATAGGGTAATTTTTTTTATTTCTTCCTTTCCAATCAGTACACCTTTTACTTCTTTTTCTTACTACTTGCATTAGCTAATAAGATTTCCAGAACATAAGATTGCTGAGAGTGCATATCCTTGCCTTAGTCTCAATCTTATGAGAAAGCTTTCAATTACATACACACACACAGATATGTATATATTTACATAAATGTAGTTGTGTACAATATTAAAATGAAGACAAAATGAAAACACTCTGAAAAAACGGACCTATTGAAAATAGAAGGGAGACTAGTAGTGTAGGGGCAGGTGATTAGAAGAGGGGAGGAAAAGGAGAGATACAGGGGAATAAAACAGACCAAATGAATACTATGTGCACGTACAAATCACACTGAATCTCACTATTATGTTCAAGCATAATGCCCCAATGCAATTTTTTAATTTTTAAAATTTTTTAATTTTTAAAAAAGTGATATACTTTGAGACAAACTTGAGGGAATACTATAAGAAATTCTAAAACAAATTTTAAAATATGTTTGATGACAGTAGTAGTTACACCTTTGAGATGTGTGTCATAGAAGAGATGTTATCTCAAGACACTCTCAAAAAATAACAATGATGATGAGTTAACCAGGCTTCAGAAAGGAAAGAAAGTATGGGAGATAGGAGGAAGACAGACATTCCATTCAGAGGGAATAGCATAAATAAATAACAGAGGAAAAATTTAGACTTTAACCTACATAGAAAGGAAACATAAAGAGTTTTAAATGGGATAATGTTATGATCAAAACTGGGAGTAGTTTCGCAATTAAGTACAAGAGGTACTTACAAGCGGAGATACAGATAGTTTTTACTTTGGCACTAGAATGTATATGGAAGACAATTAAGCCAGGAGGCAGCGGCTGACAAAAGCAAACTGTAATGAGTCTAGAGACTAAAGAACTTTATGAGGATAAAGCAAGTGTAGTGTGTCTGTAGGATAATAAGAGTATAGTCACATTATAGAAAGGGTAGACATGAGTATTGTGATGGTGAGATGATGAAGACTAGAATTCATACATGGAGTCTCTCTCCTCCTTTCTCTCTCTCCCTGTTTCTCACACTCCCTCTCTTCCTCTTGCTCTCTCTCCCTTATAGCTACTATAGATCAAAACCTCTGAAACTGAGAGCCCAAATAATCATTTTTCCTCTTAAAAAAAAAAATTCATGCATGGAATTTTAATGAGTTCAATATATCCTATAAGATCATTCTTCAGATTAAGATACTCTAAATGAAATACAGATTGAACAGCCCTAATCCAAATATCCAAAATCTGAAATGCTCTAAAGACACAAGGGGCTGGGGAAATAGCTCAGTGCGAAGAACTGCCTAGCATGTACAAGGTCCTGAGTTTGCTCCCTAGCACTACAACAAGCAAAACAACAAAATAACCACCAAGGCACAGTGAAAATATATAAAATTACCTTCAGTCTATGCTTGGTGAGGTTTAATAAAAAAATAAATGAATTTTATATTTAGACTTGGGTATCATTCCCAAGATTATACATATGCAAATGCAAATATTTGAAAAATCTAAAGAAAATATGAAATCTGAAAAATTTTTGCCCTTGAGTGTTTCAGATAGGGGATACTCAAAACTGTACTAATAAATGAAGGTCTATGGTGTTGGGGCTTTGTGATAATCCTTTTGGCATAGATTCTATACCTTACCTTCATTTGTGTTTCTAATGGTGTCTGTGCCAAGAACGGAGGTTGTCCCACCAACATTTCAAAAAGAATAACACCAACACTCCACCAATCACATAACTGTGTATATCCTAAAGTAAGATACCAAAATTATATAGTTATTCATAAGCACTCTTTAAAATACTCATAATTAATACAACTACATTAAACCATCAATTTACACTTTAAAATACTTTTATCATTATCATAAACCTGAAAAATAAGGAATATTCTAGTGTAATTTTTTTTGTTGTTCTAAAGGTCTACTGAGATTATTTATTAAAAAATGCTTTACCTGTTCGCAGCAATACTTCAGGCGCAATATAATTGGGAGTCCCAACCAAAGAATGTGCTAGGCACCGCTGGTGCTGGCGTGCAGCTCTCCGCTCTAATGGCTTTAATCTATCTCCACATCGACAGTTTGAGGGATCACCCCATTCATTACTAAAATCCATGCTATCTTGCCGTGGATGGTCACCTGCACAGGAAAAAGAAAAACAATTAATGAAAGCAACAAGGACAAAAGTAAACCTTAAGTCTGTTTAATCATCTAATATGATGATGTTAACAACATTCTCTCTTGTGACAATGAACCACAGTACATGCCAAATCACTGATGGTGTTTATTACTGACTAGGGTTTGTTTTCTTACATATGAAATTGAAAGACTCAGTAATTTATTCAATGTTAAATGATAACAATAAGTCATGAGTAGGTAGAATTAAGAATGGCCAGGCACAGTGACACATGCCTATGATCCCAGGGACTGAGGAGGTTGAGGCTAAGTTTGAGGACAGCTCAGCAACTTAGTGAGGCCCTAAGCAACTCAGACCTTTTCTCAAAATAAAAACCAGCAGCTCACTGGTAAAGCTTCTGGGTTCAATCCCGAGAGTACATGCATACATAAAAATTAAGTCAGATTGCTCCTTTACTATTCTGGGCAAATTTTCAAATTAGATCAGTGGTTCATTCCTTCAACAAATAACAATAATAACAATTCAGGCAGCTTACACTCTATACTCTAGTATGGAAAGAAACACAACAAATACACATTAAAACTGATGATAGAGCTGAAGATACAACTTAGTGTCAGAACAGATATTTTGCATGCATAAGACAGTAGATTTACTCCCCAGCAAAACCAGAAAAAGAAGAAGAGGAAGTTGGAAAAAAAAAAAAAAAAGAGGCTAGGTTTGGTGGTGGATGCCTACATTTCCAGCTACTCAGGAGAATTTAAACGTCAGCCTCAGCAATATAGCAAGACTCTGTCTTTTTAAAGAAAGGAAAAAGAAACCGTGCATCATCCCACAGAGAGAATCAACACAGATAAGACAAATGTGACTGGACAACTACATTAGAATCATTAGACTGGGTGACTGGGAGACTGAGAAGGTAGTACTTGCTAAGGTATAAAAAGCTGGGTGTGAGCCAGATACAGTGGTGCACACCTGTAACACCATCAACTCAGGACCCTAAGATACAAGGATCACAAGTTTGAGACTACTCTCAGCAACTTAGTGAGATTCTGTTTCAAAATAAAAAGTAAAAAGGGCTAGGGATATGGCACTCTGTGGTAAAGCACCCCTGCATTAAATCCCCAGGAAAAAAAAGCAAACAAAAAAGATGGGTGTGGTGGCACATGCCTATAATCCCAGCTACTCAGGAGGCTGAGGCAGGAGGATCTTAAGTTTGAGGTGGCTTACTGAGACCCTGTCTCAAAATGAAATAAAATTAAAAGGCTGGGGATGTAGCTCACTGTCTAGCATGTGCAAGACCTTTGGTTCAATCCTTAGGATTGAAAAGAAAAAAAAGGTGGTTACAGGTAAGCTTGGACAAGGAGGGTGATCATGACTCTACAGAGAAGTGAACAGATTCAGGGTATATTTTAAAAGTGAAATACACAGGACTTGTGATAGATGAATTAGATATGGAAGCATTGGGGGGTGAATCAGGGTAACAAAGTGAGTGTTGGTGGTGGTGTACAATTTACTAAAATGGGAAATACTGGAGGGCAGCAGATATGGGTATGGCAGTTAAGAGTTCCTTACTGCCAATGTTAACTCTGAAAGGCCTACTGAAAATTCATTTGGAGACACACAGTAAGTAAATGGATACAAATATTAGTAATTACAGGGAGAGACCACTTCTGGAAAGGAAGATTTGGAAGTCATTGAATATAAATGGCATTTAAATCTATGACAGGATGAAGCTGCATAGAAAAATATAATTGAAATTGATCTAACTGTAGTAATCATCTGGGAAGTTTGATTAAAATATGATTTCCATCTTCCAGTGAATATTTTTGCTCAAAAGACTGGAATAGAGTTGTAAGATCATATTTTTAAGAACTCCAATAATTAAGGTGAAATCTGGGGAGACAATAAATTCTACCCATTTTATATTCAACTTGTTTATGGTCATAAAAGTACAGAAGGCTAATAACACCTGAGGATTATTATGAACTTTAAATTAGAATATATGTAAAGTGCCTAGTACACAGTAAGTATTCAACAGATGTTAGATCAACTTACACTTCCATTAGCGCTTGAAGGGATCTTGGTGAGGCAGTGTGGTGTGGTAGAAATAACATGGGCCCTGTAATCAGACAAACCTGGGTTCAAAGCCTAGCCCTTACACTTATTTTTTGTCTGACCTTGAGCAAGTTACTTATCTAGCTAAGCTTTGCTTTCTTCATCCTTCCTCATAGTGTCACAGGATTAAATGGAACACAAAGTGTTGTTCATTAAGTAAACTGTGCGATAACATAATGTAATTATCAACAGCAGTGAAAATACATGTTTATATATAATAACATGGAGAAATCTCAAACATATAAAAGAAGTCAACACAGAAGAATACATATAAAATGATCATTTTTAAATAAAGCTTAAAGAGTAGGCAAAATGAAATAATATTTAGGAATATATACTTATGTGATAAAAATATGGGAAAAATAAAGATCTGATTATAAAGTTTTGAAATAATGGTTTCTCTCTGGAGGACAGAACGGGAAGTGATTGTTTAGGAATTTCTAAAGTACTGATTACCTTGTTGAATATGGAGCTTCACTTAAAAATTATTTTAAAAACATCATCTGCCTTTAAAAAAAAAAAGGGGGAAGCTGGAGTGGTAGCTCAGTGGTTACAGTGCTTGCCTGGCATGTTGCAAGGATGCAGATTCAAACCCCAGCACCACATACATAACTAAGTGTCAGAGAAGTAAAAAACCAGATGAATAAATAAAAGTGATTCTCTTTCCCCTTCTCTCACTTTCCATCTCTCTCTTTTTTTAAAAAAAATCATCTGCTACTTCAAAATAAACAATTTTAAATTGTTTAATTAAAAAATGTAATATTTAAAATTAATCAAATTTAACATTATTTCATTTTATAAGTCTAAGTGCCTAAAGAATTCACCCACATTTATCCAAGAATCAAGACCTGACCCAGGTCTCTAGCTCCCATCCAATGATGATACCATTTTATATTTTATTGCATAAATCACATTATTATAAACTAAATTTTGAGTTTGCTTACCACTCTGATAGTACTTGGAATCATGTGTCCATCTGAAGCCAGTGCAGAGGCCGAAGTCAGTCAATTTAATATGACCATCACGATCAATCAAAATGTTATCAGGTTTAATATCTCTATGAATAAAACCCATCTTATGAACACTTTCGACTGCACAAGTAAGTTCTGCTATGTAGAATCGTGCCAGATTCTCTGGAAAGATGCCCATTCTAATTAACAGGCTCATCATATCACCCCCAGGAATGTAATCCATCACAAAGTATAAATTGTCCTTATCTTGGAATGAATAATATAAACGAACTACCCATTCATTGTCAGCTTCGGCCAGTATATCTCTCTCAGCTTTAACATGAGCGACTTGATTTCGAAGCAGAACATCTTTCTTTCGAAGAGTTTTTGTGGCATACAAAGCTTTAGTATCTACTTTTCTTGCTAGACACACTTCACCAAATGCTCCTATTCCTAGTGTCTTTATCTTCACAAACATAGACTTGTCCATTTTAGCCCTTTTAAGACGAATGTAATTAGATTCTTTTTGGCAAAGCATCTTTCTCATTTGATCCTGGGCATCCTGAGATAATCCAACCTAGGATAAATAAACTACATGTTAAAAGAGGAATCCTCTTTTTCAATATTCAGTATTAGAAAACAGTTCAGAAAAAAAACAGGCATATATTTAAAGGTTAAATGCACAATAACTTTTAATAAGGTACGTTAGAAATCTAGAATGTACTTCAGAGAAAATGAAATGATCAAAAGTGTAGCTTAAGAGACAGTTAACTGGATGGATATGTAAATATGCAAATTCAGCTGAGGAGAATAAGAAAGGAAGGATACCAACAGCTTTCTATTCTTCTGTACCAGAGCACTAAAAAAATAGTTTCCCAAATATGCAATAAAGCAAATGTCTATCAACATGCACTCTTAACTCTCTCCATACATGTTCATCCCAAATGACAGGATTAGAGTGCCTTCACTAAGGGTTTCTTTCTGTGGATGTCTAGTCCTCAAATATTCTTCCTCTCATTTCATTCTGACTGAAAACAAATTTTTCTACTCCATTTGTTCTTTAAAAACAAAAAAAGATGTATTATGAACAAAAGAAGAATGCTTTCTCTACCCTACCAAAACTTTCCCTATTCTCAAGAAGTATTTATTGGTCATTGATTGTCTTTATCTTTCTTAGAGCATTTGAAAAAGGATGGGAGTCACAGCTCACTGTTACCACAAAATCCAAGTGTTTCCATTTCATTTAAAAAGGATAAACTGTTTGGTTCAAAGTATCTTTTAGATATTTTGGAATATTTCAAAGAATAGTTAGTGTGACTCACAAAGACAGAAAAAAAACAAAAACAAAACCAACTTCTAAGTAGATATGGAATACTTGGATTTAGAATGATTTCTTATGGCTAATAAAGAACTTAAGTAAAGGTTCTAAATAGAAAAGAAATTCAACCCGAAAAGTAGGGTCTAATTTTAGAAATGCAAAGACTAATTAAAATAGAGCAACCTCATGCTTCTGTTAGGATGCACATTTCCATGCAATATCTTCTAAGAAAGGGTGGCATGCCAAATTTAGTAATATAGAACTGTTTCTCTTAAAATCTTACTTGCCTACACAGTAATGGAGGCTACAGAAGTCAGCAAAGCTTCCAACACCATAAAAGTTTAAATCAGCTATTAGTGAAAGTGAAGAGGAAAAAGGAAAAATGAACTAAGAAAATACATACAGACAGACTTTAGTAAGAAATCCTAAGAACTACAATATGGATAAGTCATAGAAATTATCACAGTTTTTCTCATCAAACATAATTCAGTTTATACTAAGAATAACAATGCTGTATTATAAAGTCAGATTTGGAACAATCATTTTAAAAGAATAACTTCCTGAAATATGTGAAGTTGTTACATCACAAGTTTGAGTTTCTTGGAAATCAAATCTTTGATTCTAAACATACGATAAAATGATGACGAAGATACTACTGTACTACTAGTGAAGAGACTTACATGGAATCACAATAGATCAATCTGAAGTGTTTATACTCAGTTAATAATTTCAACACATTTTTCTCTAGAACATTATAAAAGTTAAATTGTAAGAGGAAACCAACTGATAAAATAGATCTTTGACACTTTGTCCCAGATATTACTAGTTGATTTTTGAATGTTATAAGATAATGCACAAAATCTAAGAATGACCCTTATTCCAAATTCCACATAAAGGGTTTATGTATATACCCAAACCTGTATACTGTAAATTATATTTTTAAAAATTTACATGAAATTGAGTAAATCTTGAAATACTAAAAAAAAGCAATAATCAAATATACTTTAAAGTTTGTTCCTTTAAATGACTGATAGTATATTACATTTGGTTAGAAGAAGAAAGAAAATTACTGGAGCACAATATTTTAAAATAAATATCAGTGAAACAGATGATTAAGTATAAAAAGTTATTTTAAAAGGTTTTACCCGCATCATTTCGTTCTCTAATTGTTTTTTACGATGCAGACGTTGCTGATGAGATTTGAGGACATTTTCTACATGTTGCTCCATAAAGAATTTAAATGCCTGAGGAGAATAACTCTGAATACGAGATTCCCTTCTCTCTTCATCCTTCTTGTTTTTCCTAACGGTGATAGGTGAAGTTGTAATCTGTTTCTTTTCTTTATCCCCACTATCAACACTTTCAAAACTTTTCTCACCCTCATCTTCATTGGACAAGCTAGGCTGATCCTCTTTACTAGATTTATTTACAGACTCATATGGAGGAGCAGATGGGTTTTGGTGGAGCAGATGTTTTGGATAAGGTGGTGGTGGACCTTGATAGTTTGGAGCTTCAGCGACAGGTGGCATAACAGTCATATTTGAAGTAGTACCCTCAGAAAAAGGGCTGGGTTGAACGGTTTGAATTGGTTGTGGTATCCAAGAAGGGTGGGTAGGTGCTAAAGCAGTCTGTAGCTCTGGTTTTAATACACGCATGCTTTTCACAGGCTGTTGAATAGGAGCTGGTGTGATCGCAGTGACTGTTGTAGCTGAAGGCTGAGAATTAGCAGAGTGACTTGTTCTATTTCCTAAGGGGTTATTAAAAGAATTTGACCTCACTGGTATGTTAGGTTGCCAGGTAGGAATTTCATGCCCGCTGCTTGGGGATGACTGGGCAGGAGCAGAAGATGACTGAGGCCAAGTTGTTTGCAGTCCAGGTACATTAATGTTATAAAGTTCCAGGTTATGACTGTTTCTGTTTGGCACCATCACAGACTGAGGAATATTTCCATTTGTGTATGATGAAGGAGCAGCAGACCCCCCTACTTGTAAAGTAGAAGGGTTTTGTCCATTAGCTGGGGTCAGAGGATATGGAGGGGGTGGCTGCCGATTCACAGTGCCAGCAGGGACAACATTTTGGTGTATCATAAAATCAGTCTGACCACCACCATTCTGAATTCCAGGTCTCCCTGGTGGAAAGTTAAATTTGTTTGAACTCTGCATGATGATTGGTTGTCTGCCCACAGGCACAGAACTCATGCCTCTCTGTCCCTGGTTAGGAGGATTCATGGGGGAAGTGTTAAGAGGTGGTGGAGGATAGCCCTCCTGCCATGCCCCGGGTGGAACAGGAGAGATTCGGGAGATTACATATTCCATGTTCCCAGAATACCGCTTTGTTTGAGAGTTTGGTTCCCAAGATGGGGGAGGTGGAGTTGTACCTCGTGGAGGGGGAGTCTGGCCTCTTGGAGGTGGTGGAGGAGTGACACTCCTTACTTGAGGTGGTGGTGGGGGGTTCACTCTCTGTCCGTTGCTAGGGTGAGCTTGAGCAAATGCTGATATACCAGATCCAGACAAAGGTCTTCCTACATCTGTCTGTGAGCTGGGACTTTCAGAACGGTAGACCATGCTCTCTCCTAAAGGTGGGCCATGTCTCTGAGGAACTAAGGATTCTTTAGAGCCTTTCCAGCTTTGTTTACGGTTAATTGATTGTTGCATATTCCCTATGGTAATAAAAGAGAGAAAAATCATGTGTTTAACCTCTTGCTTTTGAAAACTTTAGCTTGGAATTCTTATACAACTGATATTAATTCTAAGTTATTAATTAAATGAACTTAATTCTTTCACGAATTAAGAAATTGGGAGGCTGAGGCAGGAGGATTGTAAGTTCAAGGCCAGCCTCAGCAACTTAGCAAGACACTGTCATAAAATAAAAAATGAGCTGGGCCCTGTGGCACATGCCTGTAATCCCAGTGATGCATGGGACGGTAAGGCCTTAAGCAACTTAGCAAGACCCTGTCTCAAAAAAACAACAATCCCCCCCCCAAAAAAAAAAACAGGTGGTGGTATGGTTGGTGATGTGACTCAGTGGTTAAGTGTGCTCCTGGATTCAGTCCCTGGTACCAAAAAAAAAAAAAAAAAAAAGTGGGTCGAAGGGAGCTGACGTTGTAACTTAGTGGTAAGGTGCCTATGGGTTTATTCTCCAAACCCCACCCCCACAAAAAATTAAGAAAATGGGAAAATAGGACAGTTCAAGAGAGCTACCATATAACATGGTGATATAATTAATAACACAGCACTGTATTTTTTAAAGTTGCTGAGAGATTTTGTGTTCTTACCACCAGAGTATGTAAAGTATGTCAAAGTACGTAAGTATATGTCAAATAGCTTGATTCAGCACCAAAAGAAAAAGTTACAAAAATAACATTTATTTATTTTTGGCTAATACATTCTTATGGCTCAAAATTTATAAGGTACAAAATGACACCCACTTTTGTCCCTTAGCCCACCAGTTTCCTTCCTTGAAGGTAACCAATGTCATCAGGAAGGTATATGAGGGGTGTAAAAGTTAGCAGTATACTTTCTATACAGTACTGCAACTATTTTTTTCCTTAAGAAATGAAGGTTCTGGGGTTGGGGATTTAGCTCAGTGGCAGAGCTCTTGCCTTGCATGCGCAAGGCCCTGAGTCAGCCCTGAAAAAAAGAAAGAAAGAAATGAAGGTTCTGTATCAGCATATAAAGTGTTTCATTTAAAAATAATGTTTTTTTTAAATTTTTTAACTGCATACAGTATCCTAGTTTATTTAATCAGTTTCTTCATTGATGGGCATGTAGGTTGTTTCCAGTCTTTTGCTTTACGTACACACACACACACACACACACACGTATATTTATATATATATGACACACACATACAGCAATGAAATTTTTTGTGCAAAAATAATTTCATATATATGCATGTGCATCTACAGATAAATCACTAGAGGTGAAACTACTAAACCAAAGGGTATGTCCATTTGCAATTTTGATAGATATAACTACTTTTTTTTGGTACTGGAGATTAACCCAGCAGTACTTTGCCACTGTATTACATCCCCACACCTTTCTACTTTTTTATTTTAATACAGGGTCTTGCTAAGTTGCTGAAGGCTGCCTCAAACTTGCAGTCCTCCTGCTTGAGCTTGAAGAGTTCCTGGTATTGTAGGCATGCGCCACCATGCTTGGCACTACTACATTTTTTTTTTTTTTTTTAGGAGAGAGGGACCGTGAGAGAGAGAGATTAGTTTTTCATGTGGCTTTCATTGTTCCTACATTCTGTGGTGTACATGGTGCTGGGGTTTGAACCCGCATCCTTGCGCATGTTAGGCAAGAGCCGTTAACCGCTAAGCTACCTCTCCAGCCCAGGCACTACTACTTTTAAGAACATGTTAACATGGCTTTTTTTTTTTTTTTTTTTAAAGAGAGAAGGACAGTGAGAGAGAGAATTTTTATTGAGTTTTTCACATGGCTTTCATTGCTCTGACACTTAGTTGTGTACGTGGTGCTGGGGTTTGAACCCCTGTACTCGCGCATGCTGGGCAAGTACCGTAACTGCCGAGCCACCGCTCCAGCCCCTTAATATGGCTTTTAAAATAGAAAAAAGGGAATAACCAGCTGAATATTTCATAAGGCATATATTTTTAAAGAATCTGTCTTTAATGGAATTTCCAAATGAATGAAAAAAAGCAAGAAAATATACATTACATAAAAAAGCAGCATTTAAAATGGAACAGTCTGGCCACTTAGAAAAATATACAATACATTTTAAAATCTCAAACACTGCTGAAGCTCTGAAAATGATACCCCAAAGTTCAAACATGTAGGGCTGGACAAAGTGCCAGAACTAAGTAAGGTCTTCTCTGATCTTCCCTAGCCCCATCTCTAAATAGTCACCGATCCCCTTTCTCAGAAACGTTTACCTAAGGGAAGTTCTTTTCCCTTCGAAATCTCATTAACCAAGAAGGACTAACCACTGAAGAAGAGGCTAAAACTCAAATACCAAACCTAGAGCCCAGAAGAATTTTGTCCCAGGCCACTGACTATATTCTTGGACTCATTCGTTTCCCCTAAAAATACACACCCACAAATTTGAAAGGTCAATATTATCTTCAGAGAAAACATACATAATAAAACATGACCAAAAAACAAAAACAAAACAAAAAATACAGTAAGTGTTCAAAATGTACAGTTTAGCACTCTGTTTTATCTAAGTTGGTGCAGCATTCTGGATCTGTGACTTCAGGGAAAGATATACTCTGGCAAGTCAGAGAAATTCTCTGGCCACCAGGCTCACTTTCCCCAGATGGACAGCTGAAGTTAATACCATGTCACGCATTCAGATTTTATCAGTTTTACCAGCCAGTGCTCTTGTATTACTAATCTCTGCTCCAGGCTTTCTTGCCACTGCCCTAAAACTATGTTTTCGTCTGCTGATGTTCCTTTCCTCCTAGTCCTTCAAAATTAAGGTTTTCTTTTTTTTAATGACTTTTTTTTTAAGAGAGGGCCAGTGAGAGAGAGACAGAGAAAGAGAGAATCAATCTTTATTGATTTTTCCACGTGGCTTTCGTTGCTCTGACACTTAGCTGTGTATGTGGGTGCTGGGGTTTGAACCCGTGTACTTGCGCATGCCCGGCAAGCGCCTTAACCACCAAGCCACTGCTCCAGCCCTGAAATTAGGGTTTTCTTAAACAATAAACTGTGCTAAAAGGTAGAGTTCTATTCTATCTCCTGCTCTACACCTATGATCATAGACTGATTATTCTAAACAGCCAGCTCTTTCGAACTTCATGCAGTATGAGAGATATGTACATTTTTCTCACTGAATGAGTTCTTTCTCACTCATTCACAGCTCTGGCATTCAGTTTACCCTAAGCCTTGCCATCAAGAGCACTGGCTGGTTGTAAAGCAGAGCAGGTCTAGCAGGCATGGTGGAAAGGTTTTGAAAAATGTAGAGGAAGGTGCAGAATAGTAGGTATAGTCATAAACTCCAAGATTGTGGGAGATTTAACTTTTAACTGATAGAGTGGAAGAAAGTGCTGGAGAGTGCTATGAGCCAAATTATATTGTTATATTGTATAACCTCAACATCTACCACAGATGAACCATTCAAAGCCCTACTCTCTCAACTCCTTCTATTTTAATTATCACTCTCTCATATCATATTTCAGATTTTGATGTCATCCATATTTGCTTTCTGAAAATCACTAATTCAAGGTTTTTAATCTTGGAATTCAACTTCATTTTTTTCTCTTTTGTTCTTCAACCTCATCAAGATCTCCAGGATTAATTCTCCACTTTATCAGTCCTCTTCTTTCTTTGTGGCACACTTGACCCATGATCCATCACTTCTTCCTTCTATTTCTTCCCTTCTATTCTCCTTTCTATTCATTCATTACTTCTCGAATATCCACCATATGCCAGGGACTGCTCTAAGCAATCCAAGTACACTGATGAATGGAATGACAGCCCTGACCCCACAGAATTTACATCCTCAGGAGAGGACACAGACAATAAAAAGTGAATAAATATGTATGCATGAAACATAAATGGTGTCAAATCCAAGTTACAGGAGGACAGAAAGGGATGAGATTCAGCAGTTCAAAAAGGTTCCTCTGAGAAATGACATGTAAACTGACTGATTAATGGTCCTAAGACGAGAGCTTTGCGTTTCTCAACAACAAAAAGAAACCCAGGATGGTCACCAAGCAGTCAATGAAGAGAAGAGTGGTATTAGACGAAATAAAAGAGGTAGCCAGACCATGGAGAAAAATTTGGAAGGATTGCAAAGTCACTGAAGGCAGAGTATCCTCTGATGAAGGATTTAAATAGCAATATTATCTATCATATTTTACAAGTAATCAATAAAACTTTGGTCATGGGAAATTTCAGCTATCTTTTTTTCAAGCCTACTAGAAAAGATGATGCTATAATAGGTAGATTGATTCTACTAAAAATTCCTGATTAGCATTCTCAAATGACCTCAGCACTCCAGGAAATACTGTGTCTTTGGTCTCCACTACTGCCATCCTCATTTCCTGAAATTTCCTGCCTATTTCTCACTCATGACTTCTAGCAAACTACTTGATTTACTACTTCAGAGAAAGAAGACATCAGAAAGCAACTCCCTTATCTTACCTATGTAACAGGCCTGACTGCTCCTGTGAGAGCTGAATGACTATTACTTTCTAGCTAATACTTCATCCTATGATTTGGATCCTATCTCTTCTTGGCTTCTCAGGAAACTTACTTGATCCTTCACCCTTGAATATTTAAATACATCCTCATAACTGAAGTTATCTGGTCACCTTTTAAACGTGTTAAAAAAAGAAGACAACTCTTTTTCCACTCCCATATAGACCTCTAACTCAAAGTGTTACCTAGTACTGGTCTACAAACTGATATTGGACTATTGACTTAACTATAGAAGTTGCAAATAAGAATTGAACTTTTACAGAAATTTAACAGAGTAATCTGATGTCTGTTAAATCTGATAATAAAATATTGGAAATTTTACCTTGTCATTTTTAATTTTAATTTTCTAATTCATTTTGTAATTAAGGTTAAACAATGTCATTAATGTGGGCTCTAGTGGAATATTACCTGTGATTCTGTAAGAGGAAATCTGTACAGGTGTGGTGGCACATGCTTGTGATCCCAAAGACTCTGGAGGCTGAGGCAGGAGGATCACAAGTTTGAGACCAACCTCACCAACTCAGTGAGTCTTAAAGTAAAAACAAGATGGAGGATGTAGCTCAGTGGTAAAGCTCCCCTGGGTTCAAACATGGTATCAAAAAAAAGGAAGTCTGGATATACAGCTTATAGCTTATTGCTCAACAGTATAGTGCCATGAGGTCTTAGGTTTGATTCCCCAGCACCACCAAAAAAAATTTTACATACTCAAAAAAAAGAAATTTATGCATGATATATTTATTAAGTGAATAAAGTAGGATCTAGTATGAACCACTTATTTCTGCAGAAGCCACAAGAATCAAATACACACGTATAAACCTACAAAGGTTTCCCATGGGATAAGATTGGGGAACAATACATCCAAATAGTATGATTACTAAAAGTGATGTTTTTCTTTTTGCTTAATTTTTATTATTTCATGTATTTTTTGTTGTTGTTTGTTTGTTTTCCCTCCACTTACTTGCATACGTGGTGCTAGAGATCAAACCCGGGTTCTTCATGCATGCCAGGCAAACACTCTACTGCTGAGCCACCTCTCCACCTCTGCTTAGTTCTTATCTAAATATTCTATGCTGAACACATTTGACTCTTTAAAAATATAGAGAGATTTGGATGATGGCATTTTGGGGGGAAACAATACATTTCAACGGTGATACAACAAGTCAAGTAGTTCTCAGCCTAGAATGCTGCTTATGAGAATTACCCATTAACTTTTAAATGTGATAGCCCCATCCTCAGTCATTTTGGTATAACACTGTAACTTTATTGTCTTAATTTGAGATTTTTGTTTACTGGAATGCTTTTAAAAATCTCTAAGACCAAAGACTTGATATATTTAAGTGTTTAAAAACTGTACCATAAAAGAGACTAGGAAAAAAATATTTGATGAATCACCTGGTTTCATGCTGGCATTAAGAGGTCTAGCAGCTGCTGCAGCCATCTGCTCCCGCCGAGGATCTTGGTAACTCATTTTACTAATGAATTCAATTGCTGCTTCTATACTTCTGTTATTAGTTTTCTGAAGAGCTTGTATAACCATATCCTGATATGAAGTTTAAAAACAAAAAAAGAAGCAATATTTTAAATCTTACAATTAATAAGAGGGAAAAAAAATACTGATTTCCACCAGGGAAATTCTTAATTATGAATGACAGGGCCTCAAACCTTAATATTAATATCCAATATCCAAATAAACAACAACAACAAAAAGCAATCTCCTCACCACATTTTTGTTTATTTTTTCCTTTTTCAAGGCCAAAGCTCAAACGCTGCACCTTGCCAGTGCTAGGCAAACACTCTGCCACTGAACTACATCTCTAACCCCCCAAAACCCCAATCTCAAATTACTAAAAGTAAACAAAACTTCAAATCTTTCAAATATTTCTTGAATATTTTCACCTTTATATAACATATTACTGTTCCATTCTAGAATTAACTTCTTCAGTGTACAATCAAAATAATTTGATTTTGATTACTTCTCATTCTTATATAAACAGACTACCAGAATGTTAAAGAAAAGGTACCAATCAGAGGCTAAAGCGGTGGCTAAGCAGTTGGAGCGCTTGCCTGGCATGCACGAGGACCCAGGTTCAAATCCTAGCACCACATACACAACTAAGAGGAGGAAAAACAAAAGCCAGATGAAAAAATAAAATTGACTCTCTCGTTTAAAAAAAAAAATGCCCACTCCATACTATGATTTCTTTCTATGTGCTTTTGGGTCTTTATTTTTTTAAAAGTTATCAATCAAAATATTGGAAAAAACATTTTTATATCATTAAAGCATTTTATTAAGCATCTTTGCCACTATGTACACTAATAAAAGAACTATATAGTTCCGTTTTTGTCCTCTGAAGAGGCTACATTTTCAGTGAACTATGTTTATAGGGACAAAAAATATAGGAAAAATGGTAAAAGAAAATATTAAACTAGATACAATTATGTGGTGTAGACTTTAAGAAGTTAGAAGGAATGATGCAACAAAGAGGAGTTAGAATGAGACTGATCTGAATTTGAGTTCCAGCAGCTCTACTTTGTAACTGTGTGAACTTTGGTAAGTTAACATTTAAGAGTTTTATTCAGTATTTTCAACTGTAAAAGGTTGCAGGGTTGATGTAAAGAGCAAATAAGAAAATATCTAAAGCATGTAAGTGCACTGCCAAAAGCTCAAATGCTGGTTGTCCTCTTTATTCCTTGTCCTTTATGTTAAATGTAAACATAAATTATACATAACATACAGAAAATATTCTGACATGAGTTTTTCAACAGGGAGGCAACAATTTACTTCTATAGAATTTAGTACTTCAATGATATCTAAAAATGAAAATGGTTTAGAAAGACATGGGTGAATAGGCTGTAACACATGTCTATCTTATGTAAAATGACTGGAAGATTAACGTGAGATCAGTTAAGCACAGTTCTGGTGGGAGCATTTTGCCTACCTAAGATCCATTCTTTCTTTCTGGAGGTTACTGATCTTGTTCCTGAAATGATTTTGGTATATATGATTTTGGTACTGGTCCTTGCATCATATTTCCTAGGGAACCAATACGATATTTATGCTAGAGCATGCTGCCACCAAGAAGTAAAAGTCAAGACTAGTACATACCTAGGGTCTGATCTTAAAACAGGATGAGCCAACAACAGCCATTTAAAGTGAATCACTGTCTTGTCAAAGCATTTTTTTGTTAAAAATGACCAAACTCAATCCCTAACTGAAACAAAGGTACAGTGTAGTAACATTTTATGCCAATTAGACTTTGCAAATTTGTAATGATACAAAGAAATTAATGTCTCATTTTACATGCAAATCTGAAAAAAATAAAATTGCCTAATTTTACACCTGATTAAACCAAGTGAATTTTACATATTTATGCTTTTATTTACCGCATGTTAGTGCCACTTTCCCTGGAAAGAAAACTGGCACCTATTGTCCTTTTTTCAATATTGTGGGAATCATATTCTTAAAGGCACTGGAATTTCTGCCTGTGGTTTTATTTTGCTGACCTTTATGGGTTTGTTTTATTGCCTACTGGGGATTGAATCCAGGGGCACTCTACCACTGAGCTACACCCCCATCCCTTTAAAATTTTTGTTTTAAATTTTGAAACAGTCTCACTAAGTTGCAGAGGCTCCTCTTAAACTCATAATTCCCCTGACTCAGCTTCCAAAAATTGCTTGAATTACAGGTGTGCTTGGCATTTATTTATTTATTTATTTATTTAAGAGAGGAGGACAGTAAGAAAGAATCAATTTTTGATGTGGCTTTCATTGCTCCAACACTTCATTGTGTACATGGTGCTGGGGTTTGAACCTGCTTTCTCCTGCATGCCAGGCAAGCTCCAACCGCTGAGCCACTGCTCCAGACCTTGGCTTTTGTTTTTTAGTATTTATTGTTATGTTTTAAGATACTTTTTGTGGGCTGAAAAGGTGGCAGAGGTACAGCACTTGCCTGGCATGTGCGAGGACCCAGGTTCAATCCCCAGCACCCATATACAACTAAGTGGAGGAAAAATAAAACCCAGAGGAAAAAATAAATTTAAAAAGTTGACTCTCTCTTAAAAAAAAAAAACAAAAAAACTTTTGCCTCTGTAACATCAACCAAGGTTACATTAAGTGGGGGTGTTAGTGCCATTGTGAAAAATAGGACCCTCAAATCAGTAACTTAAGTGACAAGAAAACATTAGAGCTACAACATTACGCCTGTTTTTCATGTTTATAAGCAAAAATACAATCCAGTAGATGGGCATGACAGCACATGATTATAATCCCAGTGACCTGGTAGGCTGAGGCAGAAAGACTGCAAGTTTGAGGCTAGCCTAAATAATTTAGCAAGACTCTGACACAAAATAAAAAAAGAAAAAGGAGCTTGGGATGCAGCTCTAGTAAAGTACCCCTTGGTTAATTCCCAGCACCACCACCCCAAAAGAAAACAAAACTAAAAACTCCAGTGATTGTATATTTATGTGTATCCATCAATCCTATTTAACATTTATTTCTATAAGGAAATGAATCTTGAAATATTTGAGTTTTTAATACTACAGTTACCAGAAACACATTGTCAAAAGAAAAAAAGAAACTGCCTTGAGATTGGTGTAGTTAATAAAAGGAATACATTAGGATTTATAAAATGATAAAAAATATAAAAATAAAGCTAGGTAAGAATATTGAAGTATTAAGTTAGGTTTTGAACAGTATAAATTATACAATATAATTGGAAATCACCAAAATAAGTAATTCAAGGAGGCAGTAGACTGCCATATTCTTTATATCATAATTATCATAAATAATACCAAATCTTCGTTATTTGGACACATGAGGAACAATAAGCACCTAAATGCTTTCATAAAGCAACCTTAAGGGTTATTGTATGATAAGGCAAAAATGAAATATGTGATTGTACTACACATTTTTAAATTATTACTATTAATACAAAGCAATTATTACTATTGACAATAAAGAAAGAATAGGACTTTAGGGTTGGGGATGTAGCTAGGTGGTAGATTGCTTGTCTAGCATGTGCAAGGCCCCAGACAATCACCAGTACAGGGGAGGAAAAAGAGAGAGACAGAGAGAATAATACACTGAACAATGCCTTATATTTCTTACAAGTATTTACATTAGAAAGAACATTTAAAACCCTTAAAGGTATGACTTACTATCCTAATGGGTTCAACATCTATTCATCTGATATAGTGCATTGCTTCTTAAGGGCCTTCATAGTTATATGATTTGATAAACTCTTTTTCCTTGGCAATATATATATATAAAAAGAAAGAATAAGATCTTTGCCTTTTGGCTAAGTAGGAAGAAAGTGCTCCAGATAATCTCTAGGAAAAAACATTATTCTAGGTCCTTTCCTCCTCCCTCCCATCTATTTTCTGGTACAAATCCAGTATTTTTAAAATATCCAAACTGATAGAAAATAGTATTCGTCAAGAGGGTAAACAGAGTGAACCAAAAATCCCTTTTCCAGCTGGTTTAGTTATAAATCTCACTTTTTATGTCCTTTTTTATAATTCATACTTAGGTTCTCAATTTAACAGTAATATACCACACAATGATGTTTCATAGTCATTCCTATAAATATGACATATGGATGATCTCTTTAGACCTAGATATGTAGTAGCCACAGCATCTAAAAGTGTGTAAGTACACTGTATTCACTCAAGAATCAAACTGCTTAATGGTTCTCCTTTGAGTCTTGATTGATGTATGGCTGTATAGAGATATTTAGAAGTGTGGTCACCAAAATATTAACACTAGTGAAGGAATTTTAAGGTAGTTATCTTTGTATAGTGGAACTAAAGGTAATTTCCACTTAATTATTTTCTAAGTTTTAAGAGAACAGATAATACTTTTATAATCAGGAAAACAGTTACTATGGTTTTGAACAAACATGTACTTAACATGATTATTTGCATTTTGTTACATTCTTACATAGGCAAATTTTGTCGCAAATGATTTGACACCTAAAATATTCACTCACAAGACATGGTAATATGGGAAATAAATTTTATTTTTAACCAACAAACAAAACAGGATTAAATTTGTGTGCTAAGAAAAAAATTCAAAAATCAGACACAGTGCTGCATGCTTATTGTCCCAGCTACTTAGGAGATTAAGGTGAGAGAATTGCTAATTTGAGGTGAGCAAACTTCAGGTGTGAGGCAGAAGGATTCCAAGTTCAAAGTCAGCCTCAGTAACTTAGTAAGGTTCTAAGCAATTAAGCAAGACCCTGCCTCAAAAAATATAAAAGGGGCTGGGGGTGTGTGGCTCAATGGTTAAGTACCCCTGGGTTAAATCCCCACAAAACAAAAACACCAGAATTGAGTTCTGAAGGTACAAAGACTTGGCACCAGTTAGCTTTCACTACAATTTCATTAGTTTTGGAAAATTTATGATTTTGGCCTAAGAGTGATATATACATAACTGCTAAATCAAATCCACAATTATAATTCTGTTTCCCCTCCAAGACCAGGGCACACCTACTCTCGGCTGCTCAGAAGGCCAAGACTTGAGGATTTCTTGAGTTCTAGAGTTCAAGATCAGCCTGGAAAATGTAGAGACTTTATCCCTCAAACCCTACCAAAAAGGTGGTGGTGGGGGAAGCTTCCTTCTTACTGTAAACGTACACATTATATTTTTAGTTATTATTTCTCCAACAGCCGCCCAGTTCAATGAGATCTTATTTCATACAAACATATGTCCTTCTCCTGCCTTCTCACCTCTGACTTTCTTCAAATGCACTTCTACTCTGACTTTATGACCCAGACTTTTAAATTCTAGAAACTCCTGACTTTAATAAAAGATAGCATAGAAGAAACTATAGAAATAACAATTATTTTGTTATAATTAATAGAATTGTAAACATCACATTCTTTGTTGATGGAATACACAAATTTATATACAGCTAAATTCTCTCAAAAGAAACACTTCAGTTTGAGCTCACCAAAAGATTTTTTACAGAGTGAGAATCCTTCCTTTTATCTTTAAAAATTCTTACCTCATCAAATCCAGCAGCCTGCAAATCTTGAAACATTTGTGGATTAATTTCTGAAGTACTCCGGGAGGAAGAACTTGTTTCAGTTGCAAATGGTAGTAGAGAATTTCTAATTTCTTGCAAGGCTTTATGATATGTCCCAAATTTGGGCGTATTTCTCACTTGTCGAGGATCTTCGGTTGACATTTTATTCACGTTATGCTCAGCCTTAGCAGCATCAGATGGTTTGGATAAATTCCTAAGGGATTCCCGAATTTCTTGCAACATCTGCCGGCTGCTGCCAGTGTAATTACTGGCAGGAAAGGTCTTAGGCCTCATTTGTCTATATCCTTCTGGCTTTTCACTCCTCTTCATGAAAACATCTATATATGTAACCCACACAGAGGACTTAAAAGAGCTACTTGATAGATTCAGACCTTTCTCTTGAGCAAAAGTGAAAATGATCTTTGAGGGAGTCTCCAGGAATGTTAAAATTCTTTACAATCTAAATAATTAACCCTATAAAAGAAAAAAAATAAATTAAAGCCATACAATGAAATAACAAAGCAGTACCATGCATGAGGGGAAAGTCTCACTGATATAGGAGTTAAGAGATGCAGGTTATACAGTTCTGGCTCCACTAAGAATGACTGTAGTGGGTGCTGGAGCAGTGCCTCGGCAGTTACAGAGCTCGCCTGGCATGAGCCAGTGTGTGGGTTCAAATCCCAGCACAAAAGTCATATGAAAAACTAAATAAAAATTGCTTCTCTCTCTCTCTCTCTGTCCCTCTTAAAAATACTGTAGGATTAAGTTACTTAACCTCTGTGCTTCTTTCCTTGTCTATAAAATGCATCGACCTTATTTACCTCCAACAATAGTTACAATGATTAAATAAGAATAACTTAAAAAGTTTTAATAAGCATATAAAGCACACTCAAATGCAAATGATTACTAAGTGAATAAAACAACTGGCAACCTAACCTCTCTGCAACTTCACCTTAGCAGCTCCAATTTTAGATTTTGCTAGATTTCAGTGTAAGATTTCTTTAGAAGAAATGGTACTGTTGCTTTAAAAGGAATTTTATCTGCATGTGGTGGCACAAACCTGTAAGTCCACCTACTAGGTAGGATGAGGCAGGATTCCAACTTCAAGGCCAGTGTGGGCAACTCAGTGAGATTCTATTACAAAAATAAAACTTTAAAAACGGGCTGGGGACGTAGCTCAGTGGTACAGCAAGACTTTGCATAGCATATACAAGGCTCTGGGTTCAAAACCCAGAGCACAAAAGAAAAATATATTTATATATATTCAAATCACTAATCCAGAAGATTCCCTCATTCTTCAAAAAGAAATATTTGGATTTATTCTTCAAAAATGCACAATGGAACTATAGAGACAGGTAAGAGCAGCAACAATGGGATCGCTGAGGTCCACTTGCATACCTCTCTCGTGCATGTCTTCAACACACTCAAAGAACTGTCATTTAAAGCCTACTTATGCTTCCATCGATGGGAAAAAATTTCTACGTCAAGAAAGTCAGCTGGGTACAGTGGTGCACATCTATCATCCTAGCAACTCAGGAGGCTGAGGCAGGAGGATGGCCAAGTTTGAGATCAGCCTCAGGAACTTAGGAAGGTCTTCAGCAACTCAGGGAGACCCTGTCTCAAAAGCAAAAAGGGTTGGAGATGTAGCTCAATGGTAGAGCACCCCTGGGTTCAATCCCAGGAGGAAAATAAAAGTGAGCAAGAACCATCCCATCTGTGATCTGCATAATTGTTAAAAATGTGTTCCTCACGAGGAGAAGCATCATGAAATCTCTTAGTGCCTGCAGATAGCCTGATATTGATCAGTGCTAAACAATTTTGCCTGTGTTTTGTTTGTTTTGGTTTGTTTGGTTTTGGTACCAGGGATTTAACCCAGAGGTGCTTCCCCACTGAACCACATCCCCAGCCCATTTTATATTTTATTTTGAGACTCAGCCTCCTGAGTTGCTGTGATACTCACCCTGATTACTGGAGTACACCACAGCGCCCAACTTGCCTGTGTACTTATCTAGCCATTCTAATACCTCTGTAAGGAAGGCTGGCTACCTAGGTAGATGTTGTAAACAAATTCAAGCTCACAGTTTGGGTAAAATAGTATGTAAATGGTACTACTGGGATTTGAAACACTGTCATTATCATCTACTGGGGACCTATTTCCATCCTCATTAAATATAATTATTGCTCTTGTCACATAAAGATGTCTGTAGATAGGTGTGTAAATACCCCTTTCTTGTCATTTAGATCTCTGTCCTATTTCTTCTTCAAGGAGCCTATGGGTCACCTAATTTACCCTGTCAGCCCCACTTCCCCACCACACATTGCCATACTGGGGATTGAACACACAGCCTCACACATGCTAGGAAACCACTCTATCTACTGAGTTATATTCCCATCCCTTTTTAAAAATTAAATGAAAAATTTATGAAAGGGTCTGACTAATTTGCCCAGACTAGCCTTGAACTCAAGATCCTTCTGCTTCAGCCTCCAGAGTAGTTGGAATTACAGGTGTATGCCACTGTGTCAGCTGTTTCATTTTCTTTCTTTCTTTTTTTAAAGAAAGGGGAGAGCATGAAAGAGAGGAAAGAGAAAATCAGTTTTATTTATTTTTTCATCTGACCTTTGTTTCTCCAACTCTTTAAGTTGTATATGTGGTACTGGGGTTTGAACCCAGGTCCTTGTGCATGCCAGGCAAGAGCTCCAACCCCTTGCTTCATTTTCTTAATAGTACTTATCATTACCTAAAACAGTACTGCTTTTTCACTTGTTAACTGTCCATTTTCCTTCATTTAAGTAAAAGATCCAGAGGAGCAGAGGATTCTGTCTCATCATTATTGTCTGTCCACTACCTATAAGCGAGTCTGGCAGATAGTGAGTGTTTCATACATACATACTGAACAAATGACATAAACATATGCCTCCTAAACCTCCCCAGTTCCTTTAACAGTTCCTTAATTCTAGTCATCTCTTTTGGATATTCTCTAATTGGTTAGAATCCAGTGAGAGAAAAGCACAGCATTTAACAGAAAAACAAACAAAAAGGGATTCGGGCATTAGTTCAATTCACTTATTAGCATGGTGGACTTAGGTACAATTTGTTGGCAACTGATTTCTAAGGTATAAATCTTTGGAGCAACATGTACCTTATGAGTTGAACAAGAATTAAGAGGAACAATGCAATACAACTAAAGGTATATACACACAAGTGTGTGAAGATGTGAAATATTCCTTGCAACATCATTTATAGTAAGAGGACATCAACCTAGATGCTCATCAATGGAGGAATATGCAAGTAATTCATAGTACATCTATATAATATGTGACTAAGTCAAAAAGAATGTACTTCTATATGTAAATGTACTGAAATGAACAGATATCACAATGTTTTCCTGTTGTGTTTTTGTTTTTGTTTTGTTTTGTTGGTAGAATCCAGGGCCTTGCACATGCTAGGCAGGCACTGAGCTACATCCCTAGTCCTGTTTTTATGTTTTATTTTGAGACAGGGGCTCATTAAATTTTCCAGTCTAGCCTTGAACTTTGATTCTCCTGCTTCAGCCTCCTAGCTGGGATTATAGAGACGTATTACCATGCTCACCCACAATGCATTCTTATTTTGTGTGTGGTAAATAAGAACTGAACACAGCCAGGGTCTCCAGCATGGTAGGCAACCTCTGCCACTGAGCTATATCCCCACCTCCACAATGTATTTTTTTTAATGATAGTTTGTATTTTATTGTCAGTCCAATTTATTTATTTATTTACTTATTCAACATAGTCTTACATACTGGAGGGAACTGTTACATTTTCATACATACACATGGACATTGACAAAGTCAGTTACGGCCAATCCTAGTCCAGGATGTCCACCAACTTCATTCATTCCCCAAACTCTCCTTTCCCCCCATGCTATAGATAGAAATGAGATGAGCATATACATGTATATTACTTTTTGAAATTTCTATGTTTCTCTGCCTGACTGTGTATAGTTTGGCTTCTCATGGGAGCTGAGTGTTCCCAGTTGTATTGCTAACTCTCCTTTTCCCTCCTCCACTCCCTGCCTCCCTCCCTTCTCCCTTGACCTTCATAGTTATGGTTCCCCCAGCTTATGTGAAATTTCAACTTTGGTGGGTTTGTTAATTAAACTTAGTTAACTTTCATCCTACCATAGGTTTTACTCTAATTTCCACATATCAGAGAAAACATTTGGCCCTTAAGTCTCCATTTTGGGGATATTTCACTCAGCATGATTTTTTCCATTTCCATCCATTTAGCTGCAAATGCCATGATACCATTTTCTCTAATAGCAGAGTAGAACTCCACCGTATGTCTGTATTGTGTACACACACACACACACACACACACACACACACACGCCACAGTTTTTTAATCCATTCATCCAGAGAGGGGCATCTGGGTTGGTTCCATGGTTTAGCTACTGTAAATTGCAAGCTGCTATAAACATTGATGTAGCTGTGTCTCTGTATGTCAATTCTAGCTCTTTTAGGAAAATACCCAAGAGCCAGATAGCTGGATTGTAAGGTGGATCTATCCCTAGTTTTTTTGAAGAGTCTCCACACTGCTTTCCAGAGTGGCTACACAAGTTTGCAGTCCCACCAACAGTGTGTTAGTGTTCTTTCTCCCCATATCCCCTTCCAGCATCTGTTATTGTTGGTATTCTCAGTGAAGTTTTGATTTGCATTTTTCCAATTCCTAGTGATATAGAACATTTTCTCATGTATTTACGGGCTTTTTGCACTTCCTCTGTTGAGAAGTTTCTGTTTAGTTCCCTAGCCCATTTATTGATAAGATTATTTGTGGTTTTGGTGTTCAGTTTTGAGTTTTTTGTATATTTTGTATATTAGTCCCCTGTCAGCAGCGTAGCAGGCAATAATTTTCTCCCAGTCTTTAGTTTTTCATGTGGCTTTTGTTGCTTCAACACTTTGTTTTATATGTGGTGCTGGGGCTCAAACCTGAGTCCTTGTGCATGCCAAGCAAGCACTGTAATCGCTAAGCCACCGCTCCAGCACTGTAAGTTTTCTCTTGACACTCTTCACTAATTCTTTAGCTGTGCAGAAGCTTTTCAGTTTAATGGCATCCAACTCATTGATTCTTGGCTTTAATGCTTGTGCTATAGGAGTCTTGTAAGGAAGGAGGTAGACTATGCCGATGTGGTGGAGGGTTGATCCTATGTTTTCTTCTAACAATTGTATAGTAGATCCATTTCGATTTTATTTTTGTGCAGGGTGAGAGATAAGGATCTAATTTCAGTTGTCTGCATATGGCTGTCCAGTTTATCCAGCACCATTTGTTGAAAAGGCTGTCATTCCTCCACGCTATATTTTTGCCCCCTTTGTCAAATATCAGATGGTTAAAGACTTGTGGGTTTGTCTCAGTGTCTTCTATTCTATTCCATTGGTCTTCATGTCTGTTTTCATACCAATACCACAGTTTTATTACAGCCGTACAGTACAATTTCAAGTCAGGTATTTTGACACTTCCTGTTTTGTGTCTCTTGTTTAGTAATGTTTTGGCTATTCTGGGTTTCTTGTTATTCCAAATGAATTTGAGAACTGGTTTTACTATATCCATGAATAATGTCATTGTCACACTGATGGGGATTGTGTTTGAATCTGTACAGGGCTTTCAGCAGAATGGCCATTTTAATTATAATGACTGTGCCTAACCAAGAACATGCAACATTTTTCCATCTCCTCGGGTCCTCTTCGATTTATTTTTTTAATGTTTGACAGTCTTCATTTTGGAGGTCTTTTATATCCTTTGTCAGATTAATGCCCAAGTATTTTATTCTTTTTAAAGTTATTGTGAATGGGACCAGAGAAAGTCATTCTAGCTCTCTAATCTGTACTTTGGTGAGTTAACTCCTAACATTATTAACAACCAAGTATGCATGATCACAGAGCTATCTGAGTTCTGGTATGCATATTGTAATAATGTGTGTACTGAATTAAGTTCATTCATCTCTTTCATGTACATATTGAAATACTTGTGAATAAAATATAACATCTGGAATTTATTTCAAAACAGTAGGGTTGTATGTTGAAGTGCATGGGGATATAGTTGAGAAGAAAGTGGCCATGTAAAGATTGTTCTAGCTGGAAAATGGGTATATGAAGGTTCATTGTACTCTATCTACTCTTTGCTTCTCTTTATCCATCAAATTTTCCAAAACAGAAAATAAAAAAGAAATGGCAGAACAAATTCTTATTAAACTACAAAATACAGGGCTGGGCATGGGCCTCAGTGGTACAGCACCTGCCTCATGTGAATAAGGCTCAGAAACTGATCCCTAACACTGCAAAAAATGCAAAATACATTTAAAAAATATAGAATTTCCTTAACAAAACCATTTTCCATGAAACACCACCACTCAACATTAACTCTGAAGGGAAAATAACAGAAACATACATTTAAATATTTCAAGTGTAAGGTGAACTACATCTTAAAATGTTGGAATGGAGGAATTACAGTATACTTTATCCAACTGCTTTTGATACAGAGACTATATTCACACATTCCTCTCCATTTCCCAGATTAGCTCTAGCCAAACTCTGGTAAAATTGGACATGTTTCAGTTCTAGACTGAGGCTGGTGTGTTCTTCTAACTCTCTTTCCTGTGCAAGTGACAATACAGGTCATATTTTGAGAAAATGGCTTCAAATTATTAAGGGAATGTGGATCCCTAAGGCACTGTAGATGGAGAGTCCCTGACACCCATTGGACTTTACAAAAACAAGACAGAAATCTCTGTTCAGCCATTGATATTTTGGGATTTGTAACTACAAAACAGCATTATTAGTAATATTACGGAAATAGACACAAAGCCTCCCCAAATGAGAGCAGGCACAGGCTATTTATTCAGAGCATGCTGTATAGGAGGGAAGTCAGCTACTATCACTTGTGCTTTGTAGAGATTCAAAAACAGGCAGAAGAGTGGGAAAGCTTTATAGTGAAAAAAGAAGACAAGGTATGCACTGATACAGGTTGTTACAAAGCAAAGGGGAAGTCAGAAGTACGCTAACTAGAAAGCGGGCATTTTTTTTTTTTCTTTTAACCAGGGATTAAACCCAGTGGCATTTAACCATTAAGCCATATCCCCAGCCCTTTTATACTTTATTTTGAGACAGGGTCTCACTAAGTTGCTTAGGGCCTTGCTAAGTTGCTGATGCTGGCTTTCAACTTGCCATCCTTCTGCCTCAGCCTCCCAAGTCACTGCGATTACAGGTACAGTCACTGTGCCTGACTTGAATGGGGGCATCTTAAATGATTGCTTTGAAAAGCTATCTGGCTTTCTCTAATTGGTCCTAAATTGGAAGTAGGCACAAAAATTAGGAAGCTGGTAATTAGTGACCAAGTCCAGACTACTGCTACAAAGGATGCGGGTCAGAGTTGTAGTTTTATACATGATCTGACCACTGTCTATTTGTATATTCAGTTTCTCGTTAGTTTAACACAGAAATTGGTGCTCAAACTGAACTGCTATAAGACAAAATCCTATGTAGTATTAGCTTAGTCATCATGATAAGGGCTTGAGGAAAATGACATTGGAGACTGGGAAAATGGGGAACCATGATTCACAGTGGCAAAATATTTGGGACAGCTGCTGCCTATGAGAACTTATAAAGCAACATGGAGTCTGTCCTTGTAATCCTATGAAAAGAGCTTAGAAAAAAGAATCTTAGAAGTGTATACTGGTTGCTATTGGCTATTTGGTAAAGTACAATCATGTACATAACAATGCTTCAGTCAGCAAAGGCCCACATATATGACAGTGGTCCCATGAAAGTATAATGGAGCTTAAAAATTCCTATCACCTAGTGACATCACAGTACAATGCATCTCTCCCATGTCTCTGGTAATTCTGATGTAAACAAACCTACAGTGATGCTAGTTGTATATAAAAAACAGCATTTATAATTTAGTACAGTACATAACGTTTGATGATGATAAATGACTGTTACTGAGTTATTTACAATACTTCATATTAATATTTTAGAGTGTAATCCTTCTACTTACTAAAAAATAAAGTTTACTGTAAAACAGTATACAGGTCATGCCAGCAGCAGCCTCACACATCTTGTGTTTACTGCTTTATCTTGTTTTTTTGTTTTTTTTTTTAAGAGAGAAGGACACTGAGAGTGAGAGAAAGAGAGAGAATCAATTTTTATTGAGTTTTTCACATGGCTTTAGTTGCTCTGACACTTAGTTGTGTACGTGGGTGCTGGGGTTTGAACCCATGGTACCCGGCATGCATCAAGAGGCCATGTGAGAGGGCTGGAGCGGTGGATCAGCAGTTATAGCGCTTGTCTGTATGCACAAGGACGCAGGTTCAAACCCCAGCACCATGTACATAATTTAGTGTTAGAGCAATGAAAACTGAAAAAAAAAAAAAAGAAAAATTAAATAAATTTGATTCTCTCTCACTGTCCCTCTCTCTTTTAAAAAAAAGAGGCCACATGAAGCCAGGCATGGTGGTACCCAACTACTCAAGAGGCTGAGACAGGAAGATCCCAAGTATGAGGGCAAGTTGGGCAATTTGTCAAGACCTTGACTCAAATTATTTTAAAATTTAAGAAAAAATTTTAAAAGGGTAATGATGTAGCTCAGTATAGAGTGCTTGTCTAATATGTGTGAAGTATACTAGCCAGTTTCCAGTACCACATACAAAGAAAAAGAGAAAGACCATATCAGTGACTGACCTATACTGCCTGGGTTTGTGTAAGCGCACTCTATGATGTTTGCACAATGATGAAATTGCCTAATGACACATTTTCCTGACTATATCCCCTCATTAAAGTGCAGCATGACTGTATTATAAGTAAATAAAGAAGTCAAGTCTGAAAGCAGAAATAGAAGAAAACAGAAAAAATTGAGAAACTGAAATCTTTTCCAGGATTGGAAAAGCAATTGTTTCTGAATTCCAAACAAGAAAACATATGAATATTAAAAGACAGCAGAGGGGCTGGAGCGGTGGCTCAGCAGTTACGGCACTTGCCTGGCATGTGCAAGTACGTGAGTTCAAACCCCAGCACCAGGTACACAACGAAGTCTTGGAGCAATGAAAACCACGTGAAAAACTAAATAAAATTGATTCTGTCTTTCTCTCTCTCTCTCATTGTCCCTCTCTCTTTATTTAAAAAAAAAAAAAAAAA